>VZRX01007770.1:20481-199550 GCA_013398075.1 Notiomystis cincta
TTATTATTATTATTATTATTATTATTAGTACTTCTGTGTCAGCAGAGATGTGTGTGGCACTCTGAAGAATCTGTCAAGATGAAGTCTGCTTCTGTAAACTCACAGCCTTCGGTCCTGATCCCGTAATTTACTCTGCATGGTCCTTTCCTCATGGGAATCTAAGCAGTCAAGAGCAGGACATTGGGACAGTGACACAGGAAGGGAGAAGGTAAGGTTTAGGATAATATGATTGTTTTGGTAGTAATTGGGTAGGTGTTTTATCTGAATTTTGTTTGGAGCTCTGAAGGTGGCTTCTTTTCTACGTCACATTGATTTTAGAGTAGTTGCCTAATCAGTGCTAGTTACTACAGGAAAAAATCAGACTTCAACCAACCATAGATCTGCTTACAAATCATGAAACCTACCAAAGAAAAAAGTAGTAAGCCACTCTCTACAACTGAATAGATTTGAGGCACAGCCTCCCCCCCCCCAACTGAAATCAATAACATGAGCTGTCAAACACTGGGTAAATTGCTCTGCTGGCAGTCCTGTAGTTTGTAAGTACCTTCTGCATTGAAAATGTAAGAAGCAGTCTTTCAGAAATCTAGCTTGCTGTTGGATAGCAACTTTAAAAGGAACTCTGATCTGTCAAAACTTTGCAATCAGCCCAAACCATAGTGCCTGAAATTCAGTGACATATGCAAACAGGAAAGCTGGGTCATAGGTATTAAAGCAGGCATAAATAAGGGAAATAGCCCAGAAGGCAAAGCAGCAAGTCAGTGAGTCCACCCTAGATGTTGGATTGCAAACTGTGAATGCTTGACAACCTGATAAAACGGTTGAAAATTGGAGAGGTATTTTACAGAGAGAAATTTGTAGCCCTGTTTTGGACAGCTGCCCAATCCTTAAAATTCTGCCTCCCCAGCTCCTGGTAATGTTGCAGGTGACAACACAAACTTTGTTATTAATTGATGCAGGAGTGGTTTTGTAAATTCAAAGTATTTGTAAGTCCTCATAGTATAGTTAGTCACCAAAGAATTTGTAGAGACCTGGGTTTTTGAAGACATGCTGCTGTAAGAGTAGTTCACTGGAGCAGCATAGATTATCTTCATCTGGGGGAACTTAACTGCATTTTCCTTTTTTCTTGGAAGACAACATTATTTTTTGCTAATACCAAAGAATATCACCTTTTTACTTTATCACAGTATAGTTGTGCTCTTGTGAAGCTTCACAGGACTCAGGGACCAAAGACACAGAGCTAATGATTAGCTAGACACACCTTCATTTGCCCCAGAGCCAATACAGTCTGCTGCTAATCACCATTCAATGCCTATAAGGTGTGAGACTGGTCATTTATTTCAGTGGGAAGGGCATGTGCCATGAAGCAGAGCTTTGTGGGCAATCTTGGATGCCTGATGCAAGGATTCTTCTGTTGTTCCCAAAATGATGGTGTCTTCTGGCAGAGTTTAGGCACTGGGAGAGTTTGTGTTTTCTGGGTAAATGTAAGTCTGCTGTAGCCAGGATCTTTCAATTTAACAGCTTTCAGTGAATATCAGAATTCTCATACACCAAAACTCTTTTTTCCTTTTAACTTGCTGTGTGAAATTGTAGAAAAAATTTTTTCACTGCTCTTTGCTGGGCATCTTCTGCAGACCAAGTGCCTGTCTTTTGCTGTCTAAGTGTTTCAAAGTGTGGAAAGGTTAACATTTGTATTCTTTTCAGAATACAAATGCAGAGGTACATTGCAGAGGTGCATAGTGGAGTCAAATTTTCAAGGTTGTCACTTAGCATCAGGGCACACAGGTGTTTGGTCCAACACGACTGGGGACAGGGCATCAGGTCTAGGTTCAGGCTTGTCTCCGTGGGACAAGGCAGTGCTCACTGCTCCTGCCACCCCATCATTTTGTCACAGACATCCATATGGCAACTGCAGAAGATGATGAAGCTGCAGTGGCTTTGTGTGCAGCAGCAATGGAAGATGAGAATCTGTGGGCCTCAGTGTAAACACCAGCTTTTCCTAGCAAAGCCAAGTTTGTCCTAAACTTCTTTATGGTGGAATTTTTCCCTTTTCCCCTTGCCTTCCTTCGCCTGTCTCTTACAGACCAAGCAGTTTTGCCGTTTTGAAGCGTGTCTGTAATCACGAGAAGAAAAGGCGGTCCCATGTCCAGGTAGTGCGTGCTGGCAGCAGCGGGCACGGCTGCAGGAGGCTCGGGGAGCCGCCGCTTCGGCTTGCAGAGCCCGTGTCGCTAGATGGCAATGTGGCACTCCCGCAGCTGCGGCTCCGGAAAAACGGCTCGCTTTTCCTGTGTTTGTCTCTGCCAAACTGATGATTGCACCCACCACTTCGGCAAGAGAACAGAACAAAATCATTTCATAGAACATTACAGCTGTTGTGCCTTTTTCTTTTCTTTCTTTTTTCCTTTCTTTCCCCCACAGTTCTTTGTCCCGCAGCAGGGTGCAGAGGTTTAAAAACCTTTCTTAATCACTCTCCTTCTAAAAACAGAGAAAACACAGCCTCTTGGGAGCAATTAGCTGTGAGAAAAGCATTTCTCAAACAATTGCCAGGAAATATTGTCTTGACCGATATTCCTGATGTAACACCGTCGTTCTCAGTACTGTTATTCTAACATACTCGACTGAAAAAACAGCAGGATACAGATCTGTAATGCATGATCTGCAGCTTACCACCTACCTTACCTTTTTATATACATTTACATTCAGTTTGTGTCCTCCTCCCACCTCCTGGAGCCATTCTGTTTAGGAGAGTGAAGAATTATTTGTGACTCTCCTCTTGTGACTAGTGTATCGGGCCAAGACTGTGACAAGGCATGGCTGAAAATTAAGGTTATGCCTCTGCCGCCTGGGTTCCTGATTGAAATTCAGTGTTGTGTGCTGCAGAGGGGATCAGGCTGCACGCTTACAGCGATCCCTCCTAGCCTTAAAGCCTGGCAGCCTCAGAGTACGTGAGGTTGGTGAAGCCTGAATTTCACTGGGAGCAGCTGGGGAGCAGGTATACATGAAACAGGCAGCAGAAATACACTGAGACTGTGCTCTTGACCCTGAAAGCCCTCTCCCCATTTTTGTATTCATGGAAGATGGGCCAGGCTGTAGGGTGGGGAGAGGCTGGAGGAATGGTTGAAGTGCTAAAAGCCAGCCTTAGCAGCAACTAGGAACTGCTACTAGCTATCCAGGTAGCTGTGTGTGCACACGTGCGTGCCCACTGGCATGCACAGCCAGAGCTGCTTGTATGGTGCGGTTCAAATTTGGTCCTTCCCTACATACATTCATGGAGATTTGAGAAGCGGGCCTTGCTCTGTGGGACAGGGTGTGAACTGAAGCACCTTCTGGAAGACAGACAGCAGTGTAATCCTTTCATTCAACCATGTCTGCAGCTGCTTTTTATAAACTTGGCATAAATACATACTCAGTGAAGCCAGGCCTGTGTAGCTGGAAAATATTTTCCACCATCCAAAAAAACCAGAAGATTGGAAAAAGAGCCCAGAAATTGTGCATAACATGGAATGGCCTCGCTTGTGGTTTTTTTCCATGACTTCCTCAGCTCATTTTTCTGCTGCCAATTTTAGAAGCCCATAAGTCATACTTGTTAAACTTTCTCAGTTAAAATGTAACTCTAAGAACAAAGTCATATGATATGTTGCAGCCAAATAATCCTTCCAGAGCCTCTGACTGGAGGAAAGCTACCCCGATCTGGCCAGCTTGCAAACCCGCACGGGCTCCTGTCCCGGGAGAGGCAGGAATGAGGGGCAGGTTCACAGCCCGGGGCTCAGCTGTGCTGCCCGCAGGGGTGACGGCTTCCCAGCGGACTGCAGCAATGTCTCCCTGCTTTTGCCAGGGTGGTCAGGCAAAAATTCCAGCTCGGCCGCTAGAAGGACTTCAGGCAGGAGGCTGAGCAGAGGAGGGAGTGAGGGGAGGCAGCACAGTGGGTTTGGCGGTGGAGGAAGGTGCTGCTGCGGTCAGAGTGAAGGAGCTGAGGGGTGAGAAAACAGCAGGTTGCCAAAAGCGAAAGTGAATTTGCTGGAGGGTTTGAAGAAAGGACATCCTCATTCTTATTCAGTGCCTTTTTAAATGTTGAATCAATATGGAAGTACATTCATGCCAGGAGCAGTACTTTTGTTTGCCAGTCTTGGTCTATTTTATAGGGTGATTTTGCTTACACCACGCCCCAGATGACTGTTTTGAAGCGCCATGCCGTGTCCAGGGTCTGCTCTGAGCCCTCGCAAAGACCAGATTCCCAGTCACTTCCCACACTGGGAGGATGTCATTCTAAATTTACCCTTGGCAGTAGCCAGCAGTGGGATCTGGCTGTTGGCCGTGCCGGCAGTGGCGCTCCAGCCCGCCTGTGCTGGCAGGCCCGGCCCGGGCCCCTGTGACCTGCTGCTGGCTTGGGAAGGCAGGGAGTCCTGGTATCCCGGGGGCCGCCTCGGGCAGCCTCTGTGCCCAGAGCGTGCAAGTCCGCCGGGGTGAGAGGGACTGCAGCAGGCAGAGGAGAGGCAGGTGAGAGGAGCGAGGGGAACTGCGAGGGGCTTCAAATGCTCCAAGCTGCAGCCCTGCCTCCCCCTTGTGCTGGGGGGCGGAGCAGCATGAAAAAATCTCCCTGTGGATAAAAAAAAGGAAAGAAAATGCTTCTGTTTCCCCCCTAAATATGAGCTCTTGAGTTTGGTTCTGAGCCTCGATGGAAACTGGGAGAGTGTGTGGAGGAAGGGGGAATCACGGTGCTGCGCCGCGGCTGCCGGAGCGGTGGGCCCCAGAGACCGCCTTTCTGCGGCAGGGCGTAACGCCCTCGCGAAGCCTGTGTGGTCTTCACGGCAAGGGAGGAACTGAGCGAACCCACTGGAAACCGACAAGGGTGTTGTAATGTTTTTTGGACAGCCTGTTTCAAAAAACAGCGAGTGCCTCTCTCTCTCTCTCTCTTTCTCTCTCTCTTCCCCCCTCCCCTGGCAGCTGCTTCCCGTGCCATGACATTGAGGGAGGTGGTGGTGACTGATGTAACCGCGGCCAGGGAGAGTCACTTGCCCAATGTGCAGAGGCTGGACGATGGCCAGAGAAATTTGCTAAGGCTGGGTTTTCTCACAACGGGCTCCCTGTGTCTCTGCACATACCTGTAACTGGGCCAGGTGCTTGGCACGGCTGCCTCCCCAGCCGAGTACACGAGGTGGCAGAACTACTCAAGCCAGGAGGAGGAGAAGAAGGAGAAAAGGAAGAAAATGTTGTTCATTTCCCACACGAATGCAGACCCAATAACATACCTAGGCACTCATTGTTTGTGTCACCATGTTGTAATTAATAACACTGTCTGTTCGCTGAGGCCAGCTGTTCTTTGTGCTCATGGCTGGAGCGCGGGGGAGATCGTGAGGAGAGGCCTTGCAGGTTTTTTTGCTGGATCACCACCTTTAAGTTATTGTGACAGACCTTTAAAAGGATGTCTTTGTATGAACTGGAATATAATGCTCAGCTGGGCTCTTAAATTCTGGCTCTGTTGAGAAAAGAGATCCTTTCATATCGATTGTCATTTTGTATGCAGTTCAGGCACCGACTTGTAGAAAATCTGGGCCAAGAGAGATATCATTAGGTATTTATGGGGGTTTGGTTGGCTCAGCAGTCAGTTTTTCCATTGTCATGCCGTGACAGTAGTGCATTACATACACCCTCAGGAGACATCCTTCTGCTACCACAACAATAAAGGACTTTTTTTTCTTTTTCTGACTCATCTTCAGCTTGAAAAAAAAATGCCAACCACCACCAGTAAATATAATTAGCAACAGGCAGATACACTTTAGGTAGCTTTCAGAGCCCATTGGGATAGTTCCTGTTAAAATATAGTCTCTTGGTTGCTCACCCGTGCTTGGACCTCCAGCTGCATTCCTGATTATACTTAGATGTTTTAACATAGCCTGGTGATGTTGTAGGCTAAGGAGCCATTTCTAGTTTAGACAAAGAGGAGGAATATATTTAATGCAGGGATCATCTTTCATGCACGAGCAGGAGCTTTGGCCAGACTCACAAGGCAGGGGAGTACAAATGGCTGTGCTGTGCCGGATGCGAGGTCTGCTTAGCTCTTTATCCTGCCTCTGACAGGGGCCAGCAGCAGATGCTGCGGGAAGGAGGACAAGAAGCAGAGCAAGTCTAGACTGATTCTGCCCCAATGTGCCCTCTTGGCTCCCTGCATAGCTATTCTCATTCACCAAAGCACAGGGGAAGAGGAAACTACTTCCTTAGGTCTGCTCCCCAGCCTCTTTGGATCCCTGCTGTGCAGTGGCCCTTGTTTGTTTTGCTTCCCAGATGTGGCTTTGGGTGGGATGGATTCACTTTGGATCCACTTGGTCACATGAGGATTTCTGTGTTAAATGTGTCCTGGCCCCCTCAGTATTTCCCTTATGTAAGCGTGAGGGAGCAGGTGGCATACAGCTGGGCTCTGCTATCTGCCAGGTGGGTGAAGTCTGTGCCTTGCCAGTTAGGGGCTGCTGCCTGTTCTGTTTGTGCCATTGGAGCACCATAAAGCCAGGACCCAGTCCTTGGGTCCATATTTCACCTTGGGGTGAGGCTGACTGTGAGCACACCAACTGGGAGATTATATGGCTTTGTTTATTTATTTATTTATATTAGCCTGTGACTAAGATGGGGGAGTATTTGGATGGAGCCACTCCTCCCAGAAATTGCTGTTTATATTTCAGTCTCCTGAGCAGAGTCAGTCATATCTGAAGTGCTCATAGCCCAGCAGTGGTATGTGGGCTCTGCTGGCATGTCCTTACATAACCTGGCATTCACGCTGCTGGACAGAGTGTGGGCTGGTTGTTTGCTCATCCTGAGCGCAAATGAGCAGAAGTTTTCCTCTGTATTCCTCATTGCTGAGCTCAGAGGGGTGGAGGAGAGGAAGAGCAAACTACCCTCTGAAAAGTGGCCAAGGATTGAGTAGGGCCAAACCTGGGGTTACACTGGGAAAAATGAGACAGTGCGGGCGGGGTGGTGGCCCTATAGCCGCAGCCAATATTGCAGGGCTCCCCATGCAGCGTGTGTTCAGCACAGTCACTCGTAACACTGCTGTGTGTGTAAGCAAGGGAGTACCTGCTGCCATGTGATCAAAAGGAGAGATGCTTTTAGAAACATGCGAGGGTGGTGTGAAAAAACAAGTCAGCTGAAGCATCCTTAGCTTGTAGGACACCTGTGGGCTAGTAGGCACAAATGAAACCATGCACAGAAACTCCTCAAATATCAAGCTGGTGTTTACTTCCATTATCTCTACCTAATTCCACCTGTGTAAGCTACTTATTTCTTTGGGATCTCATCAATTCAAGATGCTGGTTGTAGACACACCTAATCTCTGGGGAAGGCCAGAGCCAGCTCAGACAACTTTGAGGGAAAATGTTTTCCCAAAACAAGGATCTTTGCCCCTGTGGCAGGGTAGAGATCAATACAAAGCACTGGCCAATAAGAATTTAAAGCTTAGGTCTTTAAGCAGCACTTGATTAGGTGGCTAGCAAACTAATGGTATATGGGGAAATAAGATTTTATATTCTTGAGCAAAGGGAAGTGTGGAGGATTCTGTCCCTATGTGTCATCTGTTGCTAAAACAAGTCTTCTGGGAATGCAAAGGTCCATCTCTCCCCCCTCCTTGCCCTATAGCAATGTAAGTAGCACAGCTTCATCTGAGTTTTGTGATATGTGAGTAATCCTGCCTCCAAGGCTGTCTGGGACTTCTGCACCACATCCTTGCTCCAGCTTGTAACTCAGTACAATATTTTACAATGTCTATCTGGGTTAGAGATCATTTCTTCTGTGTAGTGCACAGTGGTATGTTCATGGGGCACAGTGCTCTCTGTGAGGTGAGAAATGGGGCAAGACTCCTCTTGGGCCATCAATATTGGGTATTTTCTGGTTTAGCACTTCTTAATTCTTCAGTAACTGCCCTGATCAGCTAATGACTGAGGTCAGGCCTGCTAGCCTTTGGTCAGCAAACTAAAACCTGAGGATTTTTTTTCCTGAGCCAAGTTCGTAAACCAGGCATAGACCAAAACTTTTAAGCTGCCATAGCAAAGGCTAGAAAATGGGAAGAAACCAATGCCATCTCAAGTGAAGTCTGTGCTGTGAGTGGTGCTCTCATTTCCAGCAAGGGAGGACTTTGACATTCTAAACCAGCAGCTCAGCCATGGCAGTGCAGCAGAAACCCTCCAGAGAAAGAGGACTGTGGAAAATTGCCTTGTGTTGGTGGTACCTCCTGTTCAGGGCCCAGGAGCTGTGGGACTACAGAGAAAGTTTGTGTGGTGCTTGCTCATATGTTCAGTGAAGAATCTACAGGCTCCAAGCTGCCCCCCTGTTTGTGAGCTCCTTAATCTATGTCTTCAATGGTAACAGGGGGAGAGGAAAAGCAGCTTTCTAGCCATGTCAAGGTTGATCTTTCTTCACTGAAGAAAGACCTAGATACTGGTGGTTCTCAGAGATGCTGAGTGGGACAGATTTGATTGTGGAAACATCTATGCAAAGATGGGGTATTCCCAAGGAGGTAACTGTATGAAACTGGTGTAAATGAGTCCAGGATCGTGGGGTTTTGTTCTCCAAATATGAATTTTATGTTGAGGTCAGTGAGAGGTAAAGGTGTGCCAATTTTGGGTGGATGGGGGTTTTTACCACTGCTTGAGCACGATGGAGAACCTTGGGGAAGCATTTATGAGTGAGCTGACTAACTGCACCTTCCCTGATTTATGTTCCTCTGGCTTGTGCTGACGCACAGCCGGACATTGGCAGCTTTCTTGGCATCTGTATCACTGCTGCCCTGTGCTTAAAACATGCAAAGTGTCCTTCAGAGGGAAGGAATGGGGTTAGAAAGAGGAAGCTGCTGTGTGAGACTTAGTTTGCGTTATTGAATCATGCTGGGCTTGGTTTGGTAATTCCCTCTCCCTAGGCCCAGAGTTTCAGTGGTTTCATGTTTCAGCCCAGTGCAGCATCAGTAAGTCCATTCTTCCAGGAAGGTTAGACTTACTTTCAGTCCATCCCTCCCCTTCTCCCTGGGACACTAAGGCTGTTTAACAGCAACAAGGGTTCAAGGTACAGTCTGAGAAGTAGGAGGCACTTTTGCTTGCTGTCAGTTTCTTGTCCTTCTGCGAGCAGGCAGGGACATGTGCCTCCTTTCCCGATGTAACCACTGAAGTGTCCAGCTGCCCCTGCGAGGGTTCGGCTGCCTGTGCCTCAAATGGAAGCCAAGGCCTGTTGTGAGTGTTTGCAACCTGCCAGGATTGGCCCTTGGCATAGTTTTCCATCAGGAGGTGCCCCATCCAGTCATAATAAATTTGGAGGATGTGCTTTTACTGACAGTGTCTAAAGAAAATTTGTCGTGGCAGATGACAGTGCATTTGTGTCTTAAAACTACTCTGTCATACTGAAGGACAATTACTGAAATGAATAAATAAATGTAGCAAAATAAAATTCAGAAAAGAAAACAGCTCAAGAGGAAAGTTACAGACTTAGCCATCAGCCTGGTTTCATTCATTTTGGGCTGGATGACAGTCGCAAGTTCAGAATTCAGTGACATTCAAACCTGTCTCTACAGGTGAAGGGACACAAAATGGAATCTAATTTGTTCTTCATGGGGCATCACTTTCTGGTGTTCTTTTTTTTTTTTTTTTTGGCAAGAAACTACAGGTAATTTATGTCAATGTCATCAGAGACATTCTTGTTACTCACAGCTGTGACTTTGTATCCAGCTAAAAGAGTTATAGCGGGTAACCAGTGCGATGCTCAGCTTACATCCACAGGGCAGATTTTCCAAGCAGCGGCTATGCTGGCAGGGCTCCCTGCCATGCTGTCCAGGCACACTGGTGCCAAGTGATTCTGGGAAAATGTGGGCAGTGACGCCATAGACCAGTAATGACGGAGGTGAATTCCTGGAAGAAGCCTTCCGAGAGCAGCAGCCCCTGGTGCAGCATACTGGAGGATGAGCTACATTAGGGACAACTGAAATGTGGGAGAAGGAGTCAGACATCACACTGGCACACTGCAGTGTCCTATCCACACAGCAGGCAGCAACCTTACTGAACCGGTCACGGAAAATGGGCTGCTTGGCCAGGAGGAAACAGCTTAGACATCACAGCTTTCATTCAGAATTAGCTGTGAGCTGGCCAGGAGCTGGCCAGGCTTAAATTGTGTTTAGGGTTTGTCCTGCCAGCTGCGTTACCAACAAGGCAAAAACTGTCTGAGGAACAAGGCTCGGGTTCACACACTTAAACCATACCTGTCATAAGGCTGCTAAACTTTTCCCTAGGGCTGGTACTACACTCTTTACTGTATTGGCATGCTGTCTTTTCTGTTCAACTGCTGCATGATTGTACTATAGCACGTGCTGTTGACAAGGACTAAAGCTCAAATTGAGCTGTGTAAAGAGGTAACTGTGGCCTTGATCTCTCCATGATGAAACCAGAGTAAATTACTGGATGCCAAATGAGTTATTCCCTGTTAATTTCAGTTTAAGCAAGCTTAGAATCTGATCTTCAGATCATCTTATTTCTCTAATTCAACTGGTCATATTTATAAATTCACGTAATGGTCAAAATGATCCAGTAAATGCCAGCACACAATTCTAGCACTTGCAAAACACTGAATGTATATATTGGCACTTTTCTTATTTGCTGACTGCAGGACAAATAGGTTTCATATTGGGACATCCAAGTTTGTTTCAGCAGCTGGATGCATGACAAAGCTATGTTATAATCTGGGTACTGATTACGGCTTTGAAACATGTTGGCTCAGCACGTGGTGGATTTGGATGGATAGATAGATCAACTTTTTAGTGACCTATGGCTTGATTTCAGCATGGAGAAGACTGTCAGCATATTTGTGCTAATTAAGGAAACGGCACGGGAAACTCCTTTCCACTGCAGATACAGCCAGAACTCAGGAAGTGTCATTGCTCCTCAATGTTTTTTGTAACAGCCAGTTTGTCTTGAAGTAGAGAAACAGCTTTGTGTCTTAACTGCATTTCTAAGCTGCACTGAGGCTTGTTTGGTTCTTGCCCAAGTCTTCTGTTTTAACCTGCTTCTGGAGGGTGGGTTGAATGGTTAGGTCACAAACACACTAGGAGAGCGTTTCAGCTGTGCTTGGGGCCAGTAGTGCAGGCTTAGATTCTCTGCCTTGATTGGGTTTATTTGTAATGTTGACAGTAACTGAACACCAAGAAATAAACACAAGTGTGTGCTCACACTTTGCTGGAATACCTTTCTTGCTGCTGAAAATAATACTTTTGTCCAACACTAACTCTTTTCTTTCATTCAGGCAGTGGTTTGGATATGTTATGCTACCTTAACACATTCCCATGTTCATACTCCCGAGAAGGGAGGCTGAAATGTTGCCAACTCTATTAAGTTCTCTCTGTTACACTGAGTCAGCTGCTGTGATTTTACCTTTGCTCTTGGTCAAAGTATTACCCTCGATTACCTTTTTGTTCTTTTTTTTTTAAACATAAGAAATTGCATTACAAGTGTTTGTTCCGTGTGCCTACATTTCCTCCTACTTCAATAATAAAAGCAGCACATTACTTTTGTTATTAATAAGACAGGTACACCTAGAAGCCCTTGATGTTTGGGCTGTGGATTCCCAAAGGATTTGCACCTCAAACACAAAGGGCAAACAAAAATGGGAGAAATAAGTGCCTTTATTTGCATTTATGAACAGGGAACTGAAGTAACCACAATTAAAGGGGTATTTAATTCCTTCTTAGTGAAAGGCTAAAGGAAGAAGTCTTCAGTGAGGCTCTAAGTAGACCCAGGACCAGCAGATCTCTGTTCTGCAGAAGGCTCTGGACTCAGTTCTGCTCACAGGCCCCAACAATGCTCGGTCCAGCAGCAGCCATATGTCCACGTGCTGGCCCGCCTGAGCTCTGGCCAGCAGCCCAGCCCTTCACTAGGTCAGCAAGGTACTCCTGTTCCTGATGCAAGGTGCTCCCAGAGCCTCTGGCCTTCTGCCCTCTCTGCTTTAGTAACAATTCTTGCTGAATTGACACCTGCAGCGAGAAGCTGCAGTGGCTGCCTGTATTGAGCATTGAAGGCCTCCAGAACATCAGCTTCCATAACCAGGGGCTCATGGCAGACCTTCCCCACGTGCCAGTCCATAGGAAGAGTTTTGCAGCTCTTACAAGTTGAAGGTGGAGTCAGCTGTAATGTGACTTACCTTCCTTGGCATTTTGAAGTCTGGTGAAACATGATGCATAATGACACTCACACTGCCTTTGCAAGTAGGAGACTGCCTTTAAGCCAAAGTGTCTCATTGGCAAACCTCACCTCAATGCAGAGTGCTTATTCAGATGTAACCATGAAAATGAGGGCTGGCTAAATAATGCCTCTGACTGAAAGGATCCACTGAAGCTCATTATAATGATCTTAATGACTTCCAATTCAGCTGTGTCTGTGATATCAGAGTGCAAAGGTAATAATGGGAGTGCTAAATACTATTATTATTTGATATTAGTGACAGGGTGGAGGTGAGACCTGGTGAGCCCTGCTCCCATCTGGCCTAGAGAGGAATGAGGGTTGCCCCTTCCCTCCACCCCTCTCAAGGCCTGCAAAGGAAGGACTATGCAGGCAGGGTGGAGCCAGGACTCTGCTCCCTCTTCCAGCTGCAGGAACCTTGACTTTTACTTTGTCTTCATGATGTCAGGAGGTGGCTTCTTTCCATGTGCAGCAAACTGAGAGAAATGAGAAATGTTTCCATTTGTCAGCAAAGGAAGCAAACATGCCTTCTCTCTCTCCTGCACTAGTTTTGTTGCTCATTCCCCCAGTTTACTCTGTATTTCCAGTGTCCCTCTGCTTCTACCTGATGTTGCTGGATTTTCCCATCATTTTTATTTCTTAACTATGTGATCTGGGTGGGGCTTCACCCGCACATGTGCTCCTTGGCTTGCATGGGATTTTCCTTCCTCTGTGTCAGCAGCTCAGACTCTGAGGACTAGGAGAGGGGTGTTCAAGCCTGGCTTTGTAGGGGTGTCAGACCAGGTGACCTCCTGAGGTCCCTGTCAGCCTCAATTATTCTGTTTTAGAGGCCTTGTCTTGCTATTGACATAGCTCTAGCCTGTGAAAGTGCTAACCCTTAGAGCCATGAAGAGTTTTTAAGGAAACAGTGATAACTTACATGGCTAACAATTTGCTATGTGATTTTTGTGTCATACCCAGCAGACTGTGTGATCTGTGGGAACCCTCTGTGCTACCAGGGTCTGCACAGAAAGCTACAACCAGCCCTCCCAGATCATGGGTGAAGGAGTGAGAGCACATTCAATTGGCTCTGTTCACTGACCACACCAGCCTGCACTAGGAGAAACCTGTGCGGTGGCAGTGAGTCAGACTCAAATGGTTACTTGACCCAAAGGAAGGCTTGATGATACACTGAGGCTGGGACACACCAGCAGTGATTATATGATGATTCACTGCCTGTGCTCTGCCATTCAAAACATCCTCTGTGTTGCACAGGCAGGGCCATTCACAGAGGCTGCAATGAGGAAGTGATGTTTGCACCTTTAGCTGCCACCTTCTCAATGAACCTTTCAGCAGCTGCCTGTGGTGTGGTGCTGATCTCCCTCTAGGCAGGCTGATGCTGGGGAGGTGTGCTGGCAGGGGAAGTTCCCTGGTGTGGCTACAGCTGGGTGCTTCCTGCCAGTAATGTCCAGCCTCACCCTCAGGAAGTTTGGCCAAAGTGTAGTGCAGCCAGGCATCCCTGTGTCCCCCGAACACCATTCTCTGCAGTGTGAAAGCACATAATTGGACTCTAATGCTAAACTGAGGGACAAGTGGGAACTCAAAGTCCTTCAATTCTCTGCATTCCAGCCGATAATTTGCACATCATTATTCAAAACTCTCGTAAATTCTTTGCAGAACAGTTCCCATTTCCATTTTCCCCGCTCTCAGAAATGTGCACCTCACACAGCCCAGACTGCTTCTGTGTTTCTTTTATAGAGGGGCGCATAGTCTGCTGTCTATACTTCCCTTCTTCCTGTTCCACCCACCTTTTTGTCTTTCACTCTTCCTCTCCTCTCCTCCAGATCCTCTCCTGACAGCTGTGTGCACTCGCATGGTTTTACAGAAATGGTCTGAGTGTACTGACTACGTCTGTCTCGTTCTGCTAAATGCTTCCCAAAGTGCTGATATTGCTGCGTGCAAAGCAGGGAAGTCCTCAGCATCTGGGAAGCACCATTTTTTCCTGACCCAGGAACTGATATTGCTTGTGACAGTTTGCTGGCCACTGGTAAGATCTGAGGCACAGAAAGTTTACTCATGTTGGCTGGGACTCACAAACGTGTTGGGGCTAATAACGCACATGGTTTGTGTTGTGCTTTCCCTGAAGCTAAGTTGAGCAACGTATTAGTTAACAGGCAAGGCATTACTCAGAGCTCCTAAACCCCCTGTTTTGCCAGTGACCAAGTTGCAAACTTGAAGTACAACAACCCTGACGTTTTCTGTGTAGTGTAAAGGTCAAAGTCCAGCAGAATTGTGATCCATCCTCCTAGTCTTGCAGTTAGTTCTACCTGGGCATTTTTCAAATTTCAAATTTCAAAAGTCATCAGCTGTCATGCATTCTTGCCAGCTCTCCTGTATGTCTAAATAACTAGGTGAACTCCCTCTGGAAAAGAATCTATGCCATTAATTTAGTCCTTTCTTCCTGTGACTGAACTGTCTTCACATTGCCTTTCAAATGCATTTTACATGCAGTAGTATTATTTGTGTCCCATCTAAGCATTAGCTGGCTATGGCTTCTTTGTGTGCTCTTGGATGTAACTGTGGTTTTAAGTACCCTCCGCTGGTTATTCATAGCATGCATTTAGTCATTTAACAAACATGGTATTAGTTCTGCTCTCTAAGTGGATGACTAATACTCTTATAAATAGGAGGAATGTGATCTGAAAGGTCACGTGAATGTTCCCAGTGTGAACATATCCCCAGACTATGAGATTTCTCATTCCAGGATCATGCTTGCAAAAAAGAAAATGCTCGTTATTAGGAAGAAGGAAAAGGGTTCAAAACCCATTCAAGCAATTTCTCTGCTTTAACCCAAACAATTTGCAATTGTTTGTACAGTTTTGCATTGCAAAAGATTTTTGCAATGTTTACTTTTCTCTGCAATCTCTCCTGACCTGCTTGGGAACATACAAATTGGAGCAGTCCTGATCTCTGTCCTATGCCAGTGCCCTCCCTTGGAACACAACAAGACCTGAATGTTTCTTAAGTAAAGATAAGAAACATCTTTTAACTTTCTTCCTAATCTCTTTCACATCTCTTGCTTGAGAAGCAAGACAGTGCCTAACACTGGCTTACAAAAGAGATGGGAGTGCACAGTACAGGTTTCTGCACTGCCTGTAAACTGACAGCTTTCCTTAGCTCAGTACCTCAGATGTGCTGCCCAGGCAGGAGTGGAGGAATGAGAAGTGCTTCCTAATGCAACCTCCCAAGAGGTCAGGTTTCTCTGATGGAAAATGCAGGAGAGAAAATGCAGGAGATCAGCTATGCAGGCACCCTCGTCTTTTCATTTTTATCAAACGAAAACAGAATCACTGACTGCTGCTGCTCTCCTGTCCCTGCAGGGTTTGGTTTATGTTCACAGGAATACAATGCTAAGGGAGGACTGGTGGCCTCAGGACATCCAGCCTCTTTTCATGGTTGTGCCAGACTTGCTGAGGGTACGTCTGTAGCAAATGCTTAGCCCAGGTTTGAGCCCACTCTATGTTCATCACTGCCTGTTTGGGCAATTAAAGTCCTTGGCTGGTGTGCAGCACCCCCTTGGTCAAGTCTGAGGCCCTCTTTGGCTGGAGTAGTGAGGGAAGGCACATCATGCTGGGGCTGGGGCAGGAAGGCCTTGCAGAGGTTGGGCTGCTGCTGCTGCTGCCATGGTGATGCCAGCCAGTGAGGCACCTTTTCTGCTTGCCTGTGGTGTGAAGTCTAAATTAAGCCTTCCAGTGGAGAAACAGGCAACCATGGCACCATTTTTCCCCCTTACTACAAGTCAGGCATGCCCAGGTGCTCCCTGGTGGGATTAGGTGGAGTGGAGTGTAGCAGGTGAGATGCTGCGGGGGACAGGTTCAGGTTCCCTGCTGGGACGTGGCACTGGCTGTATCTGCTCTGCTCTGCTCAGTCTCTTTAGAGTCAGATGTGGTGGTTTAAAGCAGCTGTAGCCAAAGTTAGTTTGACATTGCACTGGAAAAAAGTGTGGGAGAGGACTGGCGTGGCTGGCTCAGAGGTGTGTCCTGATCACAAAGGCGGGTACATTGTCTCTGGCAAAAGCCCGAGGCACAGGCCTGCGTGGCATGGGTCATGGCTGTGCTAATCAACCAGGCAGCAGCTGTGTTTTGCTTTGTGGCTGAGTAATAACACTGCCTGGCCCTGCTGTGACAGATGTTTAAAGCCTCCTGCCCTCCAAAACGAACTTGTCATATACAGACTGCCTGTTGGGAACAGTCCTGGGCCGTGCTAACTCCTGGACTATGCTTGGGAACAGTTTGGTAGAGCATTGGTCGGCCTGGGCCAAAACTGTACCCGGGACCACACTAAGAGCTGGAGGGAGGGATGGATGGTTGAGCTCCCCTACTTGTGCCCTGATTCACTGGCTTGATTTTCTTCTCTAGATGCTGCCAGTCTGGCTGGTGTCAGGCAAGTTACCTAATGCATGACATAAGAAAGAAAACACTTCCAGCTTAATTTCTGGCCTTTGCCACTTCATGCCCCCTCTCACATGGGGTGAGAGTACATCCTTACCTACAGACCGAGGGGGACTGACACACTTGGATACATTGGGAAAGGGAGGTGTGGTGAAAGTCTAAATTCATGACTGGTTTATAGAAATCTGATTCAGTGAAGAGTTGGGTGTGTGGTGTAGGCATGCCATGAAGATGGTATTCCCCATTCACAGATGGATTGTAATTTTTTCAATGCTTATTATACAGTTACAGAAATGCATTAGCATTAAAGTATGTGGCCTAAAAGCAGTCAGCTGTGTCCTATATTCTCTTCCTGCCAGCCTTTGTCTTGACTTTATGTTGCAGATTAGAAAGGACAGCTGAGGATGTGGGCCCTCCCAAGCATGCTATACATAGTCAAGGAGTCCCAGAGATTTGATAGACTATACATGATGTTTCTTTCTGAATACACATCGTTTCCTTACTTCAGCAGTCTCAGAGGCTTGATTTCAGTGGAAGACAGTATACATAAATGATGCTTGCTGGAAAGTGCATGTGCAGTTCTTATAAAACAGTGTGCGTGCCTGCATGTGCCTGCATTAAAATAACAGGGCAAAGGTGACTGCTGTATATTATTTACCTGCTGGCTGAGATTTATCTGCCTGCCTTAGGGACTCCTGCCTCTTGTCTCTCAGATTTTGTTCCTGGGAAACACTTCAGTTTGAAGAACTGTGTTTGAGGATGCTCTACTATGGCTAGGGGGGGGCTGAGTTTAAACTGAAATCATTTAAACTGGAATAATTTAAACTGAAATCATTTAGACAGATGTTCCACGCAGGTTACTTTAGGTGTGCCAATATTTGCTTGCTCATGGGTAGATCTGAATTTCTCTTCTCCCTTGGTCAGCAGCAGAAACATTTTTCTTATTGCTGTCAAGTAGCTGGTAGTGGTGGGGGCAGGCCTTATTTGTGGCTAGTGGCCAGCTGACAATGATAAAAACACAGAAAAAGATGGGAAGGAAGGACTAGATAGTGTAATTACACCTGATAAGGATCAACACAATGCTATATGTGATATATACACATTTGAAACCTACACACATAAACACATAAAGCATTCAAGAAATGGAATCAGGTCCTTCCACACAGCAGCTATAATTACATAAAGAAACTAAAAAGGATTTTTTATACCGTGGTGCTGGCAGTCAGAGCCTCCCCTCTGCGTCTGGGAGAAGAGTGTGTTAAGTGTGAGCAGAATAAATGATCCGTTCGTAGGCAGCATGGCAGACACCTGTGTAGCACCTCACTGCTGCCCAGGTGCCAGGCATCATGACTAGACAAAAGCAAACCTAATTACAGCAGACCTTGAGCAAGATCCTCAGAGGTGACTGTTGGAAAAATGCACCTACATGTTCCAGGTAGATCTTTTTTCAGTGCTGTTCAAACCTTGCTCTCTATACTTGGACAAAGGCAGACCTGGGTTTGCATATTGCAGGGCAGCTGCACTTCTGAAGAGAAGCCATTTTACAAAGGAGAAAGGAGTAGCACCTGCCCTATTCCTGAGCTGCTGCCTCTCTTTCCTGGGGTCCAAGAAAACCAGAAACCAAGCCCCCAAAGCTTTTTCCTTTTCCACTGAGGCAGAACAGAACAAAACAGAATTTCCAAGTTGGAAGGGATCCACAGGAATCATTGAGTTTAACTCCGAAGTGAATGGCCCATATAGGTGATTGAGCCCACAACCCTGGCATTATTAGCACCATGTTATAACCAGGTCTCAGGATTTCCTGTGAAGCAGTAACAGGACAGGCTTTCAGGATTATTACAAGAGTGAATTCAGATGCCAGAGAGTGGAATTTCCAAATGCATTTCACTTCCTACACCTTTTCTTTTTCATCTCCATAAATCTGTGTCAGTTTTTAAAGAACCTATTTTGGTGGGAGGAAAAGGGGACAGAACAAGTGATGAGCTATTCAGAACTAAAAGAAGAGATTCATGCTGCCAGAGGTAATGCTGTAGAAAAATGTGTCAGTGTAGCAGATGATAGTTCTCCTCTCCTAATGCTTTTCCTGAAGCATCAAGGTGTGTGTGTTTCAGAGGCAGTCTATGAACTGCATGTTGAAATGGTTGCCATGGCAGTGACTGAGTATAAGTTAGAGAGCATGATTAGCCAGAGTTGGCCTAAATAGCTAAAGGGAAGGAAAAAAGAAATAAAGGGGGGGAAAAAAGGCCAAGGACTTTCTGTTATTTCTAATACAGATCCATCGGCATTAGACTGTGCCAGGAAGAAGAAGCAGGGCTGATGGAAAGGACCTTGCAGGAGCATGCTCCACACCCCACCCCAATAGCACCAGCTGCCAGGGGACCTTCTTCCCCTCACAGTGTGCCAGTGCTGCAGCTGCAGTGCCAAGCAGCCCTGTCAGGGTTGATTATATGAAATGGTGCTTCTCCAGAGTCAGAGGTTAGGCCAGGGCTCTGCTCAGCCTTCAGCGACCCAGAGAGCACAGTCATGCTGCTCTCCTGGCTGATGTGGGGCACAGCCACGTTTGAACTGTGGGAGACTGGCCTGCAAAAAGGTTCCAAGGCTTGCTTCAAGAGACATAGAGGGTTGCTAGCCTGGGTGGGGTGTTCATTAGCAAAATCCCTGTCCCTAGAGCCAGTCCAATTCTTCTAGCCCACTAACCCACATCTGCTTGATGTACGTCTGTGAAAGGTGTCCTGTCTTCATTTGGAGCCTGTGAATTGGAGTGCACAGCCTTTTTTGTTAATTCATTGCAGTAGCTCATTAAAAAAATAATATCCTTATATCTAATTTAAATGTGTATGATATTAGCATTCAGCCTGTGCTGCATGCTGTGTTATTCTCTGCTATATTAAAAAAAAATCACTTCCTGAGATCCTGTGGGTTTTTGTAGTGAAGATTTCTTATGCACTTTCAAGCTTGTTTTTGAAGAAGTGAAGATTCAGAATTCTTCCTCTCAAAGGATTTTCTTTTAGCTCTTCCTAGGGAGAAGTGGAAGAGTGGGAGACCAACATAAAGATATCTCAATAGCAGGTCTGGACAGAGAAACATCTTCTCTAGGAGCTGTGGAGTGTCACATTAGGGGGCCAGATGCCCAGTGTAAAATCAATAGCAGGCATTTTACAAGCTGAGAGTATGCAGGTAGGTGTTTGCAGGAGCAGAGCCTGTTAGCCTGATTCTTTTCTCTTATAGCTTTCTAAAACAGAGAAGTTTAATTTACATTAGCCTGAAGTGCTTTTGCTCTTCGTCTTTTGAGTGAGATAAGATATGAATCTACTTAGGCCAGTCCATAACATACAACCACTTACCAAGGATATTTTTCTCCCCTGATGTCCAAAGGGATCTGTAGGTTCCTCTGTTGAGATGAATACAAACCAGCAGTACTTACTGTGGTTAACAGGCATCTGTTTTGGCTGGCAGAGGTGGGATGAGAGAGATCAGATCATATGGCCTGCAATTTAGGAGGAAGAAAAGAAAAACCCACAAGACACCTATTTACCCTGCAATCAGGTTGGCTTTTGCTGTTATTTGCAGGAGTCTCTTCCACTTCTTGCATCTCTTAAATCCTTGTCATCCAGGTTTGAGAGCTAGTGCTATCTTCTTTGGCACCAAGTCAATGATATGTTTTTTAGCACCAGCAGCCATTCATATTTTACATTACTGTTCCTCTCTGTTCCTTTCAAGCAATAATCGTAAATATCAGCTTTCATTCCTAGAGCGCCTTTCATCCCAGGGGCTCCCAAAGTACTTTCCAAGCTTAACAAGCTTATTGTAGAGTACTCCTTTAGAAAGGTTGAAACTTGCTTCCCATTAAAGCCTGATTTTGGGAAGGAAAGCATTGAATTATAATGACTTCAATACATGAGGGAGCCTTTGCAGCTGTTATTTACTACACATGTTCCCTTACCAAAAAAGATTGCTTCTTGCTCCTCCATCCCCCTGTCTCCCCAGCTTAATCCAGCAGCGCTCAGTTACTTGAGGGAGCAGAGTGCAAGTAGGGGAAATGATCATCCCCTGTGATCTGAGGAAGTGCTTTTTTCTGGAATCTATAGCTGCCCTCAACAGTTTCTTCCGACAACTCCATTTCCATCTGGTCTGTTTTCTCTTTATCGGGGCCAATGTCCTAGGGCAGAGTTGAACGTCCTGTGGCTTTGGCCAGGGAGGTCACCATCCATAGTTGGGCTATGCTACAGGTCATGTGAGAAACTGTAGTCCTCTTCAGGACAAAGTCAGCTGGCCTAATTTAAGTCACATTCCCCTACAATCAAAGCAAAGCCAGTTGCTTTGCACTGAAATTAATCACAACCTTTGAAATGGTCCTTTATTTGGCTCATCTGTGTGAGCAATAATCCCAGAAGAAAAGACTGTTACTGGTAATTTCTGAACTGAAGAATTTGTTTCCTAATGAATCATATGATTAATTTTAGAGCAGCCTGAATTTGACCAGTGTCAATTTGTTCTCTCTTCTTTGAGGAGGACTGAATATGGTGGGACCTGTCCATCTCATGATGCATGGAACTTTTTTTGTGCTGCCCTGTGGGAAAGTGGTCTCTCCTCTGCTTGGCTGAGAGAGACTGGGGTCAGGCACACAAACTCTGATTTGCTTTTCCAAGGACACACCAAGAACTTGTGATATAAATGGGAACAAAAAAGTCCTATCTGGTTCAGTGCTTCATCTGCACAAACATAGTTTATCAATACAGATAGCTTTAGATGAAAGATACATCAAAGCATATTTTTGGCTGCTGCTTTCAGAAGTAGTACTAAATCTCCTGGGGGAATGCAAGCAGTGAGATATGATCCAAGTATCAAAATCCCCATCTTCTTACTCTCTCTCCTCCTCTCTCACACTGGTGGGGTTCATAGGAAAGCCCTTCCTTGAGATTATGTCATCTATTCCCATCAGTAGATTTTGGTTCCTAAATGCATTTTTGCTCTCTTCCAACAAAACAGTGCCTGTTTCAACACTAAGTCTGAAGATTTGTAAATTGGCAAAGGATACAAAAAGAATAATGAACTAGCAGTTAGTGTTTACATTGGCCACCTTGTATAAATGCTGATATTAGCATTTCTGAAAGGATTCATTCATCACTGAAAAAAAGGTTTGTACCTGTGAATAAGAGCTTGCCTGGGAGGGCCTGTGTGCTTCCTCTCCTCTATCAACAAAGCCTACAGACATGAAGAGATGGTTTTGCAATGGATATTAATGCATACCTATTATTTCATGGTGACAATAAGCTATTGAATACATTCCACACAGCAGTAAATGAATGAAAGCAGCAGTAAATTTAAAGAAAAATCTTAATTATTTTCACGTGTCATGTTTATTTATTTATTTAGGGACATGAATATATATATTAAATGTCTCTCTTGGGCTTTTTTCTTTGAACTAAAATCCTGTGATACAACCTCAAGCCCAGTGATTAGATCTTGTGTCATGGAAAATCAGATAGACCTGCACTAGAAAGAACAATGGCTGCTGAAAACATTCTGCCAGTTCCAGACTATGACCTCTTCTGGGGTGTCAGTGAAATAAACACACTTTTAGAAGTACCCTTAAGCCTTCCTTACCTCCTGCTGTTTGTCACACTTGCTGCAATTTGCCTTAAATTAGTTGATTTCACACCAAGGTTCATGGTGCTGTTTTGTTTACAAAAAGCCCCTTTTTGTTTATTATACATTCTGCACTGGCCCTGCCGACATGCCATGAGCCACAGCTCAGAGATGGAACAGGGCCCCAGCGTGGCCAGCAGCCAGCATTTGTTCCATCCTCACACTGCAGGTCAGGGGTCTTTCAGCAATGGTGGACACATAACAACAGCATTTCTGTGGCAGGAGAAAGTGTCCAG
Source organism: Notiomystis cincta (assembly GCA_013398075.1). NCBI lineage: Eukaryota > Metazoa > Chordata > Aves > Passeriformes > Notiomystidae > Notiomystis > Notiomystis cincta. The sequence goes on from VZRX01007770.1 coordinate 42,988, forward strand.
ACTCTGTGGGATGGCTACATTTTCACTAGGTTTCCTTGGGATACTGTAGGATGAAGATCAAACTCTTTTACAGGTATGTTATTATGTTAAAACCTCTAGTATGACATTTTTCTTTTAACCTTTAGACTGCTTCACTTTTAGCCTGGAAGCAGCTGAGGGCTAGGATGCTCCCTGGGCACTCACACAGCTCCTGGCACAGTACAGCTTCAGTTCTGGCAGGAGACAGGCCATTGCTGCAATCCAAATGCCTGGTTTTTAAAAAAATGAAAAGTCTGGAAGGTAACCTGCTTGCAAACGCACCTTTCGTGCCAAAAGTGATGCTTTGCGAGCACAGTGTTCGTAAAGCAGAGGAAGAAACCAAGTGTGAATGAAATGAGAGAACAAGGACCAGCCCATTGCCCTCTTTGGGAAGTTCTTTGGAAGGAGTGCAAGTCTCTGAAACTCCTCTAGTGGAGTTTCTACTCAACCCTTTAAATTGTGGGCAGGGGAAGCTGGGCCAGTGACTGATGAGGAGCCATGAGGGTCATTCCCCCCCCGGGGCTGTGGTTTCAGCATGCAGCTCTGTTGCACACAGGGAGCAGAAATAGTGCTAGGAATCTCTAACTGTGCAAGTGGGTACCTAACAGGCCAGTGATGCACACAAGTGATTTCATCATAAATGGCTGGAGAAGAGGTGCCTGCCCTGCAACAGGCAAACAGTTCTTTGCACAGAACCAGAACAATTTCCCTTCGAACCAAGGCAGATTGCCAGCAGCCTCAAATGTAATCCTTATGGTATTACTTCCAAAGATGAAACACGGGTATTATGGACACTGCCACTGAGGCAGGTAGTCTTTAAATATAGCTGCAAATTGCCAGGTTTTATGCTAACCAACCCTAATGTTGAGGAAGACAAGACAGGTAGCAGCACTGATGCAGTGTAATATAATGTGATGGCTGATAGAAATGTGAGTCATTCTAGCCAGAGGCTTTAGTATAGGAAGTCGGATAAAAGATATAAAAACAAATCTGCTTTCTTTTTCCTTCCTGGTGAAGGTCACTGCCAGGAATAGCATGGGAAATAATTAATGCGGGAAGAAATGTTCCCCTTCAACTCAGAAGTATTGTCTTGCTTTACAGTTTCGCTCTCCTCTTTGGACTGCCATAACAAACACGGGCAAACGCACAGGGCCTTTCTCCCTGGCGCCACCGATGGATGTCCCAGCCGGCAGGCAGGGACTGTGCAGTGCTCACCGAGTCTGTCAGTGGTGTCCCCTCGCGGGCAGCGCACCCCAGCACTGCCCTGAATGGGCCTGCGAGCCTCAGCGGGGCTCCACGTAGTGGCAGGGAGGCGCAGCGCCAAGGCTGTGTGTGAGAGCCTGCTGCTGGGGGGGTTTTGCCTCTCTCCCTCTGCTCCTGAGCCCTGGGGAGGTGGGATATCTTTTCCTGCACCCTCAGTCCCTGTGCTTCCTGGGGGAGGACATGGTTGACACAGTGACTGTTGCATTTGCAGTGGCACGGGCTGTTCTCTGCTCATCCCGCAGAGACCGGGGAGGCTCTGGGCTGCTCGTTTGCTCCCCATGACCAGCACTGCATTTACAAATGTGCAAGGGCACAGGGAAGCCTGTGCCTGTGGGTGCAGTGTGCATACAACACTACCTGGGGCAGGAGTGCTCCACATTGCAGCCCATCTGCTGCACAGGAATGCTGTACTGCAGTTTAATTCCCTTTCCTCAAAGTACTGTTTGAGTGGGGACAGGTGAGGAGAGGAGTGAGTGCCTCTGCTTCATGTCACCACCCTGCAGGCTGGAAACCAGGCAGCTCCTGGGGCTGAGGGGCTGCTGCTCCTCGGGGAACTGCTTTGTTTTCTTCTAGGTGGCCATCGCAGGGAGAAGTGCTGGTGGGAATCTCTGACCTTCACAGTGCTGACTAAAATCCCCTGCATGTGACTCTGTCCCTTCCACCACAAAGGACTAGTCACGTTTTCCATTCTTGGCTCCATGTGGCTGCTATGAACATCTCAGGTTATCTCTGCACCAACCAGCTGCCTTTCCTACTGCTTGGCTCACCAGGCCTTCATCTCTGCTCATGCCCATGCCAGAGTCATTAAGGCAGTTAGTAGAGTGTTAAGATACATTTATTTTTGGAGGACTTTTCATTTGGGAGCCCAGGAGGTAAGAGTTCAGATCTCCCTCCTTCAGCCATGACTCCGCAGTGGACTTCCAGGGGTAGGAGCTGCAGAAATCCTGAGTAGCCTGGAGCTTCCAGATAGTACAGGAAAAACCTATTATGGGAAAGCTGCTAATAGCAGAGGTAAGCTCTTAGCCACATTTTCCACTGGTGTTACAGACTCCAGAGAATCAGCTTGTTTCAGCCAGGTTTCCAAACTGCTTTTTGGTGTTTATCCAAAGACTTGGGGCCACATATACTCCTACTGGGGCTTTTCACAGCTGCTTCTCCTTGGAATGATTGCAAGGGGTGATGAGGTGGGTGGGATGCCCTGTTGCTCTCAGGTTTACTTCTTTGGAGCATCTCCAAATGTCAAGAAAGACTGTAAGACATAATAATTAAAATACTTCGAGATCACCATAATCTTGTCAAACTTCTTCTTATGATCCCTATGAATGTGACATGTTTTTATTCACTGAAAAAAGAAGTTATGTAATTCAAGTTTTTCCCTCTTCCTCCTCTTCTTGCACTTAAATTAACCATATTTGCAGATAGACCGTGCCTATGGTTAGCAGCTGGTGTGGTGCATCAGGAAGCAGATTCACAGAGGCAGCTGTTTGTTGCTGAGCACTTGCTGTGTCAGGGGATTTACATCAGACTGCCTCAGTTCTGGTTTCCAGGGACTGGATGCTCATTAGAGGTTGAAGTTCAGGAGTTGTACTCCTGGAGTCCATCTCCTCATTTCCTTTCACTCAAAGGGAATCCAGATAAAAAAATGCTCCTTGACATAAATCAAAACACAGCAAGTGGGAGAAACATGGCGTTTGCCTCATAAACTCACTCCTTATGTGAACAAAATCCAGGACATGGGAAGACTTGTCAAAAACGCAAGGTCAAGAGACCAAGGCCAGATGCGTCACTTTACCTTGAGCTCCCACATGGTTCAAATGTGTGGCAAATGGATCAGTTCTTTGGCTAGTGAAACAGCTGTTTATCTTGGCTGAGCAGCTCTCTTACTCTTTCTTGGATATAGCTGCTAATCTATTCTTCTCAACCCTCCCTTTTGCCAAACCCTCACTAAACACATACATATATATCTGTGTGTGCGTAGGCAGTCGTGTCTGCTGCCGGGATTTCCTCCCAAACAATACCTGTTGTGCTGGCCACAGCGGTTCTCTTGGTTCCCATGCTCAGAGCAGTTTGAGTTTCCTGCTGGCTCAGCAGCAAGACTTTCAGGGCTTTTTATACTTATTCTTCTTCGGGAGCCAAGTGGCGGAGCACAGTTTGCCTGTGAATAGTGAGCTGGCTGGGCAGGCAGCAGGAAGCTTGCATACTAAACCGTGTGAACTTTGAGAAGGGGAAGAAGGGGGCTGGGGGCTGCTGGCTGGGCTTCATGAGGCATTTGTTACAGCCCTCTGCCTTATAAACTCATCATCTCAGCACAGGGATGCTCTTCGCCAAAGGAGCAATATCTGTAAAATGGGGGTGGAAAGAACCAAGAGAGATGAAAATGGAATTATAGAGGAAACAGGAGGAGGGATTGGAACGTGGAGGAGAGTGAGGAGGCTTGGGTTTTCATTATTCATGTGAAAACTTGTGCATGGGTTCCCTTCATGGAGTGATGCCACTTCACCTCATGCAGCACTGCAGGGCTCACGGGCCCTCTTGTTCACGCCCTTGCTGCCCCAACAGTGGCCACACCATTGGTGTAAGGGCGGCTTTTCTGTATTGCTCAGACAAAATCAAAAGCACAGAAATGAAAACACACCTCTCTCTTGCCCCCTGCACCCCACCTCCACTCCTTTCTGTTTCTGCTTTCAGCAAAGATTAATAAATAAGCAGGTTCCCAGTCACAAGGATCAGGAATCGTGGTGTGGCTGTGAAAGAAGGGCTTGAAGAGCAGCACTGTGAAACACCAGCACCAGCTTGTTGGTCACAGGTGAAATCATCCCTGAAGCAGGGGGAGAGGTGTTTCAGCAAGTGCTGTGGCACCACTGCAGGTGCAAGCATGCAGTGGGCATTCTTGGGAAAAGGTGGGAGGCAAGAGGGAGGAAGGAAGGAAGGATGGGTTAAGCCCATCTGTCTGCAGACCTGCTACCTGCCTCCTACTCCTGTCTGCGTTAACAAATGGGGCTTTGCCTGTGCTTTGAAAGTGAGGTGACAGGAGATCTCACATTCCGAGCAGCTCCTTCCTGAGCAAGAAAAGCCTGATGGAGGGTATGGTGCCATGGTGGGTATTGGTGGGATGGCCCTGTGCAGGGAGAGTGTGTGAACATGTGTGTGTGTGTGTGATGTAGAGATGGAAATGCTCAGCAGTGACAGGCCGGGAGATGGGCTGAGGCTCGGCTTTGTTAGTTCATGCCATAGCACCATCACAAAGTGATGTGACCTTCCTGGCCTGGTCCAAAATAACAAGCCACAGCTTTCCCTCTGCTTGGCAGCACCCTTCCCTGAGGGTGCCCATTACTCCAAGCTCTAAATAATCCACGCAGTACACAGTAAGTCCGAAAAGCCGGGGCCCTTGCTCCCTACCCAGCTCAGCAGCTCTCTGTGTCTAGCTCCCAACTGAGCACTGAACAATGCAACACATGTGCTTGGCACCTGCATCCTCATGGTGCCCCCTCAGAATAAATACCCTTCCCTGGAGGTCTGTGAGTGCTGGGAAAGTGGGAAGATACAGCTCCAGGCCCCACAGTGGGCTCCTGGAGAGCCAGAAGAAGTCCTGGTGAGAATCTCTCATCAAGCTCATTTAGATCCCAGTGTCTGCCTAGGCAGCTTGTGGCAGAGCACAGGCACTTCTGAAGGAAACAAGTCTCTTAACCATGGTCTTCTAAGAAAGCAGAAAAGCAGTTACAAATCTGGGGAACTTACCATCAAATTCATGCATTTTCTGTTCATCTCTACTCCTGACTCAGCAGAAGATCAGTTTAAATTACATTTACTTGATGACTTTGATATAGAGTCTGTTTTGAAGACTAATCAACATTTCTTTTAAGACCAAGTGTTCAGTTGCTTGTAAACTCCTGAAAATTTTATCTATCTACCACTTAGCTGTTCCAGGTATCTGTCTCAGGCTGAATGCATCTGGGAAGCTTGTAAGCAAGGTTTTGCTTGCTTAAAAGGAAGAGATGAGAGAAACACTTTTTTTCCCCCCCTTTATATATTCAAACATGTTCTTAAAGTGATCTGTTGATGAACTCTAGCACTTTCTGCCTCTACAGGAGAGGCTTGAAATTTGGCAGGTATCAGGAATGCACCTTCAGTTGTTTTTCATGGGGGAAAAAAACAAGTAAGTTGAACTAAGAAACCATAGGGAAAAAAGGGCCTCAGATCTCAGCTGCTCAACAGAAACTTCTAAAGAGTTAGAATCTGAATTCTCTGAAGACACTTGCTCAGTGGAAACTTGTTCAAGTCTGGTGGCTAAATCACAGATGATGATATGGCAGGCACACTACAGCCTCCTGCTCTTTGACATTGTTTTTTTGTGCTGACAGGGTTGCTGCAGTGCTGTGCACCAGAGCCTGAAGGTGCTCCCAGATGTGCTCCTTTGCTGACACTGAGGTGAAGACACTGAGGTGAACATGCAGAAAGACTGATGTTGACTAGGGCTAGGACCTGGCTGAGGGAGGGAGGGAAGGAAGGAGGGAGGGAATCCTACTGCCCTGCAAAGGCTGAGAGACCCCTGCCTGGACAGGGGAGCTGATGTCAGATGTGGAGGTGGATATGGGAGCTGGGACCAAGGCAGGAGACAGGCTGGAAGGACCAGGAGGAGCAGATGAAGTCAGAGTTGGGAGTATCCTCACCAGATGATACCTCCTGCAGAATCTGGGGTACAGAAAACCCAGGGATTTCTGCTGTGCAGTAATTGTCTGTTGTCAGCAAATATGTGGGGAAGCGGTTGGCACAGGCTGTGAGTCATTTCTGCCTGCTCCCTCAGCAGAGGTTGTTGGGCTATCAGCATTCCCAGTTATTCTGCTTTTCAAGCATGATGGAATTAACATCTGAGAACAAGAGCCAGTCCTGCCGGTGACTCATGTGGTAGCCAGTGTGATGTCACACGATGGGATTCCTGTATTTTTGTTTCAGTTTGCCATGTGTAAATCACGGAAATGACACAAGCCCAGCATAGACTGAAAGTATGGGAAGCTTGTAGGATCAAGCACTCAGCAGTTAGAAATGATTGATGTAACACTTGCCATCTGAGTCCCATCTGCACAGGCACAAATTGCTTTTAGCTACAGGATCAAAATGCATATGTATTTTTTTTTCCCCAACAACAATTCTCTATCTTTTAATGCCCAGGACAGACAGTTCTCAGGGGAGTTGAAGTTGTGTGGGGAAGGGTCCTTGTCCTGCCTTACTGCAGCTGTGCAGGATGAGAGGATCCCTGCTTCACCTTCAAGGGCAGAGTAGACAGCAGCCCTTGGCACTGGTGATGGTAGGCAGCACTTGTGTCCCTGGCCTGTAGCAAGCCCAAAACAGATGGGGTCCTCAGATAAATTATCTACCAAACTCAAACATAAGGCACATGCAGAGTGAGGCTTTTTATAACTTGTAACTTGACCACAGGTGGGGGAACTTAGGACCCTTGTGAAGGCACATCCCCCTTCCCTGGCTGAGTATCAGTACCAGCCTCTGAAGACAGACACGCTTGATCTCTTGATTTGAACAGATATAACATATATCTTTCTAATCTTATTCTAGGAGACAGTTGAATTATTTTAGCTAAAAATTACCAAAAGAGTCTGCCTGAGGCAGACATCCAGCATGGTGTATTTGAGCTCAAGCAAGCCATCACTAATGGGAAGAGTTAAACAACTTTAACTCCAGACAGAGCTCACAGGGGGAAATGAGAAACTGGCTCTGTGGATGGCCCCACCAGAAAACATGTAGGGCTGTGTGTGAAATCCTGCTGCTACACATCTGGTTATCCAATTGCTACAGGCAGGTACTGACCTGTGCTTGTGATGTGCCATTTGCAGGCTCCAGGGCTGGACTTGCTCTTTTGCAGACCTGCTGGGTGCTTCGTGCTTTGCTGTTGAATCAAATGCTGGGGAGAAATGGTATTTTAGTGGTGGGAAAATGTGAAGAGAAACACTTTGGATTTCTCTTTCCATGCCAGAGGTGCAGGCACAGGGGGACAGGACCCTGCTGGTGTGCAGCACACATGGCCTGTGTGACAGGTTGCTTTGCAGAACTGTGTTGCCATTGAGGCTTAGAGTGGTCCAGGGGACTCACTTGGCAACCTCTGTGCCAACTGAGGTTTTGGCAGGGGATTGAGAGGGCTGCAAAGGTCACCAGCAGGGGGTTTAGCAGCTCAAACCTCCAGTCTGCATTTTTGCTTTTTGCAGGAAGAGGTATTTTCCTTTCTTATTACACTTCATCTATAGCTCTGTAAACAGCACTGTCTCCTTGATGTTGACACCTTCAAATGATTTTATCTTCCTCTTAGGGATTTACTATCCAAACTGTACTATTTAGTTATTTAATCTTCCCTTTAGTTATTTGATTGTTGTTTATTGTTGAATTCATTCTGATATGTCAACATCTCTTTGACACATGAGTGCCAGCAGTTGCTTTCTCTGTTTAGAGGGTGGCTCAGACCCAGCAGCACACTGCAGAGAAAAGCCATCTCCCTTCTGCTCAGTGACACAATGATCTTCACCTCTCTACAGGTCAAAATAAAGTTTTCTTATTTTATAAAGCAGCATTTAGTTTGATATTTCTTCTTTTCTGTTTGTTAAGCCCTTTTCAGCAACTGCTATGGATTATTTTTCCAAATGTTTCCTTGCATTGCCCATGTCCCAGCAGGAGCTTTTAGATGTTCTCCTTCCCAATTCCCCCTTTCAGAAACATTTTTTGTGAGTTCATAACTAGAAACCAAAGCTCACACACTCCTCCTCATTCCAAGATTGGAAACGATCCTTTAACACAAAGAGAAAGAAATGCTTTACAGGTTCATAAGTCTCCAGCTTGGGAAACAATTCCTCTCCATTCACAGTCACACTGAGCACTCCCTGGGGTCTGGGCAGGCTGACAGTTTGGATATATGGAAAGGGAGGGGCATTAAAATGGTGAGCAAGGCACTTGTGGAGAAGTCCAGCCCTTGGTTATTCTCAGCACTAATGCATTCTGCTGAAACTCAGGCAGAGGTTTTAAGAGCTAATTGTTTGGACATGTAAAAGCTTAGGAATGGTATATGCACTTTGTATGTGCAGGAGACACTTCGTTTTTATATTCAATGTGGGTTAGAATATGAAAGGACCCAATTTCAACCTAATCTGTAAATGACATCTAAGCCCAACCTGTGAAACATGCACTACCTGAAGAGCATTTCCTAGGATGTGTATGCAGTTTTTGTCTTTCTTAAGAAACCTTTTGGACTATTTCTTCCCATAGGCATTAGAAGTGGAAATAGGAAGGAGTTTGTACCTCCTAATCAAGGAAAGGAGGGAGGCAAAGGGCTTTGTCTGTGTAGCTACCCAGTATCATTGTGTCAAACTGGCAGTGAACTGGAAGCTTCTCCAGAGCCGTGGGAGCCTAATGTCCCACCCTGTTTGCCTGTGGCTCATGAGTTATTTGATTTTTGCTTTTGTGGTCTGAATCCTTCAAAGCTTTGTCTTACATGGATAAACAAAAACTTGCTACAGCCTATGGACAGACCTGGAAACATTAGGTGCAGAAACATCACAGGACTTCAAGAATGAATGCAGGCTTCTTTTTAACTGAAAATAATATATACTTTAAAAGGGTAGAACATGGAATTACATTTGTAATGGCCACTATCAGGAGCTGCTTGCAGTTTCTCTGAACAGAAGAGTCCTTTTCTTGGAGATTTCTGCTACCCCTCAGGCTTCTGTCCATTTCTATGTTGTTACTTGCAGTGTTTAAGCATCATTAAGTTTAAATGTATAAATTTTCTTTGGCTATTCAACCCCAGCCACTTTTGGGAAGGAATTGGCCAGAATCCCTGAGCCTAAAATAATCAAATGTCTGTCTCTCCATTAAAAAGGCTGCCATTTATCTGACAAGTAGTGCAAAATGGAATAGGTAGCTCAGATCAGGCATCATCTGAGAAACTGTTGTTGCAAAACTAAACCAGTGGCTTGCACATAAGCAGATGGTACCTTTGCCAATACCTAGGTTGCTGCATGGAATGTAAGTATATTTGGTTTCTTAACATGTGTTGCTTTTATTATCAGTCTCTTGGTTTCTACCACTCTTTATAAATACTCCAGCCACAACTTGTAACCTTTACAGGCTCATCCAAGGAGCATGGCCTTTCAGGCACTCCTTTTGAGAGTATTTATTGTGCTCCAGGAGAGGATGTCTTTGTTTCAGGATTGTTCTGGGCATGAGAAATAAAAACCAAAATGGAGATGGTGGCCAGCACAAAGAACCGACCAAAGTAATTTTAATGAATTTCTTTCCATACCTGCCAATCCACCCTCCCCTGCAGGAAAAACAGCTCTCAGATGAATAAAGCATATGGCACAGAAGATGAAGCACCAATGCCAAGTTTGTCTTTGCCTTAGCAGAACTCACTGCAAAATGCTGAACCTGCAGATCTTCTAAGCATGCCTGTTTCCACTTCACTGCCTTCTTAGCTGGAATTGTGCAGTCTCACTGTTTAAATCCTCAGCTGGCAGGGCATTATTGTGGATGCAGTGCTGGGCAGACACACAGTGCTACACTCAAACTACCTGCTGTGGAGAGCAGTGCATGTTGCAGCAGCAAAGAAAACCCATCAATGAGGTGGGCTAAATATTTGACAAGGATCTGAGGCCCACACTAACCTGCCTTCTGCATGCACATGGGCTATCCATTTGTGACAGGCATGCCTGCTGCTGTGTGGTTACATACCCTGCTCCTGGCCATGGTTTGTTGTATTTGAGCTGTGCAGAAGTGAGGCATTCAGTGTAAGTCCTATCATCATGACTTGCTCTACAGTGAGCAGAAAGACAGCAAACCCCACATCTTACTTATCCTAAAAGAGGTGTGGAGTGTTGTGGAGTGCCCCTTTCTCTGTATAAACTCAGAGGAAATCCTCAATACCAGCTCAGCTTGTGTCCAGCCATTGTCTGTCTGTCTGTTCCCAGCTCAGCCTCATCAAGTGAGGCTCTGGGAGGACGTTGGGCTGGTGGGTCCTGGTGTGGCACAGGTAAATGGGATGTCATAACCAGCCTGCTCTGCTCTCTTCTGAAGGACATAGGATGCTGGAGGAACATCCAGTTCCTCTCAGCAGTGCCCCTCTCCACAGTTGGGTGACATTGAAGACGAGTGCCTAAATTAAGAAGTTAGGCATCTAAGGTCTTTATTGGATCCATGTCTGTGGGGCCTGAAGATGAGCAGACTTATATATAAGGAAAAAATCCCCTGCTGAGTTACTTTAATCTTTCAGACAGCTGTGGACACATGCACATTGTGCACTCTCACAGACACGTTTCTTTACAGGTGCTCTCGGACCCATGCCATCATTTTACCTGGACAAGTGCCATGAGTGTACACCATGGGCTGGGTGAAGGGTGCTGCTCTCCCAGGACCTCTTGCAGCACTTTTGCTTGGAGATGTTTCTTAAGGAGGGGATGAATTCCCCACCTTTGGACCCATGTGTTTCCTACCACTGCAGGTAAACAATGCCTCTCTTTCCAGAAAGCAGGAGATGCCTGACATGGTGATGAAATTAAAGGACCAGGGAGCTCCTTTGTTTAAATGAATTCTAGGAGAGGCAGTGGTAGGCTTGATTTTTTACATGGTTAATGTTCCCAATCCTCTTTTTAGTCCTCTCATGGCAACTGTGTACTTTGCAGCTCAAAGTCACATGAATCTCTGCTCAGCAGAAATGTAAATGTTTTGATAAAACTGTTCTTAACAAGTTTAATTCATTTAATCAGCTTGATTAACTGTGGAGCTTTATGATCTTTAATTGGGAAGGATTTGCTATAAATTAACATTTTCTGTAATTTTAAGAAGAATGTGGTGGTGTACATGGATCTTGTTGCCTTGGCAGTGGCATGGGAGGTGCCTGTCTTTGGCACCCAGCCATTCCCTTGCAGCTCCACATGTTTCAGAGCCCTGGAGACCTTCGGGTGCTGAGCCTGCCCACAAGGCCAGGAACATGCTGGGCAAGGGGCATGATGTAGCTGGAAGTGTCTCAACAGACACTATTTCTTTTCTCTTGTGTTTACATCTCCTAGATGATTAATCTCCCCTTCCAGTAAAAATGCAGCCTGCCTCTTTTTCTGACATGTCCCACAAGAAAGCAAGCACAGATGTCCACAACAGCCCTCTCCTTGTTTTGGTTCATAACCAGCCCCAGCCTGCACCTAGTTTTCAAAGTCCCCAGGTATATGAGTACAAAAGGGGAAAAAAGAGGAATGATCAGAAGATCTTGGCTTGGGTGCACGTCCCAACTGGTCTTTCCTCTCTTCCATTTAATGTGGCAGACTGACAGGCTATAAAATATGTCCAGCTGGAGAGGATATAATTTTATTTTACTCTGTCCAGCCTCATTTTTCAGAGCTGAATGTCCAGTTGTGTACCTGTGTGAAACCTCCCAGGCCCTGGAGGCTTAATGCAGCAATACTAATTTTTTAAATAGGCAGTTTATTGTCCACACGACATTTTTCCGTGCCTTTTGTTCGATATCCCAGACTAGAGAAACCAAAGAGAGATTGAAAATAAATGAACTATCCCCTTAGAGTCTGCCCAAAGCAACAGAGCAAGCAGAGCATGAGCACAGTGTCTGCACCAGTGGGTTTGCTCTTTGCTGGGCGAGCACTGTTCTCCCTGGTGCTGCAGAGTTGCTGTACAGCACATCTCAGGGGCCTTGACATCCAAATGCAGGGGCAGAACAACATGGCTTTGCAGCTCTTCTCAGACAGCTTTGCACATTTACTCCTCTCTGACTCTGAACTGGAATAGTCTCTGGGAAAACAGTGTATTTCACAAGAAAGGGAGGTTTTTCATCCTTTCCTAGAACTTCCATGGTGCTTCTGCATACATGGCTCTCACAGGCCAGTGTGATGCAAGAGGAGACATTTCTAACAGCAAACAACCCCAGTTCCTCTTTCACCCTTGACATTTCTACATTTCTACACTTGATACTTTTTTGCTTTTTTCTTTTTTTTTTTTTTCCACAGACTAAACATTCACATGTCATATCCTGTTCGAGTAGTAATTTTAATGGATGCATTGCCAACAAAGACACTTGGGTTTAGGTGGCTGATCCTTCGTGATTGGAATGGCCTTTAATGAAAGGTTTTGTCTTCATAAGGACAAAATGTTCTTTATGCAGCTTCAGCTTTTGAAAGAAACACTGCAAATGTTTTTGGATTGGATGCGAAATGCTGTGTAAATTCTATAATACCAAGGTGGAAAATATGTCCTTTCCTCATTAACAAACTGTATATCAAAACAGGGAGGCTTATTGCATATACACAATTAATTCATCAGAGTTTTAGATCCCCAGCAAGGGGAGCACTTAAAAACAGAAGAAATGTGTAAAAATAATTTAGATGTGAAACTAAAGAAATAAGTGTCTGTGTTTGGTTGTTGGTTTCGTGTTTTTTTTTTTTTTTAAATTAGATTTAGCTTTTCTTTTCAATTCCTCTTCTCAGAAAGAAATTACTTGCACTTTGAGGCTGTGCATCCTGAGCCCTGGAGGGCTCTGACAGGAGCATGCGGGGACAAGGGAGACCCAAACGACTCTTCATAAAGGCAGAGATTCAGAGCTCTCCTTCAAAATTACTTCAGTTCATGGTGCGGCCGCTGCAGCCCATGTTTGAGGCTGAGGAGGCCACAGCCTACTGGTGCAGTCAGAGGAAGTGGCAAAAACCTCCATCAGTGTTCAGGATGCAACATGGTTTGGGTGGCTTGGAAAAGGAAAGTCTTGTTGATGGTTATTGGATTCAAGGAGAAAGCAGCTATGTGTTGCTGATTGCCTTCTGGGAGATTGCTGATTGCCTTCTTCACTGACTGACGACTTCTAAGTTGCTCTTTCATCGTGCTGTGTGAACTGCACGTGGGGCTGCACTGGAGGCTGTTGCATTACAGATCATGATTTCAGCAGAGCTTTTCAGAAAAAAAAAATGAAAGTAAACGGTGTTATTTTCAGCCTGAGCAGTGAGCAAGTTCTCAGTAGCTAAATGAGAGCCCTTGAAGTAAGCGCCAGGTGCTGCAGGAAGTGGTGGAGGTGACTCAGTAAATGTCACACTTTCCTCCAAGTCAGTTCTGAAGCGGTGTCCAGAAATAACATTTCATGGGCATCTGGCTGTTTGAGATGGCCCTGCCTTGCCATGGAACTCCAAACTAGTGCTACCTGGCACCTTCATGACTTTACACCTCTTTTTTGTCACAAGTGTCTGCCTTTATCTTCCTGTCTGTGTTCTTCCCTATAAAGACAAAGACAGGAAAAGTCCTGTAGATATCTCAAAGCAGGAGAGCTGTCCTTGGCCACGCTGTGAGCTGCCCCAGCTGGTGGATGGGGGACAACAGTCCTGGAGGCTCACTGTGGCCGCTGTGCCAGAGGGGAGCTCTGAGGAGCTGTGAGTGGTGGCACACAGCAAGCTGCACCTCATGCCGGCAGTGAAATCACCCTGGAGTCCCTTGCCTCAGCACGAACTGTCACCTCCTGGTTTCACAATGATGAGGTTTCGTATCCTTTCTGGAGCTGCCTGGGCTGCGGGCCAGCCCACACAACTGCATTTTTCCCGGAGGAGGCTGGGCTGAGCGGGATGCCCCTGCCCCACCGCCTCCGCCTGCCTGTCCAGGCCTTCACTCAGATGCGCATTGAGGAGCACCTTCCTCCTCTCTCACCACAGCCTGCAGGAGCACAGTGTGGGCTGGGGGTGGAAATAGGGATGAGATGGGATGGCCCAGAAAACCTTGTCCTGTCCCACTGGATCCCAGTGTACACAGGCAGGGGCTGTAACTGCATCCATCCTCTGCAGCACTGTTTTCCTAAACACGTGTCCTCTCCTTCCCCCTCTCAGCCAGTGTCCTCTTTGCTTGTGCCTTGTGTCAGGTTGCCTGGATCCACCTAGGTTGCTCATACAAGTCTCTTAGCATCTGGTGAGCAGTGACACTGGGGGTCTTCCATTTCTGCACCAAGGGCAGGCAGAGGAGCTGGAAGTACCTGCATTACTGGCTCAGTTCGGATAGGGGATGACCTTTGGACAAACATCCTGGCTGCTCCCACATGACTTTCCACCTTGTGGGGTGACCTTGCAATACACAGGCCAAGTTTCTAGTGGAAGAAACTAAACTGGAAAGTGCTCTCTGGGAACATCCCATCTGCTTCCCAGCTGAGTTCACAGAGCCAGACTCCAGCTAGTCTGATGCAAGCCCTCCTAAAATGTGCGCTACATGGACGTGATACCCTTAGCCCCAAGTGCTTTGCCCTACAGATACGCTGTGCTCCTATTGGACTGCACGACTTGGCCTCACAGTCACAGCCCTTGGGACTGCTGCTGGGGTAAGGGAGCAAACCTGAGCTCACCTGGTAGTGGCCACAGCCCAGCCTTCTGAGATGCAATGCTGCCCTGAAATTGGTACCAAGCACACCAATGTATGAACTGTAGCAGTTCAGCAGTGTTGGCAGAAACACACAGCGCCTTAAAAGACCCAGGGGCACTACAGTGGTGGGCACTACAGAAATATGTGGGTGGCAGCACCCCTCAGCCACATCCCCATGCCCTACCTGTGCATGCAGAGATGCAGGAGGGTAAACAAAAGGCACAGAGGCACAGGACATATTTTTGTTTCTGAACATTCAAACATCACAGGTGGTGGGGTATTTGTCTGGAGGTCATTTTAGTCCCATAAGTACAGAAAATAGGGCCTGTTTGCTTCTCACTTGTACCAACGGGACTTTGTGTGTCCCCATTATGCATCGTGTTTCCTGGCACAGAAAGCAAGTTTTGAGAGCTTCTGTTGTTCTACTTCAAAAATTCTTTTTTTTTTTAACTTAGATGAAGGGACGCTTTGGAGAATGATGTCACCTGCACCTCAAATACTCAGAGGTTTTTGATCATGAGTTTTGGATGGCTTCAGGGTCAGGCTTGCTGATTTACAAAGCACTTACACACACTCTTCAAAACTTGTAAAATATGGAAGTGATTTGTGTATGGTTAGGAGAGGTGCTCACAGGCTTGAAGCTTTGGGGTTTTTTGCTGTGTCTTTAAAATTTCTCAGTCTCAGGGGCTTTTTACTGTTTTTTTCAAGCACACACAAATGCCTTATGTAGAGCACAAGTTTTGGCCCTTTGTGGGACTAAGCAGCTCTGAAAAGTGATCAACCCTAAAAGCACCTTCTTGTGAGGACCCTTCTCAGTTTTCCCTGACAAGGAGCCAGTGCAGAGCACCCTGCCTCTCCTGTTTCTGAGAGCCCATCTGAGACCATGGCCTTACGATTCCAGACTGTAATAACAGGATCGCACTCATGCCCTTTCCAAGCAGCGATGGCAGCCGTAGTCATGGGAAGACAACAGCTGAGTTGGCAGGCCAGCAGCTCCCTGAGGGGCAGGCTGTGCCTCTCTGACCTTTACAGTGGGCTCAGCTCCCCCTCTGATGCGGCTGCCAGGGGGGCAGAGCCAAAACGTCCAGGCAGATTTCCCTGAAAAGGTCAAAGCAGTGCAGCTCAGTGGTGCTGGCGGAAGGGGATTTCAGCCTCATTTGTGGGACAACAGCTGTGGGCTGGGAGCTCACCCTGAGCGCTGCTGCTGGCTGAGGGGGGACCCCAGCTGCCTCCCACCTCAATGTGGGCATTTTTGGGTCTGGAGGGGCACCCTGGCATTCCACACAGGTGGCTGGGGGCCACAGTTGCTGCTGGGGCAGGCAGCAGTGCAGGGAATGATTCAGGGCCACTCGGTGGGGCAGCATTTCTTCATGGGGGAGCACAGACAGCACCTCAGAGGGCCGGCATGGAGTGGGAGCAGGGCAGGGGATGTGCTGGGGCCCAGGCTGGCGTGATGGCAAGAGCCGGTTGTGCTGGTGCTCAGCAGGACACCCGGGCATGCCGTGGGGAGTCGTGTGGGGCCACTTGCCCTTGTGCTGGCTCAGGGCTGACATCAATTCCCCCAAACACCAGGGAATACTTGGATGCACCAGCTCCCACTGGGTGGCTGTGAACTATCCCCAAACATTTTTGCTGGACGTGAGCAAAGCTGTGGGCAATACGGCTGGGCCTGCTGCCCTCCTTACAAGTATGATGCTACTTAGCAGGACTTTGAGTAGTCTCTCGAAGGAAGGATTTGGCAAGATAGAAAAGGGGAAATGCAAATCTTTTCCTTTAGTTTTGTTTTTTTCTTTTTTTTCCTAGGGAAGCCACAGCCTTACGAAGTCACCATTCATTTTAGCAGCCAGTGCAGCTGCACACAGCAGATTTGGTGACCGGACGCTGCGGTCTGGTTGTGTGTGTAGTTGATGCAAAGCTTGGAAAATAATAAACACAAGCTTCCCCGAGCAGGGCACGTCCGTTATTGCGTGCACGCTGTAATTCAGGAACTAGCAGATGTCTCAGCCTCATGCCCAGCCTGACAGAGACACAAGAAGGGAACTGGTTCAGGGTCTGTGCACAGCTGCGCTGGTCAGATGACTCTGTCAGCTGAACCTGCCTCCGAATCAGGCCCGATTTATCATAGCAGGGACTCTGACCTTTGTCTGGTCACAAAAATACCGTCTTGGAAAGATTTCTGAAGGCTTTGTAAAGAAGAGTGGTGGTAATAATAGTTCAGGGGCGTCCCTGTAAAGGACTCTTTGCTGGCCAGCTGAGATGTGCAGCCCTGTTTCTTTGCATGCTTTTCAGCAGGGCTAGTGAGAAGCAATCCCATAAGATATTTTCCAGGAGCCTATCTCATGGGATGGTTAACTTTTTTGCTTGCATTTTTCTTGGGGTGATGGGGCATCGCTCTGCCTGGTGGTCTTGTTTCCACCTTCAGGCAAGTGTACCTGCAGGAGGTCCATCTTCAGCCTTGCCTGCAGTGTGAGTAGATCAGACTCACAACCAGCCCATGGCTGTTTGGTGGCCAGGGTGACACGAGTTGGCAGCTGCCATCAATCCTATGCTACAGAACCAGTGTACATTGACAGCCTCAGTCCAAGCTGGGCAAGCTTGTTTCTCACCATCAGGGCCACCTTGCTTGGAACACAAAACCTGGGCTCAAGCTCTGCTCTCATGTAGCAGGATGGCCAAAGGCTGCCTGAAGATAGCTGTGCAGATCAACAAGGCCTGGACTTGACTACATCTCCAAAAATAGCTGAAAAAGAGAACTGGAGAAACCTGTGTATTTCCTTTCAACCTCATCTGCCATGGCTGGGCCCATTGTGCTGCAGGCTTTTGTGGCCACAGCTGAGTTGTTGAAATGCTCAGTCAGAGAGCCTGAAGCTGTGTAGGCAGGGCTCTGGGGTGCCATTCCTACTCTTCAGTGAGACCTTGGAAGAAAGCAGGCTACCACCTGGGCTGCACCTGTTGGGTGTGAAAATGGAAGAGTGTTTTCTTTTAAATGAAAAGTGCTGCTTAGCTGAGTTACATATTCACCAAAGTTCCTTTTCTTTCAAAGTCCAGAGGGTAATTGTCTTTGCCTACTGTGTAAAGCAATAGGGATTTTCCATTTGCAGGAAGAAGGGAGCACAGGTTGGTGGCTAAAAACTCAGGAGTGGCAACTTGGAGATATGAGCTCCATTAACCCACAGGCACTGCCACGCTGAGTTGTAATTACAGATAGCTATTAATGCCTTCCTTTTTTTTTTTTATCCAGAATGCCCTAATGAAAGTTGCAAATGAATCCTGAAAGACACTGTTGTCAAAGGGACCTGAGCAGGCAACTCACAAAAAAGGCAAATGGGCAACACTTCCTTGTAAAAAACCTGTGACTTGTTCTCTGAAGGCAGGCACACAAAGATGTGGGGTGTTTGCAGCAAAGCCCAGTCTATAGCTGTGACCCTGAGGGAACTGTAGCTACTCCTGCCAAAAATGACTTGGTTCAAGACCTTTTCCTCAACCTTCACACTGTGTAAAATTTCATCCCTTAATAACAAGGAGCAAAAATGCACTTCAGAGCAGCAGGCAGAATGCCATCAATTTGCATGGGTGACCATCATGAAACCAGGAGATCAGGATATGGAAGGACGAGAAGAATGTGCCAGTTGGTGATCGCATAATTTGTTTGCAGTGATTCACGGCCTTCCACTTTCACACATCCGTCTCAGCCTCCAGCACAAGGATGCACTGTCTGTGTCTGCAGTGCTCTGTGGAAGGACCGTGTCCTTGGGCTTTCCTGGACAGTACTCTTCTCCTGCTCTGGTCATCCTGCAGCTTGACAATGCCTGCAGTATCATTTCATTAATACATTGGATTTTTAATGCTTCACTGATATTTACTTAAGTCCCATGGCCGCGCTTAGGAAAAAATTGCTCCTTTCACCAAGAGGAGCCGAATGGAACGGGTGTTTCATGAAAGGAACAAAAGTTTGGGAACAGGGGAAAAGTCAAATGAGTGCAAACACTGATCAAAGCTGTTCTCTTGCTCAAAACGAATACTAAGAAAACTTGCTCAGTGGGTCATGATGAGCTCATTCAGTCCACTCAATTACTGGAAAAATCTTCCACTTTGAGCAGTATGCATGTGTCTGTGTTGAGTCAGAACCTGGCACAGCAGCTTCAGTACACATTTTTGTTAGAAAAAAGTCCCCTTTGTCTTTTGCAGCCATAAAAAAATCCTGGCCTGGACACTTTCTGTGTTTCACATTTTTGACACAGCAAATGTGGGCACTGTAGTGCTATGTTGCACCTGGAAGGTGATGTCTACGAGCCCAGGGTAGGTCTGTTTTTCCCACCTGCAGCATCTCAGTGTTGTACATCTTTTTATTTGCTGACCTTTTATTCCATATGCAAATAGCACTGCATGAAAAGGCTGCAAGTGCACGATGGTACACAGAAATCACATTTGCTGAAAGCATAGTGGAATTTTTCTGCTGAACTTATTGGCATATTTTCAGTGCAAAGCTGGCAGCTATTGTATCATGCCTCCAGCCTACAGAACAGGGGCCTCGGAGAAAGCTGTGTTCAGTGAGACTGAGAAAACACAGTTGCAAGCACCGCAGAGCTCTGCTGGGATGGGCACAGCAGTTGTGGGGAGGGGTCACAGTCAAATGTGCTATTTCAAGCAAAATCTGAGATGAGGATGTGTTCTTAGCCACAGGAAGAGCGTTGTCTTAGTCAGAACAGTTAATCATGCAACTCGAAGAGGAATACATACTGCAAGGCCTCATGATTTCTGTTTCCAACAGCTTTTTTCCTCCTCTGAAATGACTTGCATATATTTTGGTGCTGCTCATTTGCAACATAGTAGCATCTGCGCTCTGGCTTTGTTGATGGAAAGCTGGAGGTTCTCCGCGTGTGCGAGCCATGCTTCTGTCACAGCGTTGTCCTCCATGTGTCTCTCTGTTCTGGAGGCGGGCAGACAGAGGGAAAGAGAAGGGAAAAAAATGTCCTGCTGACGTCAGTGAAGACCACACTGGGCTGGATAATGTTACTGTGCGCCTCAACCGCCCACTCCCTTTAATTTACTAGAAACTAAGCAAGCTGTTTTGAAACCCATCCCTTCCAGCGTTTTTGCACTGCTCTCCCTCGACCAAAAGCTATTAATTGTCAGGAGGTTGAAAGCTACCTGATTCCTTGTTCAAAGCACTGAGACAGAGGGGATTTCCATGAGTAATAATTTCAGTCTGTGCCTGTGCAGTGCACCGTAGGCTAGAGTAAATTGATCCAGCTGCTTGCAAGACTAGATGGAAAAGTGCCCGGGGGGGCTGGGAGCACATCACCAGATGGAGCTGGATGCTGTTGTCATCACATGGGTCTCCCCAGCTGCTGGGCATGCTCGGGCTTGACTTCCACCATGAGCAGGGAGGCTCAGCCTTCCTGTCTGTGCTGACTTGCAGTGTGAGGCAAATTCGCCAGCACATGTTGCAGCGTCTTCTCTTGTAATAAAAAGGATAATTTTAGATTAGCCAGAACTGCCTTTTCTCCCCCCCTCCTCTTTCCCTCCCTGCTCAATGTCCTCACCACACTGACCCCAGTATTTTGTGTGTGTATTGCTCAGCAGCAATCTTCTCTGTGACAGAGACCATAAAAGCTTCCAAGAGGCCAACTACTTCTACAAATAATAAAAACTGGCAGGATTAACCTGTAACCTGAGGCAACAAAAATACAGATTCCACTAGCCAGATGGCAGAGTTCAAAGATCCACTCACTTCCTGGCGGAGGTTGCACAAGTTATTTTTTATCCTTGTTAGAAAGAAATAAAAAGTGAAAACATAGCAATAAAATGTGTGCTGCCTGCTTCTCTGGTTTTAATCACATTTGTTTTATACCTTTATGTTTTGTTATTAGACATGTTAGGAAATACATTCTTGCTCCCTTCTGGAGCTGTTTAAATCCTGCTTCGTTGTTGTTGTTGTTGGTTTTTTTTTTTTTTTTTTATTTTCCCAGGGTGTTTGTATGCTCAATTCAATTTAGTCTATTGGAAGAAGAAAACTACATAGGAGGAACTAATTAACATAGCAGGAATGCAATTCACTTACTTTTTTAAACGAGCATTTTAATTAGAGTTGCAGGCAAAAGAGATGGCACCCTGGATTTGATGGCCGCATCCTTGCTGGAAAGCCGGGGCTTGGAAGTGCGAACAGCGGCTGCCTGGTGCGCTCTGGGTGAGAGCCAGGTGTGCTCAGAGGGTCTGGGGGCTGCCTGAGCCTGAGCACTCTGGTGAGCACACCGAGGGAGAGACCTCTGTTGCAAACGGGGTGCAAAGCCATTCACGAGGGTGTCAGAGCAAGGGCTGCACCCCCGTGGTGGGACAGGGACTGCAGGGAAAGGCCTTCCCCAAGTGCCAGCATGCTGAGGACAGGAAATGGGGAGCAGAGGCTTCCCCTCCCCAGTGCAGAGCAGCTTGCTTGGCAGAAGAGCGTCATTTTATAGAAGGGGATCTAGGAGCAGTCAAGTGGGGTGTGGTTTATCCAGGGAGCTGGTGCAGTGATGTCCCACCCATGCCCCATGCCCCACGCTCCTGTGGCAAGGCTGGCCGGCCAGACTTCTCACAAACAGCAAACCCACGCTGTCTGCCTTCCCGTGGGTCCCTGCTGGCAGAACCAACACACGCAGGCGGTGCTGCAGCAAGGGGACCTCGCCGCGCCCCTGCGAATTGCCGGTAGTGAATTTACTGCAGAGAGAGGATCAGGACAGGTTAATCTCAGAGAGCTCTCGATCTTCTTTTCCCCAGGACGGGTCATACAACTTTCTTCACCAGCCAAGTGTTAGCTGTGAGAAGAAAGGATGTGAAGTGTGAGGTCGAGATAAGCGCCTTTGTGCCTGGCTGTGGTGTGGCTGTCATGAAGTGTACACAGCAGTAAATGGCTCGGCCAGCCGATTGCAGAAGGGGGAGTGGGAGAATAAAGTTCAGGGATTGTTTTTGTGATGGTTTGTCCTCCCTTGCTGGCTGGGCCATTAATGGACATGGGGTTTGAGGTACTGGCAGGGTTTTGGAGCAGGCTGCAGGTACCCTTCAGGAGAGCAGCACTGGGAGTTCCAGGCAGGGAGTTTATGATTAATTTTGCAGGCATTTATTGTGCAGTGGGAGATGGCCACCAGCCAGCTCAGAAGTTAAGCCAAAAGATGACTGTCAAATGAAACTGTTACGTTTGGCAGATCTTTCCAAAGCTGCTGTGCAAAACAGGCATAGCGAAGCTGATTTCTGGATTTTCCAGACCCTCTGGACAGCATATCTTGCATGGCAGTCCTCTTCGTTTTCCCATTTTTGACAGAAGAATTGGATTTGGCTTGCAGGCTGTTTGGATTTTAGACCAGGGTTCGTTGTACAGGCAGCCTTCTCTATGCCTTAACGTTTACCTGCAAACGTCTCCTTCTGGTAATTCCTCCTTTAATGAACTTACAAGGAACCAGCTCTACTTGGCTTTCCGAAAACAAAACCGTGTTTTCTTTGAAAAGCCTTTTCAGCCCAGATGAAGGGGGGGAGGAGATGTAAAAGCTGGTGGTGCGAAACGAGCTCTGCCCGTGCAAGCAGATTGCGATAGAAATTTCCCCCTTGTGTGTCTTACCCTGAGCTAAGGTCAGTCAGTTAACTCTGTTTGGACACCGTCTGGCATGAATACTTCAACGATAAAGCTTAATGTGTAACCCAGGGCTTTTTTTTCTTCTGTGTCAGCAGTTGGCTGGAAGATACTGTAAATAAGGCTCCCTATGAGTAAATAGATATGTGTGGAGAGGGGAGGGGAGCACCGCAGTAAGCAGTTTTGAAATTCATGCCAGCGTTGCTCCAAGTGATAAGGTTATTTGAGTAACCTGCAAACCATACGGATGCGCAGGTTTCAAAAACAGGAAAGAGTCTTGTTTAAAAAACTTCTGAGGCAACCCGAAGGCTTAGAGAAGAAACTGGCCGTGCGGTTAAGTGCCTGCACTTCCTTGTTGGTATCGGGATGGAGGCGGTGCAAGGCCTCGGGATGGCGGCGGGGCAGGCAGCGAGGGGGCAGCTGCGCTGGCTGCGCTCGCCGAGGGGCTTTTGGGAGCCATGAGAAATCGCAAAGTTTCCCTCTTCATTTCCTCTTCGGGCGAGCTGGGGTGCTTTTTTCGCACTCTCCGTTTTAGTAATGTGATAAGAAGTAAGTAAATAATTCAAGTGAGCCTACGTCCTGAGAGGATGCACTGTGTCTGGGTTCACCGTGTCCCCTCTCCTGGTGGACGTGGCCCTGCTGTGGGCTGTGCCAGACTGGCTGGTGCTGCACCAGACTCCTGGCTCCTGACACTGCCAGCCCGGCACCTGAACGGGGGGGCTTTGGAAGGGCAGGGCACAACACCTTTCTGAGGGGTTTAAACGTGGATGTGCAGAATTTGCTGATGCTTTTGGAAAGTCTGGTGGCTAAAGTTCTCCATAAATAAACCAAAGCCACGTACTTTCTGTTTGACCTTTGCTTTTGGATTAAGAAAATCAGCCCACAAGATCTGAAGTCTAGTTTCTGCAGGAGAGAGAGATGCATTTGCCTGGGCACACGTGGCTGTGGGTGTGCATGTGCCTTGCTGAGCACCGTGTGACCCTTTCTTGCCCTGGCACCTTACTCCTCAGGGATTTACTGAGCTGGTGCCTAGAAAACACGAGTCTTTCTCAGCTGAAATGACATAGCTGACACAGTTCCAGCATACTCTGTTATTATTTATTGAACAGGACTCAAAGCACAAAGTTGGGACACAGGCTTTTTCTTTTCCAGCATGTGTGGTTTCCAGTGGAGGTCATGCTCCTTTCTGTGGGATTTGGGTACATGCATTCTTTGAGCCTTCAGGGTCAGACAGGGACCTGACTGGGTCTCTTCCCAAAGGGATGGCGCTTCTGCTGGAAGCAGAGGGGATATTTCAGTCCCAACCCAGTTTCTCCTCCCTACCTTCCTTATCTTCCAGGATGTCCACCTCACCTGTTTCCCTCAGCAGTGGCAGCTGCAGTGCCAGCCACAGCAGTTACAGCAGAGATGGCTTTGGCCCTTCAGGTCCTGTATTTTGATTGCTCCTCTACTTAAGTGTCAATGGCTTCTCAGTCACTTAGAGCAAAGAAAATGTTTGAAAAACTCAAGGAAATTAATTTAACTAGACTTGGAGAAAACATCTTTGGCTAGAAATTCAGGCTCCAGCCAACACGGTGGACTTCTGCCAATTCAACTTTTGCCTTAGTCCTAGAAGCAAGCAATGAAAAGGAAGAAAAAAAAATAAAAAGAAAGAAAAAAAATCCCCTTCATTGCCCCTTAGATTTAATTGTGTTTTTTTGTAAGCCTCATAAATCCTGCCCAAATCACGTCATCAAGCCACAGGGAAACTGAAACCTTGCCCAAGGCAGGAGCCAGCAGGGCTGTTCAAGCCAGAAGGGTTACATTCAGGGACAAGTTCAATGCACTGCAGTCTTGTTTTGAATGGGAATGTGCTTGTCTGTGTGTGTGAGAAAGGCACCTGGGTGCAGGGGATGGTCCTGCCTTTTTCCTCTTTGGACGTTAGAAAAGATACAAAAGGAAGAGGGGCATGAGTGGAGGCAAAGCAGACATCCTTGAGGCCACCCCCTCTCCTTTCAAGTGTTTTTCCTCTTGTGCTGCAGTGAGGGGGAGCAGGAAGGGAGGGACAGGGACTCACACCAAACTGGCCCGTCCAAGCATTTTTATTTTTTCCTTTGGGCATCAGACAGACAGAGGGAGGAGGATCAAAACCCCCAGATGTCTGAACTGAACTACTGAGGGGTTTCTTACCCTTCTCTCTTGTGACACTTTCATGTAATTGTTTTGCATGTAACTCCCAGCCTAGAAGAGAAAAACAAGTTTGGAAGCTGAGCCTCCATGGTGCCTTTGGTGCCTTCTCTCAGTCCCATGTATGGGGTGGGTGAAGCCCAGCTAAGAGATCAGCAGCATCTCCCTGGGGGAAAGCAGGACCTCCCCAGCCCTGATGGGGCCACTGTTGGTATTTCATGTGGAGGGGTGTGCACAATAGGTCCTGCAAGGTTTCAGCATGTGCATTGTTTGGATTTTCTGGAGCAGGGCTTGGCCCAAAGCAGTAGCTAGCACTGCCCAGGGGCACAGTGGCTTGCCTGTGACACAGGAGTGCCACATTATGCCCCACTGTGCAGCTCCTTTGCCTCAGTGGCAGGCAGACTCCATCTCTCTGGAAGGGATACAGCCAGCAGCAGCAGGCTCTGATGGGGGCTGAGCTATCACCAGCAGTGTTTAGTCACCCCTCACAGAACTGCAGCAGAAGCTGTAAATGTTTGCTTATTTTTATTTGGCTTTTTTCCCCATCTCCTGCAGCAAAATACATTTAAAAGCACAAGGGATAAAGTTCCCTCCTGCCAAGCACCGAGCCAAGCCCCCTTCGCTCCACAGAGTCCCAGCAACCTGACCTTTGCCTTCGGTCGGGCTTTTTTCAGACTCATCATTATTTTGGCTGCATTTGTGCTGTGGAGGAATGCAGGTGTTTCCTCTGTTCCCACCAGCATGCCCATGCTCTGGTTTCTGAAGGGCTGGGGAGGTTGCTGGTGCGTGTCCTGTCACGTTCCAGAAGGCATTTGAGGAAAATGTAGATGCAGTTCAGGCATATGACCAGGGAAACAAGGCATTTGCATGCGCTTGCATGTAAGTGTAATTTAGGCAGGCAACGTGCCGAGCTTGCTTGAAAAACTGGCCCATGTTTTTCCATTTGTGGGTTGTTTTTTTTTTAAGTTAAGGAAAGGCAAACAACTTGTTCCTCCGTTTGATCTGTAATAACCCGAGCTGGTTCCCTTGGAAAGCTTATTTATTCTCCTTGGCTGCTGAAGTGGATGCCGAATTTTGAGCATCCTGAGCAGAGATGGTGTGCTTCTGGGGTTCTTTGTTGCTGAAGCTTTTGTTGGATGATTATGAGACTCATTTATATAGCTGTTTATGTATTAAAATTGTTGGGTTGCCTGGAGCTATGGATAAGCGCTCCTTTTTGACATATCTCTAAATAAATATAGAGGCACATTATTAATGGATACAGCTTTAAAAGCAAACACCCAGAGATGCACTTACAATAAGGGGAGGAAAAACCAAGGTTACATCATGTTGCTAGAAGCCAATTGCTTTGTTTTCTGAAATGTTTCTCTGTAGGACACAGATGATTTTTTGACTCATTTGGTGTTTGAGCATCCAAAAAGTCTCACAGTTGTTCCAAAATTATTTCAGCAGCATCTCACATGGCATTGATAGACGATTACAGTGTTTTACTGTCCAGTATATCCTTTTTCCCCCATGGACTCATGCTTTTGTATTTCTGGAGAACTGTGTCCCTGCTGAGAGAGGAATCAGCATTTTGGGGCTTTTCAAATGACATAATTTTGCAGTCTGAAGAAGAGCAGATGTCTTGGGGCATTCACATGTGTGTGAGTGCAAGTGTACTGATGGGTGAACACCCTGGGTCACCAGGAGAAAGTGGCAGCCTGCTGCTCCAGCTGTCATGCTGCTGATCCCGTAGGTGCTGAGCCGTAGCTGGCGCAAGAAAACATCTCCTAAGTGCAGAGCTGGTTCCCTGACTGGCAGTTATGAACTCACTTGTGCACTCTCTGCCACCCCTGCTGCACCCCTTCTCTGGAGAGCAATGTTCCCATCACTGTGCTGCTTTCTCCTCCTCCTCCTCCGCTCTCTCAGGCTTAGAGCCAGAAGCTCCCACCTGCCTCTTGCTGATGGCCCTGCTGTTTGCTCCTCAGCCCTACCAGGAACTGGTTGTTGTTTGTTTTGGATCTGAAGGGCATGAATTCAGGCAGGGCTGTGACTGAGGACAGGTTGTCCTGCCTCTGAACAGGGAGCTGAACTTGGGGTTCAGAACCACGGATCAGGTTAAGAGCTGGAATCCCTCTGTTCTCACTGCAGAAAGATTGATGTTTTTGCTGCCATTTATACCCTGGGCCAACCACCTGCCGTTTTGGGTAGAGCATTCACCACCAGACACCTATTCCAGGGGCCAGCCAGCTCTCTGCTCAGACCTCTGTGCTCAGCAAAACCCATCTGATGACATTTGGGACATTGCACTGAGAAATGCCTGCTGATCTTCCTTGGGGAGCTGCACTGCTTCCAGGCCTGCAGGTGTATCCTGCTTTGGCAAGTTGGATGGCTGCATCCCTGCACACACCTCAGTGGTGCTGTTCTGCCAGCAGGAGCCTGCAGCTGTAGGCTGTAGTTTTAGTGGGCAAGGGCCAGCTTTCTGTGACATGACTGCTGTGCCCTGGGGGCAGGCTGGGACCCTGAACCCTCCCATGGAACACGGAGCCAGAGCACAGCTGGGTGCAGCAGTGCTAATGCTGGCTCAAGGGGGCTGTATAACTTGATGAGCCCCTTTCCAGGTCTTCCTTAGCTTTGGGGTCAGTTGTTTCTGCTCACCCAGTTAAAAAGTAAATACACTGTGCTTGGAAAACCACTGAAGGATCAGCTTGGCCATGTGAAGCAGCAAGACTCCTCGGTGTGGACATGCAGGAGGCATGCTAGCTATTTAAGCCCTCAGAGGGGATGGTGACGCTCCTGGCAGCTACTCTGGCTCCTTCCTGGGACACACAGTCCCCCAGGCTGAGGGCTGGTGGCTCTCTGGAGGGTGAAAGTAGGGCAGACCTTGTTATTGCCTGCTTAACTGGCCCCTTCAAGTGGCTCACCTCTTTCCTATGTGGTTGTTTGTACTGCAATCTCATCTGTAGGTGGGTGAATTGTTCTCTTCCTCACCTGGCACTACTCCTGTGGGCTAGGAGGGAGTTGGCCGGTGTGCTCCTGTTTGTTTGCTTTAGGGAAGCGGTGTGTATTCACCTTCCATGGGGAGGGTGCAGGCTCAGCAGCCTGTGTGCCTCTTTTGGAGCCAGGTGTTTGCAAGGGCTTCTCAGACTGCTGCTGTGTTCTGGAAGCGTGTCCCTTGGCACTGCTGCCACAAGCAGGGGTGATGTCCCAGCCTGACCCTTTGCTTCATGAATAGCCTCCCTGAGAGGCTCAGCCTTGGGGCTGGGTGGCTGCAGGGCAGCCACAGACCCAGCCAGGCACAAGCACCCCTCTGCAAGGAGCCCTGGCTGTAGTGTCTCTGCTGTGCTGCAGGAAAGTCACAGGGCCTGCTCCCACCGCCCTCGGGGCAGTGATGTGGTGTCCAAGCAGTGGCTTCTCCCTGGAGGACTGAGGGTCCCATGGGCTGGCAGCCATGCACATGGAATGCAAGACTCAGCAGAAGGGAAAGTAGGGAAGAGTGAAAGAGCACAGGAGGTTTATCAAAAAGTGCAGTCCAGTTACAGTGCTGCCATTGTCCTAAACTTCTACCCCCTCGTACTTGCCTGTGTTGTTGGAATATGGTGAGATGGCAAAGGGTGACTGGCCTGGGAACTCATGGGCTGGATGGGAGCTGTTTGTGTACCCACTTGGCCACTGCTCAGCTACAGATTCCGAGAAGCTGTGAGCCTGGCAGGAGGGCATGACACCTCTGGCAGCACTCTGCTGTCAGAACAAGGGTACCCATGGCACTTCTAACCTCTAACCAGTGTCCTGGCCGGCCTCCAAGGACTTTTGCAATCCCCCACCTCTCCCACCAGCTGGAATTTGGTTCTCCTAAATTACTCCTGCCCTCTTCTGTGAACAGCCCTCTGTCAACCCGTGGGACAGCTCTCCTGAGGAATGTGAACAGAGCTAGCTTTCATACATGTGCTGTTAAATATTAGCTGCATCCCCCTCGGCAGGCAGCCACTTTCCACCTTCTGTGCTGTGCTCCTTGCCACGCGTGCCGGCGAGCCCGCGGTACAAGGCACCCCTCCTCATCTTCCTCAGATGGGCAAGCAAAATTGCAGGGTACCGAGGTGAATGTTCTGAACTTCTGCTTAACTCACAGGCTTTGACTACACAGCAGAGCTTTGCGATGTGATGAAGGAGACAGAAGTGTTGAAAAATATGGAGAGAGAATAAAAGGGCAGGCGGGGATGATCAAATTCCAGCCAAAAAAATCTCCAAAGCAGCAAACCAGAGATGGATAAAGAATTGCCAGTGAGTCAGGGGGAAGGAATGGCAGCATTGTCTCATGTTCAAGCAGAGAATCTGTAATGGAAGAAGATGAAGTGCCAGGGAACTAATATCCCTCTGCAGCAATTGTTTGATCCCTCCCTTCCCCTCCAAAAAAGCATGTTGCTGCTGGCTAGCTAACAAGTTAAAAAATCCAGTCCAAAACCTAATCTAGTCTCTTGTGCCAATAAGCGCATCTGTCAGTGTGTCAGTGTTGATCCTCCTTCAGTACATGCCACATGCTCATGTCTTTACACAGGATGGGCTGGAAGGACCATTAACTAGATTAGAAATTCTAAGGCACAATTAAAAACCATGCTGCCGCTTTGCTTTAATCTCTCCTCTAGCTTCCAGGCTTGTGTTTTCCCTGGGCTGACACAGTCCTAAATTGTTTGGTGGTGGTAGGGTAGCATTACACAACCTGGGCTGGTTTCTGAAGTGTGTAACATTGTGCATTACCCTGGCAGCAACACGGGTCTCTCAAAAAAAAAAAAAAAAAAGAGTAACCCGACCAACTGGCAAAACAATAGCTGCATTTACTGCCTGAGGAGGGAAAGATTTGGGCATTGAAGCTGTGCAACCAAGGAGCAAAATGTGCAGTTTGCTCTCCAGAGTTGCCCAAGAGAAAATAGTGTAAGGAAAGGAAACGTCTGGTATATTTGTTCAAAACGCAGCTGTACATCTGCAGACCTGCGGCAGCTGGAGGTACATGGGAAGGAGGGAGCCTGGAAGGTTCCTGGCTCTCAGTGCTGCCCGCTGAGGCAGGACTCATGCCACTGAAGCCCGGAGGAGGGGCCCTGTGCCAGCAGTGTCCCCCCTTCCCACGCTGACCATTTCTCCAGGGAAAGCTGTCGTGCTGCAGGTAACGCGTGGTGCGCGCTCCTGCAAGAGGGCTCCTGCTTTTATTCCTCCTGCTCTTCCCGCGCAGCCTGGCACAGACGTGGACTTTGCTTATCCGTCCTGGAGCGGGGGATGCTCGGGCAGTCCCTGCCCCGCGGCTGCGAGGCGGAGAGCGGCTCTGACGCCCAACTGGTGCCTGTGCCCCAAGGGCAAGGAGAGCCCGGGAGAAGCAGCGCCATTTGGAGCATTCCTGACCTCCTAGGCAACATCTGATAACACAGCGTGGATTGCAGCCTCTTTTCCGAGGCGGGGAATTGCTCTTTAATTGCTACTGCATTGTACACATGCAGTGGGAATTTTACAGAGGACATAACATATTCTAAAATGACTTTTTTTCCCCCTTGGCTAAGTGTTTTCCTCACGCAGAACCTCATTTATTAGTATTATTAATGGCCTCACCGGTCCTTCTTCTGGTTCTGAGTCTTTATAGTTAGTATCATTATAAAATTTTAAAGGTACAGATAGAATCGTGGCTTACTTGCATTAAAAACGGTAGAGTTCAGGAATTCGATTTTTCACAGGTCTGGGCTTCAGGATATTTTTGCATTCTGTCCTGTGCTTATTGCAATGAAAAACTCTCATCACCACCACCTATAGTATATATCAGGAATACACAGAAAATTAGAGACATTATAATTGTCCCACTGGGATTTTAGAAATGAACGCTATAGTGTCCTAGTATTTCTATGGGACCCTATTTGCTTATCCTTTTTAAATGCTGCAAGATTTTTCCATATGGTAATGTTTAGGATGCATTATGAAGGCCTTTCATCTTCCTCCGAAGCACAGGATGAAATATGGGTCATGGCTACAATGAAGCAGTAAATCTTTGTGATCTGGTAGTCTGCTGCATCTGATATGGCAAACCCCGTGGTGCCAGGAAAGCCATCGTCCTTTCGGGAACTTATGGCTTGGCGGGGTTGCTTTAAAGTTGCAGCTACACCTATTCGATACTTTTTTGGATGAAAGAACAAGATCTTTCACTCTCCTTACTGTGGAGTGCCAGCCAGGTTTAAAATTAATATCAACTGATGCTGAAGAGGGAAGGAAATGAAAGAAGCATTTCTTCCCCAGAAACAGCCCCGCTTTCCTGCCTTTTCCATACGTGCACAGGCGTCTGTCAGTTTTGGCACCAGAAAACATTAAAAATAAGAAGTTTTTAAATACCGGGAATTCTTTCGCGTCTTTAAATGTCGCCCAACAGGAATGCAGAGGCTGTAAAACGGACAAAAGAGAATTGAGCCAGTCAGTGTTTCTGCAGAGAGCTTACTCCTGCCTAACAAAACATTTGAAATATCCCGTGTGTTTTTGGAGAAGGCTAGAACAAGGTGAAAAGCACTACCTCTTGTGCCCTGGAGCCTGGAAATTGAGAAGAAGCCCAGAGCTAAGGAACAGAGGTTGAGTTTCCTGCTGTCCCAAATTCACTCCAGCTCCGTAGCAGATTCCAGGAGTCTGGGATAGCTGATGTGAGATGCCTGTGGTCTTTTTTGCTAGAAATACTGAGTACCTATCCTAGACACAGATTTGGAGCACAATAAACTGTGGTAAATCATGCTCTTGGCACTCAGAATACAGATGTTTGAAATGAACAGAGGCTCTCTCAAGAGATATTTGTCCCAGCCATAAAAAGGGGGAATAGCTACATTGCAAGAGAGGAGGTTAAATCATGGAGTTTTTTGTAAACTGCTGTGAAGCTTTGGAGAGGAAGCCATTATAGGAGTACAAATTGCTCTTTATTTTTTATTTTATCTATTGCCTCATTCTCAAATAATGAAATTCTGAATGTACCTCCTTGCTAGCTGCTGAAAAATAAGAGAATGTGGGAGGATTCTTAGTGACACTAATAAACCCAGCTGAACACTTTGCCAGCAATTTTTTTTTATTGCAAAAACACCATTTTATTAATACAAATGGTCTTTGTAGGATTGCAGTTGTTGTGACACAGTTTTGTTTAGAAAAATATACAGGCCAAATTATTTTGTTCAAAACGTTCTCTTTTTCTCTGGTTAGAATGGAGCACTTAATTTCAGAATTTCATTTTATAATGGCTTTTCTTATTTTTTTGTTTGGACAGTGTAATTTATATGCCATAATAAAAATAAAAAGAATTGAAGGGACGTGATTTTAATGAAAGTGCAATGTATTAGCATGGGATAGTTTTATGTGAGTGGAAACTTCAGCTAGTGGGGAAAAATGCCAGTGTACTGGTGGTCCACTCTGCAGCCTTTCTGCCCTGCTGTGCTTAGGGAAGTGATGGAAAGCTTTCTGGAATGTCCAGTCCTTTTTTGCTTCTTCCATTGAATCCTTCTTGCTATTAACACCTTTCTTAGTTAAAGGTAGCATGATTTCAACTGCAGGTTATTTTCTGGCTGCAGTACATAGATTTTTCCCTTCTCTCACTTGTGTGGAGGTCGTGGCCATGTGTGACAGGGAGTCATTCAGCCAGCAGTGAATGGGGGTGAAAATCCATCCCTTTCTCTGCTCCCAGCCACTGGCCAGCCATGCTGAGTTCAAGGGTGCTCTCTATTTGTATCTCCACATGCTGTTGTGTTTAGTGGGTTCTGTGGGTGCCCACGGATCACTTTCTTCCTACCATCCCCTTTGGCAGTATGATGCTGGCAAGATAAATAAATTGCTGCTCTTCCTAGGGGTTTTGCCTTCTGATATGATGGTGCCATTTGGGTTGGGTACCTCTGCCCCACTGACTCAAGATGATAAATTGTGATGTGCAGTAAGTCCCATGAAGGACAAGAAACACTCCCTGCCTGATTTTGGGGAAGAGAGATGTGGAAACGTCTGCCCTTGGAAGCCACCAAGCATGGAGCAGGAAAAGGAATGAACAAAGTGAGACCTAAGTTCTGCTGATGGACACGCATTGGAGGTGGTGTGGTGCTCCGAGTGGTCAGAGCCCAGGCAGAGCCCCAAACCACGTCTGCTCTGTGCTTTTCCAGGAAAATGGAATACATGAGGCTCTGCAATATGTGCACTCTGTCAGGCATTGTCTGGAGTGGCTTTTCAGGGAGCAAGAGAGCTCTCTGTGCATTAGCTGGAACAACTCCTCCATTGAATGTACGCTCTGCTTCCTTGCTTCTCAGGACCACTCCCTCCCGTCTGGCTCTTAGCACTTCCAGCCTTCAAAATGTTCAAATCACTCAGTTTATCCTCGCAAGACCTCTGTGGGAGGGATGGAGGGATGGGTAAATCCTTAGTTTGCAATTGGGAAACTGAAAAATAATCCCTCATCCCTAATTTGCAGTGAGCCTTCAGCGTGCCAGGCAGTGCTTAGACCACTGTGCAAGCACATACCTGCACACACAGGAACAAATGGACACTTCTGGGTGTCTCTGTAGTGACACAGCTGCGATTTTATGGCTTGGTCAAGCTGTGTGGCTACTGCAGGTTCACACATAACTTGCTTTTGATTTCCCTCACACAACACACAGCTGGTATGAGAGAGTCTGGTTCCCGCTGCTTGTAAGAGATGTATTTCCCTGCTGGGCTTGGTCAGAGAGGAGGAGGAGGAGGAAGGAGCGAGGTGCAGTGACATCCATGGCAGTGTGTGCTTGGGCACAGCAGAGCATAACCCACCGGTGGGGCTGGCCAGAGGTGCTGACACATGCAGGAACCTCTGCTGGACACTGCAGGGTGTGAGGAGCACACGGCACCGCTGCCTCGGGGCACTCCTGGGCCCAGCTGCTGCAGCTGGGGCGCTGCTTTGCTCTTCCTGGAATCAAACTGGAACCCCCAAAGGATATTGCATGAAATTTGTAAACCAAAGTCGAGCCTCTTTGTCTTGTGATGCCTGCTTTAATTTTACTGTGGGCTGTCAGGAGAATAATTTGTGATTAAAACTGAAAGCTGCCTTGGAACAGCTGCCAGGCTGGGAGATGGTGGGGGGCGCTCCGAGGGGTTTAGTGAACTCCAGATCTTTGGTGCATTGTTTTCCCCACACTTAGATCCATGTGCAGGATCTATTCCCAGATCTAATCAGGATTTGGAATTGCAAAGGGGTGAAAGCTAGAACTGTGATCAGAGTCTGGGAGGACAAGGCAGCCCTTGTGTGATTTACCTTTATGCTGCTGTGAGCTGCTTGAAGCCCTTTATAAGAAAGGGGTGAGTCTGATTTAACGAATTTACCAAGGCTCACAGGTTTGTGGTGAAAAGTCAGTACAACAGGTCTTTGTGAGCCACGGATTTATGACATGTAAATAAGTTGGTGTGCTAATTGTGGCTGGTGTTACAGGTAGCAGGCAGTTTAAAAAAGTCTCACAGGGTGATTTATGTGGGTTATTTCACACACACTTGTGTGAAATATGTTTATAGATCCTCTGCCTCCCCGCCCCGCGGCTGCAAGGGTAAGAGTAAGGAGCAACATTCAGCGTAGGCTGGCCCACGCTTCCTCCCTGGGGTGCCAAGTTCCAGCAACCAGGAATCATTAAACCAGAGGAGAAAAAAATGGCTTTTTGGCTGAGCCTGAGCCCTCCCATCAGTGTTGCCCTGCAATCTCTGTACTGAATGGAAACGGTTTCCTCTCTCCCAGCCCTAAGCTTACAGACTGGGTTTCCTGCCTTCCTGTTAGTGCCTCCACCTACCCAGACAGCTCTGACACTTCAGACGTACTGATCAGCTATTTTCTACCACAGCTCTTTTAGCAAAGGTTTTATGCGGCGGTGTAACAGCTGACTAAGCAGCGAGCCTGCGAGCGAGAGGAATGAATGCAGGGCTTTTTTTATCCGGCAACCTGACAGGGCTCCATCTCAAACTGTGAGGCATTTCTCCCGGCGAGCAGGCTCTTTAGGTGGGTGGGCTGATGTTCAGCTGCACTCTTGGAGCTGGGAGGCAAGCCCTGACGGGGCCCCCCATGAGGGAGAAAGGGAAGGGGGATGCTTCAAATACAGTACCTAGAAGGGAGGAGCACAGGCAATTTGTGTAGTGAAACCACCATGTGAAGATGGGCTGAATGTGGGACTGGGCTTTGGAAACAGTTATCATATGCAAAACCAGTTAATACACAGCAGAATTATAGAGGGAGGATCTGGACAAGAAATATGAAAGTTCAAAGTCATAATCATAAGAGACAGCATGCCATTTCAGAAGGCTGCAGAATGGGGCATTTTGGGGCTTTTTCCCTGCACCACATTTCATCTCAGTCCCTTTGGTTGCAGTGACTCCATTTGCAAATATTCCTGTTTTTTTTTAACAGTGGAATTTCCTTGGATCCTATCTCCTTTCCAGAGTGTTGTTCCACTTTGTTCTCTGATTTGAGAATTTCATTCCCTTTTCTGAAAGGAAATCCTTCCTTTCAGGAAAGGGAATGAAATCTTGCGATTTCAATGAAGATCAATTGGGCAAGGTTTGGTCCATTATTGTGTACTTCTGCTTGTTTCATTTGCTTTTCAGCTTTTCGACTTTCTTCAGACTTTTTTCTCTTTATTTTGTCACATTTCATTTGTTCAATTTCTTCTTCTCTCTGTGCTTATTTTTCTGGCGTGTTTTTGAGATTTTATTTGGAATAATTTGGTGAAGTCTTGGTCTGTTTCAATGCAGTTGCATTGCATCTCAGGCCCTTTGGTTGTAGTCACTCCATTTGCAAATTGTGGTTTTTTTTCAGTGGAAATCCATGTCATCATATCTCCTTTCCAGAGTGGATGTTCCACTTTGTTCTCTGATTGAAGGATTTAATTTCCTTTCCTGAAAGGAATTTCTTCCTTTGTTTGTCTTGCTTGTTTTTGAAGTTTGCTTTGCAGCTATTTTGACAAGTTTTGGTCTTTTTTGCAGCAGCACATTCCAGACACGGCATGGCCAGCACAACCCTGCCCTAACATTGCCCCATCCACACTTTTTTTCTTGCAAGAGCATCACCTGTGTGCAGCTTTTATTTATCAGCCTAGGGTTAGAGTTACACTTAGGGTTAGGGATTCCCTGAGGGCTATGATTTTGAAAACCACAAAGCCCACCTTTCCAGGGAAACTGCAGCTGGAAAATGCATGCCAAAGCCAGCATGGCGCTGCCCTAACATTGCTCCATCCACAGTTTTTTTCTTGAAGTGCAAAACCCCCATGCTGCTATTAGTTCTCAACTTAGGGTTAGGGTTGCATTTAGGGTTAGGCTTTCCCTTAGGGTTAGGGTACTGAAAACAACAAAGGAATCTGGAAAAGGAATGCTATGGCCAGCATAGCTCTGCCCTAACATTGCCCTATGCATTTTTTTCTTGGAAGACCATCACCCCCATGCCACTTTTAGTTCTCAACCTAGGGTTAAGGTTATACTTAGAGTCAGGGATTCCCTGAGCATTGTGGTTCTGACAACTAGAAAGGCCGGCTTTCCAGGGAGACTGCAGCTGGAAAAGGAATTCCAAGGCCACCATGGTTCTGCCTCAACTTTGCTCCATCCACATTTTTTTTCTTGGAAGAGCATCACCCCTGTGCCACTTTTAGTCCTCAACCTAGAGTTAGGGTTACATATAGGGTTAGGGATTCCCTGAGGTTTAGGGTTGTCAAAAATATGAAGCCCAGCTTTCCAGGGACACTGCAGCTATAAAAGGAATGCCAAAGCCAGCATGACTCTGCTCCATCTTTGCTCCATGTACACTTTATTTTCTTGGAAGACCATCACCCCTGTGCGGGTCTTATTTCCCAGCCTAGGGGTTAGGGTTACGCTTAGGGTTAGGCTTTCCCTGATAGTTCTGATTTTGAAAACCGCAAAGTGCAGATTTCCAGGGATGCTGCAGCTGGAAAAGGCATGCCAAGGCGAGCATAGTGCTGTTCTAACATGGCTCCATGCATAATTTTTTTCCAAAAGAGCATCACCCACATGTGGCTTTTCTTTCTCAACTTAGGGTTCGGGTTATGCTTAGGGTTAGAGATTCCCTGAGACTTTTGGTTCTGACAACCAGATAACCAATTTCTGAAGGGACACTGCAACTGGAAAAGGCATGCAAGGGCCATCCTGGCCTTGCTGAAACATTGCTCCATCCACACTTTTTGTCTTGGAGGAGCATCACCCCCGTGCTGCTTTTAGTTCTCAACCTAGGGTTAGGGTTACGCTTAGGGTTAGGGATTCCCTGAGGGTTAGGGTTCTAACAACCAGAGAGCCCATTTTTCCAGGGACAGTGCAGCTTTAAAAGGAATGCCAAGGACATCGTGGCACTGCTCTAACATTGCTCTATCCACACTATTTTTCTTGGAAGTGCATCACCCTCATGCCACTTTTAGTTCTCAACCTAGGGTTAGGGTTATACTTAGGGTCAGGGATTCCCTGAGCATTGGGGTTCTGACAACTAGAAAGGCCAGCTTTCCAGGGACACTGCAGCTTGGGAAAAGGCATGCCCAGTCCACCATGGCACTGCCCTAACATTGTTCCATGCACACTTTTNCTCTGATTGAAGGATTTAATTTCCTTTCCTGAAAGGAATTTCTTCCTTTGTTTGTCTTGCTTGTTTTTGAAGTTTGCTTTGCAGCTATTTTGACAAGTTTTGGTCTTTTTTGCAGCAGCACATTCCAGACACGGCATGGCCAGCACAACCCTGCCCTAACATTGCCCCATCCACACTTTTTTTCTTGCAAGAGCATCACCTGTGTGCAGCTTTTATTTATCAGCCTAGGGTTAGAGTTACACTTAGGGTTAGGGATTCCCTGAGGGCTATGATTTTGAAAACCACAAAGCCCACCTTTCCAGGGAAACTGCAGCTGGAAAATGCATGCCAAAGCCAGCATGGCGCTGCCCTAACATTGCTCCATCCACAGTTTTTTTCTTGAAGTGCAAAACCCCCATGCTGCTATTAGTTCTCAACTTAGGGTTAGGGTTGCATTTAGGGTTAGGCTTTCCCTTAGGGTTAGGGTACTGAAAACAACAAAGGAATCTGGAAAAGGAATGCTATGGCCAGCATAGCTCTGCCCTAACATTGCCCTATGCATTTTTTTCTTGGAAGACCATCACCCCCATGCCACTTTTAGTTCTCAACCTAGGGTTAAGGTTATACTTAGAGTCAGGGATTCCCTGAGCATTGTGGTTCTGACAACTAGAAAGGCCGGCTTTCCAGGGAGACTGCAGCTGGAAAAGGAATTCCAAGGCCACCATGGTTCTGCCTCAACTTTGCTCCATCCACATTTTTTTTCTTGGAAGAGCATCACCCCTGTGCCACTTTTAGTCCTCAACCTAGAGTTAGGGTTACATATAGGGTTAGGGATTCCCTGAGGTTTAGGGTTGTCAAAAATATGAAGCCCAGCTTTCCAGGGACACTGCAGCTATAAAAGGAATGCCAAAGCCAGCATGACTCTGCTCCATCTTTGCTCCATGTACACTTTATTTTCTTGGAAGACCATCACCCCTGTGCGGGTCTTATTTCCCAGCCTAGGGGTTAGGGTTACGCTTAGGGTTAGGCTTTCCCTGATAGTTCTGATTTTGAAAACCGCAAAGTGCAGATTTCCAGGGATGCTGCAGCTGGAAAAGGCATGCCAAGGCGAGCATAGTGCTGTTCTAACATGGCTCCATGCATAATTTTTTTCCAAAAGAGCATCACCCACATGTGGCTTTTCTTTCTCAACTTAGGGTTCGGGTTATGCTTAGGGTTAGAGATTCCCTGAGACTTTTGGTTCTGACAACCAGATAACCAATTTCTGAAGGGACACTGCAACTGGAAAAGGCATGCAAGGGCCATCCTGGCCTTGCTGAAACATTGCTCCATCCACACTTTTTGTCTTGGAGGAGCATCACCCCCGTGCTGCTTTTAGTTCTCAACCTAGGGTTAGGGTTACGCTTAGGGTTAGGGATTCCCTGAGGGTTAGGGTTCTAACAACCAGAGAGCCCATTTTTCCAGGGACAGTGCAGCTTTAAAAGGAATGCCAAGGACATCGTGGCACTGCTCTAACATTGCTCTATCCACACTATTTTTCTTGGAAGTGCATCACCCTCATGCCACTTTTAGTTCTCAACCTAGGGTTAGGGTTATACTTAGGGTCAGGGATTCCCTGAGCATTGGGGTTCTGACAACTAGAAAGGCCAGCTTTCCAGGGACACTGCAGCTTGGGAAAAGGCATGCCCAGTCCACCATGGCACTGCCCTAACATTGTTCCATGCACACTTTTTCTCTTGGAAGAGAATGACCCCTGTGCCGCTTTTATTTCTAGGGTTAGGGTTACACTTAGGGTTAGGCTATCCCTGAAGGACAGGGTTGTGAAAGCAACAAAACCCATCTTTCCAGGGACACTGCAGCTGGCAAAGGCATGCCATGGCCAGCATGGGTCTGCCCTAACATTGCTCCATCCACACTTTTTTTCATGGATGATGATTACCCCCAAGAATCATTTCGTTGCCAACCAAGGGTGAGACTTAGGGTTAGGGTTAGGCCTTCACTAAGTGTTATGGTTCCAAAAACCACAAAGCAGAGGTGGCCAGGGATCACTTTCCTTTCAGGAAAGAGAATGAAATCTTGTGATTTCAATGAAGATGAATTGGGCAAAGTTTGGTCCTTTTCTATGCACTTCTGTTCCTCCCATTCGCTTTTCGTTTTTTCCAGATTTTTTTCAGAATTTTTTCTCTTTATTTTATGACAGTGAATATCTTCAGTTTCTTGTTTTGTCTCTGTTTTCTTGTGTGCTTTTGAGGTTTGATTTGGAATCCTTTTGGCAATTTTCGGTCCTTTTCATTGCACCAGATTTCATCTCAGTGCCTTTAGTTGCAGTGACTCCATTTACAAATATTCCTGTCTTTTTTAACACTGGAATTTCCTCGGATTGTATTTTCATTTCAGAGTGTTTTTCCACTTTATTCTCTGATTTGAGGATTTCGTTCCCTTTCCTGAAAGGGAATTTCAATGAAGATCAATTGGGCAAGGTTTGGTCCATTTCTATGCACTTCTGCTCATGCCATTCGCTTTTCGGTTTTCTGAATTTTTCAGAATTTTTTCTCTTTATTTTGTGACAGTGAATATCTTCAGTTTCTTGTTTTGTCTCTGTTTNTTCCAGGGACACTGCAGCTATAAAAGGAATGCCAAAGCCAGCATGACTCTGCTCCATCTTTGCTCCATGTACACTTTATTTTCTTGGAAGACCATCACCCCTGTGCGGGTCTTATTTCCCAGCCTAGGGGTTAGGGTTACGCTTAGGGTTAGGCTTTCCCTGATAGTTCTGATTTTGAAAACCGCAAAGTGCAGATTTCCAGGGATGCTGCAGCTGGAAAAGGCATGCCAAGGCGAGCATAGTGCTGTTCTAACATGGCTCCATGCATAATTTTTTTCCAAAAGAGCATCACCCACATGTGGCTTTTCTTTCTCAACTTAGGGTTCGGGTTATGCTTAGGGTTAGAGATTCCCTGAGACTTTTGGTTCTGACAACCAGATAACCAATTTCTGAAGGGACACTGCAACTGGAAAAGGCATGCAAGGGCCATCCTGGCCTTGCTGAAACATTGCTCCATCCACACTTTTTGTCTTGGAGGAGCATCACCCCCGTGCTGCTTTTAGTTCTCAACCTAGGGTTAGGGTTACGCTTAGGGTTAGGGATTCCCTGAGGGTTAGGGTTCTAACAACCAGAGAGCCCATTTTTCCAGGGACAGTGCAGCTTTAAAAGGAATGCCAAGGACATCGTGGCACTGCTCTAACATTGCTCTATCCACACTATTTTTCTTGGAAGTGCATCACCCTCATGCCACTTTTAGTTCTCAACCTAGGGTTAGGGTTATACTTAGGGTCAGGGATTCCCTGAGCATTGGGGTTCTGACAACTAGAAAGGCCAGCTTTCCAGGGACACTGCAGCTTGGGAAAAGGCATGCCCAGTCCACCATGGCACTGCCCTAACATTGTTCCATGCACACTTTTTCTCTTGGAAGAGAATGACCCCTGTGCCGCTTTTATTTCTAGGGTTAGGGTTACACTTAGGGTTAGGCTATCCCTGAAGGACAGGGTTGTGAAAGCAACAAAACCCATCTTTCCAGGGACACTGCAGCTGGCAAAGGCATGCCATGGCCAGCATGGGTCTGCCCTAACATTGCTCCATCCACACTTTTTTTCATGGATGATGATTACCCCCAAGAATCATTTCGTTGCCAACCAAGGGTGAGACTTAGGGT
This sequence comes from Notiomystis cincta, assembly GCA_013398075.1. Lineage (NCBI taxonomy): Eukaryota > Metazoa > Chordata > Aves > Passeriformes > Notiomystidae > Notiomystis > Notiomystis cincta. The sequence continues at coordinate 83,669 of VZRX01007770.1, forward strand.
TAGGGTTAGGCCTTCACTAAGTGTTATGGTTCCAAAAACCACAAAGCAGAGGTGGCCAGGGACCACTTTCCTTTCAGGAAAGAGAATGAAATCTTGTGATTTCAATGAAGATGAATTGGGCAAAGTTTGGTCCTTTTCTATGCACTTCTGTTCCTCCCATTCGCTTTTCGTTTTTTCCAGATTTTTTTCAGAATTTTTTCTCTTTATTTTATGACAGTGAATATCTTCAGTTTCTTGTTTTGTCTCTGTTTTCTTGTGTGCTTTTGAGGTTTGATTTGGAATCCTTTTGGCAATTTTCGGTCCTTTTCATTGCACCAGATTTCATCTCAGTGCCTTTAGTTGCAGTGACTCCATTTACAAATATTCCTGTCTTTTTTAACACTGGAATTTCCTCGGATTGTATTTTCATTTCAGAGTGTTTTTCCACTTTATTCTCTGATTTGAGGATTTCGTTCCCTTTCCTGAAAGGGAATTTCAATGAAGATCAATTGGGCAAGGTTTGGTCCATTTCTATGCACTTCTGCTCATGCCATTCGCTTTTCGGTTTTCTGAATTTTTCAGAATTTTTTCTCTTTATTTTGTGACAGTGAATATCTTCAGTTTCTTGTTTTGTCTCTGTTTATTTGTCTTGCTTGTTTTTGAGTTTGAGTTTGATTTGGCAAGTTTCAGTCCTTTTGACTGCGCCACATTTCATCTCAGTCCTTTGGTTGCAGTGGCTCCATTTGCAAATATTCCTCCTTTTTTTTAACAATGGATTTTGCTTGGATCCTATCTGCTTTCCAGAGTGTTGTTCCACTTTGTTCTCTGATTTGAGGATTTTATTCCCTTTCCTGAAAGGATATATATATATATAGATAGATAGATATGTATATGTATATATGCACACACCCCCATAATATATATATTCCCTCATCTGTGCTGAATTCCTTCTATAGTTGGTGTAGTGTATCCATTCAGAGCACATTTCCATGGTGCTTTCAGTTTTCATGGTTGCTTTTTCAAATTACTTCAAATACATCTCAAGAAATGTACTAATTCTGTCTTCTGTTAGTGATGGATGTACCTTACAACATTCAAAGCACTCAAAAAGTTCTGATATCTTTGATCTGAGCCTTAGCCATACTATGTCCTGGAGTACCTGTTGTATTCAGATACCATTGGCAAAAACATAAGTAGATTTCTATCTATGCACTGTTGATCTACTGTCGTCTATCATAAATGACTCTTCAATTTTACCATACTGGGTAGCTGGTGAAAAAAAAAAAAAAAAAACACCAAACTGGAGCATAATCTTTTTTCAAATTTTAGGAATTTAGAAAATTTGTATTACTGCTATGGCACCTGGTTTCCACTGTGAGGTGGTTCTATTAAGTGCCCCATTGCCCAGTGGGACCCCAGCAGGACATTAACACTTGCCCACTGATGAGACACACTCCTGGACAGGGCTGCTAATTCTGGGAAGGCTTGTTCTGTCCTTCTGCCTGGAAAAAGTGAGAAAGAATAGAGGGATAGACAGTTATTAACAAGGCAAACCATCAAAATGTTAAATAAGTTCAAAAGGACTTGAGAAGGAAGATAGAGAACATGGATGCTCAGGGAAGTATTGGTGATGAAGAGGGGATTCTGTGTATGGACTTTGTGGGGAGATAAAATCTGGTTTAATGGCAAGATGGGGCAAGATTAGAAAGAAAGTCCAGGCCTGACTTGTGTGCCTGAAAATGACAGGACCTGGAGGGAAAGGTGACTTCATCTCAGGATGCTTTTTCCTTGTGCTTTGTCTTTTAAGAACAGCAGTGGCACATTTCTATTTGTACCTGCTCCTGTCTCCATCCTGTACCTCCTTGAACACCTAACTTGTACAGCAAAAAGGCTGAATATCTATTGATATTGGGAAGACATGGCATTCCTCTCATTCAGAAGGAACCTCAGGGGTGCCTGTGAAAAGTCTTGGGAAGGCAACTCTGCAAAATTGAAACTTTTATTCTTTATACTCAGTATAACACACGTGGCTGGAGGAAGGTTTGCCCTCAGACCATGGGGAACTGAGAAGGATGCTCAGTACCAGAGTTTCTACTGAATGGGTCAATGAGCCCACTGATGTGCTGGTGCCTTTCATGGCATGCCCAGAAACTGCTGCTGCATGCAATGCACCATTGATACCTCAGTGAATCGATTTCTCTGAATGCCATGCCAAGCAGATGAGAAGCCTTTGTCAGCCAGTTTGGGTCAAATCTGTCATCCAATCCCTGACCTATAGCTTGTGGGAGTGGAATACAAAGGATGAAGTCATCAGAAAAGTGCAAAGGTCTTGTGCCCTTGGAGGGGAGAGTTAGATGTGCAAGAGGAGCAACATACTCAAAATAAATCAATAAATCAAAGATACCAGCCCTAGGCAGAGGTGCTGATTCTGGTGTCCGTGAAGAAGCACAGCAAAGCTAGGGTTGTCTTGGTGTGTGAGAGGGGCTTTCACACCATAGATTTGAAAAATACTGTCACCACTGGAGCATCAGAGGATATTTAACATGCAGTGCTGCATGCCTTTGCTCCGCTGACCCACAGAACTAAAGCCTGCAGAGTGAGAAGGATTTTTCAAAGTGGTGTGGTGGGCTAGCAGAAAAAAAAGAATGGGTTTGTGGTGCTACAGCTATTCCTTGTATGTAAATGTCTCTTTTTACTCTGTTCACATTCCATTTTCCCCAGGCTTTCCTCTGTTTTCTTTATCTCAGCAGAAGTGGGTCAAACTCATCTGTATGTTCAAGAGGGAGGTCTCAGCTACTGCATCTAGGTAAGACACCTCCAGTCAAATGTCACAGCCTGCCCACTCCAGGAAGGGGCATGACTGCTTCTACCAGCATGAGAAGGTCCCAGATCATAATGCCAGCATCACTGGGCAGCTTGGTGGCTTTTCAGCTTTTCCCTCTCTGTATCTCCACGTCGATCCCAGGATTTGTGAGACGTTGGAGAGGCTGGATATTCTTGTCTCTGTGGCTTGGACAAGAGAAGGAATAGGACTCGTCTGGCTCCAAAACTCAGGATATTAGTTACATATTGGTAGGCTCTCCAGCAGGGCATGCTGACCACTGCATGTACCAAAACAACCTGGGTTGCTTTTTCTGGCATGACATTTCAGCTCCATGCGTTAACGTGTTTGCATGGAAAGCGAGACACGGGCAGCATTTTCAAAGGTGAGGTATGCAGGGACCGTTAGTGGAAGAGTTCGCTGGAAGAGCTGGAAAATCAAATAAGGAAAGTCTAAGAAGTGTGATTTAGGAGTGCAGGGGCAGCAAGATGCCAAGGCTATGGACAGATAAATGGAGTATCAATTTAGAGTAAATTGCAGTGTAACAGCTCTGTGCACACAAGTATTATGGGATTTTAGAAGGCAGGCAAGTTTAACCCTTATATCCCAGGTCTGGATATGTCACTGTTGTGGCTGGACTGGCTAGTTCTCACAGATTGCAGGGTATTTCTGGCTTTTTAAAGATGGGACAGTTTTAGATCTTGCCACATCTTGATCCATTTATGGCTCCTGGATCCTTGTGTGGGAACAGAAGAAATAAAGTGAAAACTTGAGAAGAGTCTGAAGAATGAAAGCCCAGAGAAGTCAGAGGCATCCATGGGCCTCTGTGGTGGTGGTGCAGAGCAGTTCAGGGAAGTGGGAGAGCAGCCACAAGGCTGGGGTAAGATGACATTGTCAAACTGACGAGACCATGTCCAGGCCAGAAGAAAAGCCATGAGTGAGCCCAGCACCTGCCCCAGCACTGGTGGATGTTCCAGCCCAAGCTGCTTTCTGGAGGTAGCTTTGGCCAGGGTCACAGCAGCAGAGCTGTGTTGGGGTGTGCCTGTGGCCTGGCTGACCAGCCCTCTCACTCATCTTACCCGAGTTTGTTTGGCCTGTGCCAGCTCTCCATGGGTCACTCTCCTCCTACGCTGGGGCCACAACCTGCTCTGCCCAGAGGGATGCTTGCCAGATTTCATAGAGTCATAGAATAGTTTGGGTTGGAAAGGACATTCAAAGGTCATCTAGTTCAACCCCCTGCAATGAGCAGGGACATCTTCATCTAGATCAGGTTGCCCAGAGTCCTGTCCAACCTGACCTTGAATGTTTCCAGGGATGGGGCACACATTCCAGTGCTTTACTACTCTCATTGTAAAAAATAAAAAAAATTATAAAAAAAAAAGAAAAAAAAAAAGGCAAAAAAAAAAGGCATTCTAGGACTGTCTCCCCATGGACTCCAGCAGCCTGGAGGTTCTCTACTTCTCCAGTCATGCCCTGTGGCCCCACTTTCCTCTGGGGAAGATTGCTGGAGGGATTGGTTGGAGAGGCAGCTTCTCAATTTAATTTGAAGTTTCAGTTGTTATCCCTGCAGGAGCAGGCAGTTGTAGTGGAGTGAGCTGTTGCCATTTCTTGCTGCTAATACCAGTGACATTGTAATTTTCGTGGCTGTAAAGATGCCTGGAGCAGAGGGTGGGCCCACTTGAAGTTTTTTCATACTCAAGAGAAAAAAATGATCTTTCCAGAAAGCAACCTTCACTTCTGTTGCCATGATGTGCCCTCCTCCCAAGAAAGTACTCACTTCAGAAAGACTCTGCAGCCCTGCAGTGTGAAGGGCTGCTCATAAAACAGACACAAACACATGCAAACAAAAAAACTCCAACAAAGCAAAAAACCCCAAACAAACAACAACAACAACAACAACAACAACAAACCCCTACACCCCCCACACCCCCCTCTCTGAAATAAAAAGCAGCTGCTGGAAGTCAGAGCTAGACTAATGTGGGGATGAAAGCATTTATGCAGAGCAGAGGTGGGGAATATTGGCTCAGTGGAGTGGGTGGAAGTGTCCTCATGAATGAGCAGCACGAAGCAGGGCTGCCTCAAATAACAAAGAGGAAAGGAGGGCGTTAGGATTTGATAGTACAGACTCTGGAAAAAATGAGAAGCTGAGGAGAGAAGGAAATCATGGCTAATTTAAAACTGCCTTGGAGAAGCAGGTGGGAGGAAGACCTTGAACATTTGTTACACTGGGACTTGAAAGTAAGGAAATGGTAAAACAAGGGTTGGAAGGTAGAGCAAGGGAGGGCTCGTGTCCTGATTGCTCTTTAAAATTAACAATACTGACTGTCAAAGAGAACACTGGGGATTTTCTGAGAAAATACAGAGCTCCTGGACTAAACTGTCCTAAGGGAAGGGCTGAGGAAAGAGAATGAAGCCAGTGGCTTCCAGAAAAATGATGATGATATGGTGAGTCAGAGACACTTCCAGTTGCACTGAAATATTTACTCTTTGTCTGCCTGTATCCACATCAAGAAATAAGGGCAACCCTTCTTTGACAGGTTAGAGTTATGCTATCAGGAGGTGTGCTAAGGGGATAAATAACAGCACCCAGAGGAGCTTTATCAGCTCTTCCTGTTGCTACTTGCTTTGGACCAAATTCCTATTGACTCAGTTGGGTGCGTACTGGGGTGACCAAGAGCAGAGGCTGGACACCTCTTCCCAGTGTGCCTGCATTTCCCTTTTTTGCACACTTATCTTGACAGAGGTGACAACTCCTTTAAACAAGGCACACATGACAGTGGCACTGTGCCTTCTTGAAAAGGTGCCCAGGTCTGCATCCCACATGTTATACAAAGAGAGTGAGGACCATCCAGAAAAAATAGGCACAAGCAGCCAATACAATCAGTTTCAAGGTATTCTCCTTTTTTTTAAAAAAAGAGGCTGAACAACTCTCCAAAATAATCAGAGCTGTTAAATAACACTCATTCTGTGTGGAGGAAGTACAGTGCTATGGGACTACTGGCCCATGCCAAGGAAAACACTTGGACTTGCTATAACAATGGACCAAACTGAAGGAAATGGGAGGCTGTGGTGCCTATGGGCTGTTCTGGAGGGAGCTGGGGGGAGCAGGACCTGGTGGCAGACCCGAGGGAGGAGAGGCACGTGGGGGTCATGCAGTGCCATGCATCCGGAGCACTCCTTGGCTTGCTCTCCCCCCAGACAGTGTCTCCCAGCAGCCAAGCCCAAATCAGGTCATGAAAACAGAGCACTGCCACCATGCAGCAGCTTTGTGGTGATCCATCAAATCACAGTGATTTCACTGAGAGAAAAACTTAGGTTTTATTTGCAAGAGGAAATACATATCTTTTTTTCCCCTTTCCCCTCTGCTATACCAAATATTACCTGCTCATATTCAACAAATAGTCAATATTTCTGAAACACTGTTCAGGATCCCAGCACCAGCACTGAATAAAGATCTAGCAATATGTATGCAAATGTTTTAAAGCTTAGAGTACAAGGATGAACTGAAGAAATCCTTTAAGGACTGTATCTGATCAATCCCATATTCTGCCTCCACCTTCCCCATGCAATATTAATAACCTTGTTTCAAACCAGACTGTCTCTGTCCCGCTCAGCCACATCCCATTCTCACAGGTATGCAGATTTTCAGACATCTGTGCTCAGGTGTCTGCTCCATAACAGCAGCATTGAGCAGCCCAGCCCAGCTGCTGACGTGGCCCAGGGTGGGGAGGCAGGGAGGCAAGCAGCCTGCTTACCACAGGCTGCTGGATGGGGAGTGCTGGTCGTTGTATTTGTTGTATCCAGCAGCTTGTATTTGCTGCTGCAGCAGCCCAGCATTGTGGCACTCATGCAGAGACCCATCACAAATACGTCATGCTTCATTCAGAGAGCCACCACGTGACAAATACTCCACTTGCATGCATAGGTATCAGATTAAAAATGAGCAGTGCTTGGCCTGAGCAATTATATATTAGCTGTGCTCGCCTGGAGATGGGAGGGAAGGGCTTCAACTGTGTCAGAGATTTTGTATGTGAAAAGAGATTTAATGAAGCTCTCTAAGCTCAGTCATTTTCTTGTGCTTTTCATGGAGCAGGAGGTGAAAATGTAGATTTGATTAGCTGGATCCGTTCTAATAAAAGACATCTTTACTTTGTCTTCCCATCCTCACAGAAGGAGACATGTTAGCTCCTGTGTTTCTTTTTTCTGCCTCTGCACACGAAACATCTCTCTCCCTGTAAAGGTATCTATCTCTGATCTTCAGGTACCCTTAGTCATCCCCAGTCTCCAGCACTGTTAGACAGCTGTTCCTGTCTGTGGCTGTGCGTGGGGCAGCCCCACTCCCCCACAGCCAGCCCCATGTGCAGCTGCAGCAGGGCTCCCTTCCGGTCTCCTGCATCCCAGCAGCTGCTCTCCTGGACTGCACGAGATCCCCACACGATGGGGATCCTTCGTGCAAGCAGGATATGTCATGGTGCACAGCTGGAAAGGGGACACTCCTAGGAACTGACATAGGGATGAGGTGGTGTCCCCCTCGGGTTGCCCCCGCTCACAGGGAGCAATGTGAGGATGTGGCACTGGGAGGACCAGCATCATGCCAGGGCAGGGCTTCTCCTGACCCAGACCTGCTGCACAGGGCAAGTCCCTGATGCCCTGGAGGCAGGAACAGGAAGGGAGGAATGGCTGAAACAGGAATTGCTGACAGCCTTATTTTGGCCAATGTCCCACTGAAGTCAATGGGATGTTGCTCCAGGAAAAACTGGATAAGGATCTGGGGTTTGGCAGTGGTAGAGGCTCTGTCTTCTCGCTGTTTATTCTCCAAGTGGAGCCCTAACTCGCTGTTTGTGACTTCATGATCATTTCCAGAGCTGTGCTAATGATGTCATACCCGGGGGATTCTGGCTTCAGGTGGGAAATTAACAGCAGGAGCAGATGAACTCTTTAATAAACAAAGTTCCTGTTTTCATGCAAATGTCTTTAGAAATAAGGAATGAGGGGAGTGAGAAATATAGAAATTTATGGTATAGAAGCGACACTGTTTGGAAACAGACTTTTTATGAGTTTTCCAAGAGGCGCCAGCTGCTCTTTAATGTTTTCATTTAAGAGTTTTATGTATGAAAGCTCTAGCTTGTGTAAACAGCAAGGCTGAGAAAGTTGCAGGGATTGTTGTTAATGGTGAACCTAACAGGCTGGGGATTTGGCTCGGAAAAGACTGTGAGTGTTGAGGTTTTTTCGGAGAGGAGGTTTTAACGTGGCTGGATGATGCCTCTGATGCTGCTGTTGTTCTCTGGGCTCTCCTGCCCATGCCTCTCACTCTGGTGACCACTCCCTACGTCCCTCCTTTCCATCAGGGACCTGAGAGAAGGTGGCACAAGCTCATGGGAAACCCTTCAGGCAGGGCAGCACCTTCTCTGCTGTGCTGCAGCTTGTCATCCTCCAGGAGCAAGCCCTGGGGTAGGAGGTGGCCAGGTTTCTGCTCTGCTCCTTCCTGAGCTCTGGAGGCAGGGCTGGGCAGGATGTGCTGCAGCAGCATGGCAGAAACACAGCCAGTCACCCATCATCCTCCCTGTCCTGTGTCCTGCTCCTCCCTGCCCTCACCAACAGCCACTGCTGACCTGCATCAACAATCTGCTATTTCGGTGAGTGCCTGTTGTGCACTCCAATTAATATAATTCTTTATTTTGATGGAGAGAGTGCTGGAGCCCATGCCACAAACAGCTTTGTGAGTGTTTTCTGGTGAGTTCTCTTTGTTTGGCATTTAACCCTCCAGGGGTGAATGTGTGGCACCAGACTAAAAAAAAAAAGTAAATTAAGTCCTTTCAGCAAGGCCAGTGGACACCCAGCACTTCCCAAGCAGAACATGGGAGATGATCTGTGGTGCTTGCTGCTCTCCATCTTCCTCTCAATGTTTTTCTGCAGCAGCTTTCTGTTTGCTCATCTACAGGAATACTCTGCATCTCGCCTGCCTGTTTTTGAAAAGGTGACTGCTGATGACAGCTAAGATAACAAGAGAGTGGGTTTGGGGTTTTTTTTTCCTTCATGAGAACACCTCCAGTTCTATTAATAAAATCCTGAATCTGACTCGTCCTTCTGAGAACTCCCGGCCTCTTTTCACCCATTCAAATCTGTATTTTTAAGCTGCTGTAGGTGGATTGTCGACAATGGTTGTTATGCAAACTCCAAGTGCTGGCTTCATGAGCTTCTTAGAAATATGCAATGAGTAATCTTTATATTTCTGACAGGTCTACGAGGAGGGAGGGTGTGCAGTTTTGCTGAAGATAGGTTGACAAAATAAGTGTCAATTCATGACAAACTGACTGCCAAAAATACTCACATCAAACACTGAAAACAATTAGTGAACAGTATGACAGAACATCTCTGGGACTGGGGAGTGCACTGAGGACAGAACCCCTCACTAGTAAATGGATATTTTAATGTTTTTTTAAAATTTGGGTCAGGAGAAATGATCAGGTCCTTTGTTCTCCAGCATTACTTGTATGTTTGGTGGTATGTTTTTTGAGGGGGGGGAAACTCAGGCAGGGTCTATTCTTGAAAGATAGAATAGGGATATTTATTTTTTGAGCTTGTGGTGTGAAGTGAGCACTGATCACACAAGACCTGGCTAATACAGTGGGGTCACAGAGGTGTGAGATGGACATCAATATCTGAGGAACTGTGTCAGTAGCAAGCTGACTGCAGAGGCTTCTGAATTTGAAGCTGAAGCAGCATCCTGTGCTCCAGTGGGCTGATTAATTTCATACCTTGGAAGAAATTTATGTGAAGAGCAATTTCCTTGAATAGAGAACTGGCTGTTGATAACTCCTTTTGTACATGGTCTGCATCAGAAGTGTAATGTGCAAGCCTTCAGGTGCCAAGCTGAGCAAAACAGGGACAGGAAGGACTTCTCGGGGCAGGGGACTCTGAGCAAGATCAGGTCCCTCTCCAGATAGCTGCGCCCTTGGGTGCACGTGGTGCAGTTTGCCATTTGACCCACAGCCATCACATCGTGCACTGGCTGGAATCAGGAAGTTTGGCCTTGTGGAAGCTGTTTCCTGACTGCCTGAGTGGCTCCTGCGACCTGCAGAGCACGCCAGCAGCACATGGGCAAGAGGAGCCAGCACAGCCCTGTGATGGATGGCCTGTGGGCTTGGGGCTGCTCCTGCCTCTGACACACAGGGTAAGTCACCTAGGAGTCAGTACAGCATCAACAAATCGTGCAGGCTCATCTCAGCTGACTTTCCAAGGTTCTAAGCTTCTCTCCACGATAGCTCATGGTGCTATAACCCTCTCAACACTCCCCTAAAAGGACATGCATTTGGCAGGGGTTTGAAGTGTCTGCCTGTAGCATAGCTGCATGGAGGTGACCCTGGGTCAGGAGGCTCTGAGGGGCACAGGGCCAGATGCCCTGGATGACCTGATATTGCTGTTCTCGTAAAGCACCCGTGTTGCTGTCAGCTGGCCAACAAGTACCCATGGCAACCCACACCTTTGCATCATGCTGGTAGGCAAAAGGAGGCAAAACCCAGGACTCCACCAGCTGGAAAGCCCCTTCTCTAGGCACAGGGACTGCGTTTTACTACACCATAGCTCACAGATCTTCAGAAGTCACCAGCTCTGTGAATACATGTTCTCCAATGCTGCGAGTCCCAGCGCTTCTGCCAGACTGCAAGTTCCATCACTCCTCTCACAAGTGAGTCAACAGCCATCTGTGCATGCTAGAAATCAAATAACTTTTGCTTTAAGAGGTTTTTGTGTCACTTATAATGAATCCCTCTGCATCACCCTGTGTGGGACCCAGTGATGTCCAAGATGCAATCAGGAGGAAAGAGTATGATCTGAAGCCACCCACACCAGCCTGGTATCACCTTTCCATCTCAGCTGCCCTTCAGTGAGCCAGCTGAAATGAGGCACTTCTCTCTGTGCTTGGTTGCCAAATACTGTTCTCGCTGAACCAGAGGGAAGTTTTGTTTTTCCCTAAATAGGAATGATTTGGCCTTTGGTGGTGCTCAACTGGAAAGAATCCAGCAGTTTTCTGATCTTGTCAGAGTGGCTGAGATGGTCATAAATCAGAATGGCTGCTCCAGAAATATTTTTCCTGGGTTTGAGTCTCAATCCCACCATGCTGGTATAATAAAAAGAAAAATTGGGCCCACCACTGGTTTAATTTTACAGATAACCGCTCTCTTTCCAGGCAATCTTTGTGATTAATTTTTCTCACAGTCTGTCTGGGGTTTTTTTGGGTTTGTTTCATAGGGCTGTTGTGTTTTTTTTTTTTACCCTCCTCTCCCCTTCCATATGGGGAAGAATAAAGTGAAGAAACAACATTTTCAGAGAAGAAAGACTTGGAAAGAGTTGCTGTTTTCTGGGAGTCTGCTACAGCTGTTAATTTGTGGAAAACCTCAGTGGAAAGTAAGCAATATGGCAGCATCGCTTTACACGAGAACTCAGCCATGGCCTCGTTCCAAACCATGGCTGATTTAGGTTCCTGGCTTGCACAGCCAAAGCTTCATGTAGTGTCATGCTTTTTTTAATAGATAATGTTGATGCAGCTGTGGAAAGCTCTGATGTTCTTTTTTATTCTAATGTGGAATTGTCGTCATTCAATCAAGCTTAAGCATTGTGGAGCTTGTGATGCTGTTTGTCTTTGCTTGTTAGATGTTGGTGTGTGAGCCTGAGACAGGCTGAGATGTTGTTAGGGAACAAAGAAAAGGCTCCCTCCCTTCCTCCTTGTCTTCTTCACAGAACTGCACACAGACCCAAACTCCCATCCAAAAAGGCAGAAATGCTAAGAAAATTTGGAACTGGGCTTAAATACTGTGGGCTGGGACCCTTCTGCCTCTCCAGAGCACGCACACTCTTTTCTTCCTGTAGGCTTTGCTCCTCTCCAGCATTTGTCATGCATAGTTGGTGGCATATCAAGATTCTGAGTACTGTACTGAGTGCAGTAACCTCTTTTTCTTGGATGGACATTTTGTTTGTGGAGAATACAGCATGGTGCTCAGTTGTCTGGGCAGAAATGAACACTGAGGAAAATCTCAGCTATGTGATGTCTATTAGATCAGAGATTAATTTTCCAGAAGAAATGTCCAATTATTCAAACCTCTCCAGTAGACGAAAGAGCTTTTGACAATCTGTTTTTCTGAAAAACCCTGCAATTCAGTTGGCACGGATTAGATGACCTACTGGAGACTAGAAAAGGGGTAAAAGGTTTCTAATTAATGTCAGCCCAGCTGCTAACTTGGAGAATATCAGTGAGTGGTAGCACAAGAGGGCTCCTACAGATGTTTCTGTGGTCACAGTTCATGTGTATATTGCTACCTGGACCTTCTGCACAAAGATTGCACGAGACCCCCTTTCCCCTTTAAGGTGATAGTGTGCACTGGGCCAATTCTGCCTCCTTTTCCAAGGCAGGCTTTTATGAATGGGTAAGTCCCATTTATTTTCCCAGTGCTACCTTGTCACATAGTGACTGATTCACTCACCTCCTTATCTCTGGGCCATATGACTTGCTTTGATTGCATCTTCCTCACCAACTTGGCTATGTATCTTGTTTCTTTCCCCCAGGGTGAATTAGGGCAGAATCCTTCAGTCCTTAGAGTTTCCTCACAGCATCTGGAAAGAAGAGGAAAACCAGATATGAGCCAGGAAGAGTCAGGCAGAGAAAGATGAAAGAATTTGGAGGTGGGAACTATTCACTGTTGGAATGAAGTTTCCTTCTGGCTGGCCTAAGGCAGAACAATTTACACTTCTCTGCAAAATGCACAATGGCCTAAGCCCTGCTCTTAGGAGCAAACATTTCAGAGGTGCCTGAGGGGGCCCCTATTTGTGTTTTTATAAGGTATTTGGTCTCCTCTGAGTTTCAGGCTATATCCCCATTGCCAGTATTGGAGCTAACTGGAAGTGGGGTAGTGTCTTGTGGAGATACTCGAGCTAGGCTGAAGAAGTTTAGCAGACAGAAGAAGTTTACCCACAGCAGTGTATTTGTCAGACCATTATAGCTGCCTGCTGTGGTCCCTTACCCTGTTTAAGGCTGTCTCTAGGGCACACTGGGGGCTGTCCATGCAGCAAAGACTTGTGCTGCAATCCCGACTTCCCTGCAGCCACCCGCTGATGCTCCAGGACCTAAATGCCACAGTCAGGGTAAAGAGTGAGTTTTGGGAGCTGGAGTCCTGCCAGAGCTTTTGCAAACGTTTTGTAGGGCTAAACCCACATTCACTATTAGCACTGTTAAATGCTTTCCTGTTTTTCTCTGTCCGCTTGAACTCACACTGCAGCCCTAACCGACGATCGCATTTTGTTTTTAATGACAGAGCAAAGGTGCCAAAATATTTCAGTAGCTCCCCTAGGAACATCTGCAACTTCTTTAGCAAGTATTTTTACAGCTGGCCATAACTTTATTTTAGTTTTGAATGCTAATAGTTGTGAATCTGGGACCCTGAAGGAAAACAATGGCTAATTTCCCTTGCATCAGGATTTAAAACTTATTAAAAGCTACTCTTGCCCCTTTGAATAAATCACTAGGAATGGAGCTAAGGAGTACTTTGTCATTTGACAGAACAAGTTTCTGAGCTCCAGACAGAGCTTAGACCAGCCTTCAGGCTTAGGATAAAGTCTGTATTTGGAGCCACCAGGATCAATACCTACAGACCTGTTAAGTGACAGAGCTGCTGCTGCTGCTGCTGCTGCTATTGAGGCTCATGCTGCCATAAGGCAGGAGAGCCATCTGATCACTGCCTCCAGGGCAGTTTCTGTCATCTTTGATGAAAAGGGGAAGAATAAAATATCACACCCCTAAAATGATACCAAAGTCTAGGAATAGGAATTAAGTTTAGGAATTTGAACTTCCATCTAGTAAAAATGCTGCAGACCTTTAATTGCAACTCAGATTTATTATGTGCTAGCTATGCTTAGTTGGTCTAACGATTAAAATAAGCCAAAGATGTTTAGTCATTGTATCAACTTGTCACTCATAATCTTTGTGTGGCACCTCTCTCTCCCTCTACTGAGCTAGAAAAACATGAAGAGAAAACAAAAGCATGCTGCAGAGCTACCAATTTTATCTAACTACTGACCAAGATGCTTTAGACTGAGTTTTAGACTGGCATCTTCTTTGACTCCTGCTGCAGTGGAGACTGTACCTGACCTCACATTCGGATGCAGCACCAGGCCCCACATCTGAGTGTGGCCCATCCCACCTGTGGGAGCTGCACCCTGTTTCTAGTGGGCAAAATGCTGGGGCCAGGCAGGTCTGCAGCCACAGTTTGGACAAATGTACCACTGGCACTTGCAGGCTGGTGACACAGGCAGGCTGCCAACCAGCAGTGGGTGTATGTGCTCTTGGAGAAGTCCTTGATGGTCTGCCTTGCTGGGGGGAGCCAGAGCTGCCAGATGAAGGATGCCAGTAGTGGAGGCTGGTGTGAAGTGTCACTTTCTGAAAGCGACCTTGCTTCCCAATGTAGGTGGCCCCATGCCAGCTGCTCAAGCACCGATTACATCTGACTGTGCGATTTCCCACAGCTCAGGGGAAATGCTGGTTTCCTATGGAGTAGGATTTGGGGTTCCTCTTGGGGCTCCTTCCCAGCATGGACAGGTAGCTCTGGTGGGCTGTCATGGTGCTCCCCTGGGGACAGAAAAGACAATACACCTCTCATTTGCACTGGGACCTGAGCTTGTCATTTCTTCAGGTCCAGCAGTATTTCTTTCGATGTGGGAGGGGAGGTAGGTTAGGAAAAAAGACTTGATGCTTTTTTCACATTTCCATGGACCTGCCCTGTCAAACCCAGTGGCAGCTTTGCTGTTAATTGCAACTCAAGCAGACACAATGTTGAGTGTGATAAAATCCAACAGAAATCTTTAAAACTCCCCAGATTACCTCGGGTGCTGCAGTTAATTTTTTGTCCGTGACTTCTCTTCGAAACCAGATACATCTCATGCAATTCAAGAAGGCTTAGTGCCTTGACCTAAGTGCTAAGGTATTGCATGATCTGCCTGCCAGATACCACAGCCCCGCTGCTACAGACAGGTAATTGGGTCACCACTTGTGAACTTTTGACACTCACAGACTTATGGCCTGATAGCACGGATGCCCTCAAGCAAGTAAAGGCAATTCACCTATCACCATGAATCTAACGAGCACTGAACTCCAGTCATTTAGAATAAGGTGGCTTCAATCCTCTCCATTCCAATCCTACCTGAAGGCACAGAACTTGTCTATGTGGATGTCTTCCAGGAGATGCCCAAAGGAGCTGGCAGAAGTGCTGTGCTGATGCGGTACCACGCAGGGACACTTGCTGGGTGCTGTGCAGACGTGTACAGTGCCCACTTTGGGACCCTCCACAGGGGCTAATGGTGTCCTTTAGCACTTTAACACCATGACAGGAGGGATGTGTGTGTATCTCTGTGCCACAGAGGCAATGCTGGACTGTAACAGAAGAGTGTGGCTAAGGACTGGGCCTGGCAATGCTCCTCTTTCAGGTGTGTGAGACAGAAGGTGTCCTAAAAATGCCTCCACTCATCTTTTACAAATGGAAAATGCAGGCTTTGGTCAGCTCACCTCCCTCTGTCCCTGCTGTATTTGTGTATTCTGCATATTTTTTCCTCATAATACATCTCAAGACACTTTCCCATCAGCTCATGCTGTTATGTCACTCTCCAGTGGGTGAACTCAGTATGACTAGGAAACCCTGAAGGAAAATGAGATGCAGATGTGGTAACTGCATTAACATTCCCCTTCAATGCAGTTGCTGTTGGGGAGCTCAGGCTGTTAATTTGACTTTGCTCCTCCACAGAGCATGCATACATCAAAGTGTCAATCTTATCTGCCTTTTGTTTCAGCCCACCTGCCTCCCATGGAACAGCTTGTTCGATGTACTTGCATCGTCCCTGGTCATTCTCCATGGGTGCAGCACATCTGGTGGGGACCACAGGGGACACTGGAACCTGAGTGGGGCTTGGATCTGTGCTTCAGTTATGTCATGTCTGAGTGGTGCTTGTTTGTGTATTTTCAGAAAACCCAGAGTAAAAAAGGCTTTTCCCCATAAATTAATAGTGACCTCAAAGCTCCCATGGTGGAAAAACTGCTATGTGATGCAATGCCAGTAAAATAAAAGCAACTGCAACTTCATAGAAAAAGCAGTGATATTCTGATTAATTGCTCTGTTTTCTGGAGTTTCAGTAAAAATGTCTGCTGATTATTTCTGAAACTTATGATGACTGTCTAAGTGCATAACCCCTTCTTAACATCAATTTGGCAAACAGAAAAGGAAATATATCATACAATATTCCGCTTGTAGGGCCAAGTTCTGTCATTTATCTGCTTGAAAAGCCTCTGTTGACTGCCTTGGGATTTCTCCCTGCAGAATGATGGCAGGACATGATCCAGACCCAATATAAATGTAACGTAGGAACCAGTATATCTTCAGATGGAGAAAACGTGTGTGGAATTTCCCTGCGCTATCATGTGCATATTTTATAGGCAACTGCATGCACAGTTATTGAAAAGAAGCACAGACGTCTGTGGTTAGACATCAATGACTGTTGTGGGAGGGAAAAGAGGGAAACTGGAAGGCTTAGAATTTGTGCTTTATTGGTTTACTGAGAAATACAAGGCGAGAGAAATGAAAACAGTTTAGGATAGAACTGTAAGGAGGGGAAATTGGCATTGCTGGCAACACTGATGAAATATAATGTCCTTGCCAGAAGAGTATAAATAATGGGTTTCCTGATAGAAAATGTTGATGAGGCCGGTAGGGGGGAGAGTATGAGGAAAATGTATGCATGTGGAAACTGAGTTTTATTTTGGCAGTGACTGAAAATAACCACGAAGCCTGGCGCTTGTAAACCTGGGAATCCTGAAATTAATAATTTTCAGAGTTAACTGTTGGAGAGTGACAGCCCCATGAGGACCATTTTCTTTTCAGGTCTTGCATAGCCCTGCCTCTTTAAAGTCCCCAGACTCACTGCTGGCCACATAGCAGCCTGTGAACCAGCAGTTAGCTGAGATAGCAGCCCCCATTTCAACAGCAGCCACGGAGGCTGCAGGAAGTGCTCAGGGCAACGTTCTCTTTGGTTAAGGGCTCTGCTTCGGGCAGGTTTTACACTGCACACATCTCTGCAGTAGCTGATTGATGCCTCCCTCAGGTGTGTTATATACACCACTCCCTGTCCTGTGCTGCTCTGTTCTAGTCCTCTCTCCATGAGGAGAGGCCGTACCCTACGGTGCTCTGTTTCCTTAGGGCTTCTTGCTTAAGTCTACACTGTGGAACACATGGAAGCTCTGGAGGTCTCTTGTCCAAACTCCTGCTCAGAGCTTCACAGGGAGATCAGGTTTTTCAGGGCCTTGCTCAGGCACATTCTGCATGTCTCCAAGGATGGAGATTTCACAACTTCCCTGGGCTGTAGGCCTGCTTCATCAAGTAGGATGATCCTTCTTTATGACTTTAAGTGATTGGTGCTGATCCAGGTTTTAGGCCTTTACAACAGAGGATGCTGCTATTCATTGCCTTTGGGGCAGGTTTGGGCTGCTTGAGTAGAAGCAGATGAAGGAAGATTTTCTTGGCATGACAGCAAACCTCAGTATAGGCCCCAAGAAACTGGATCTAAAGAGGTTTCCACAAAGGCAAGCCTTAGGCTACCTGGCAGAGAGAAAGAGGATCCTGCGGGGAATAGTTCAGAGCACCTCTGTGAAGCTTCTCTTTTGAAATGCCCTCAAGAAGTGCTGGCCTATCTTCACTGATAATGGCAGGCATGTAGGAAGATTAGCTTCCCCCTTGCTTCCTACTGCATCTGCTATGCACGAGCCTTGCTGCCATCAAGCCTGGAATTTGCACCCTTTTTTCTTCATCTGGACAGAAAACTAAGGAGATCTGAAAAGGCACAGGGGAGAAAGGTGCTGCTGAAGGGCATTGATTCAACAGCTTGGTTTTATATACAAGTAATGATAATGCTGATTATTCATCAGCCCTTCAGCTCCTTATCCTGTGCACAGGTTGTGACTGTCCTTCAACTGACTTGGGAGTTTGTTGAGCTAGAACAGCATTTGTGATCAACCACTGTTTTTCATCACCTGGGAGCTGGAAAGTCTTGGTCTTATAAAGGATCTCGTGGCCAAAGTCCCAAACTAAATCTACTGCCTTTAAACCAGGTGGCTTTCCTCTACAAGCACAAATGTATTGGTGGTTAAGATCTCAAAATCAAATCAAAGCCCATCAAATACATCCACACATGTTTAGGGAAAAGCAGACTAGTGATCAGTTAAAAAGACTTGCTACACTGTGCCCCCAGTCCCCACATGGTCAGACCCTGGCAGGTAGCAGAGAAAAAGCATTCTTGGTGGGTAGGCTCCTAAATGCTCTTCCTCACTACCAGGAGCTGTAGTCTGAACAGTGCTGCAGTTAATTTTTTAACCAAAAACACTACCAATTGTCTAGACCAAGCACAACTCCATCAATTCTACACCATGGCATGAAAAAAAAAAATGCCAGAAGCTTTCTCATCATTTTGCTTTCATATGCAAGCATGATACTCTGCTTGAGGATTGTCACTGGCTGAGGAGCTGTGTGGTGCAGTGATCCTGGTGATGTGCTCTCCATCCTGGCTGGGAGGATGTTGCAGAAGTGTTTGCTACATCCTCTTTAAACTTCATCTGTGCTTAGTTTTCCTGGCAGATAGGGATGAACCTCCTAACTATTCATTTTGAAGGAAAATATAAATAGTGTGCAGGATGTTTCATTTTGTGTGCAATTCTTGCTTTGGTCCTTTGCTCCATGTTGAGATTTGTTGTAATGAAAAGTCACAATGTGCTGCCACTTTATTGGAAAACAATTCAGGTCACCCAAAGCTAGTGGAGTACAGGTTACTCCTACAATTCCACATATGCCTACAGGTTGCTGGGTGGCTGGTGAGCCTCTCAGACTGCCAGTGCAGCAGCATTCCCCTTGGAATAGTACTTCCCTTCTACTGCACTTGCAGCCTGGCTTCTCAAGAGAGCAAGGCTCATGGGGTCTTGCTTGGCATGTGTGTGAAAGAAAGTCCCTGACAACATCTTTCAACATCTGGCAGATTTCAATCAAATTCATCAGTAGGATGGAGATCTCAGCAACTTTATGATCTTTTAACAAGTTTTGTGAAAATAAACAGCCAGGTATAGAGGAGACAAGTCCTCATTGATATTCCTGTTGTAGGAAAGACTAAAGGATGAGCTTGTATCTCCTTACAGCATCTGGATGGGAGACACAAAGCTCCAGGGTTTTCCCTGTTTATGGAGCTAGTTTTTCATTACCCCACCCCAAGTGCAGGCGAATCCCTGCATAGCGAGAGGCGGAGCTGGGGCTGGTTTCCCATCTGCAGTAAAGATGGAAGTGCTGGAACCACTGCACTGCAGGCTCTGTCAGGAGACAGCCTCTTCCTGGGCCCCTCTGGATCCCTGTCCACTGTGCAAAGGTCAGAGTGCGAAATGTGTGCACGTCTCCTTCTGGCCACTGGACTCCTTTTACAACGGAGCACAAATGCTTACCCAACTGTCTCTGGCCTCCTGTCTGCAGAATCTCTTTTATGAAGTAAATGTTTATGCTTTCAGACTCCCTCTAGGCCTGTATACTCATTCAGCACATGGCTGCAGGATAAATCTGTTCTTGCAGTTAGCAAAGGAGTAAATGCATTCTCCAAAATCCTCAGCGAAACCATGAGAATTGGAGAGACACCAAACCCAAACATTCTTCTCATTTATGCTGTTAGAGCTGCTGGGAAACTGGATATTTTGCAAAGGAACTGGCTTTTCTCCCCCCCTTCACTTCTCTTTTTTTTTCCTTGAAGTCTGCAGCAATGGAATGAGTGAATTATTTCCTGGGGCAGCTGCTGTGTAACATCCAATACTTTATTCTTTGAGCTCATAAAAATAAGCGCATCAAGAAGAAGAAAGTGGCAAGTTGCTCAGTGTTCCAGAGGATTGGGCGGCTCCAGAGATTTCATGTTTGTTTTCTTGGCATGTGCTAGATATGTCCATCTTTTCTCTTTCAGCTTCTGCAGGCACCACCTGCCCCTTGTTCTTCTTCAAAAATAGATGAAATAAATCTGAGACACAGGGCCTCGAGGGAGTGCCTAGGGAAGGAGTGGAATAGAAAACAGTAGGAAGAGAGAAGCTTGTATCTCTCTTGAAGGGATGGAAATGATAGATTTAAAAAAGCCTTAAATGTCTGAACAGTTGGTGAAAACTGTCAGCCATCACGCCTTACTTGCATACTTACATACCTCTACAGGCAAATCTCCATCCTCAAATTAAAGGAACAGACATTATATAAATGTATGACCTTGGCCCCTCTTACGGCCCATTCCTCTCCAAACCATGCAAGGTCATGGTCCCACAGCAATGGCCCAAGCTTAGGGCAAACAACTGGCTGTTCACAATTGCTTTGCTCATCTTACAAGATCCCTAATGCAAGGTCTTGGGGTGGAAAATTCAACTTCTTTCCCCTGGAAACAAAGGTTGAGCTGGCACTAGCCGAGGTCTTGGCTGTGGGATCTGAAATACCCAGTCTCACTGAGAAGGAGAAATCTCTCCTTGGCTTCTGTCTGCAAGGCAGGCTGGAGGGAAGGGGAGCTGGGGAGATCAGTTGAGATGAACAGAAAAGGCAACCAAGGGCTGTGTGAACCATGTGCATCAAAGTTAGCAAGGCATAAGCTCATAAGCTTCCTTTCATCAGAGGCACACTTCTCAACAGGCTTCCCATCACAAATGTCACTGCAATGTGCCCATCCAAACAAACAGCAGAGGAAAGAGCAGGGCAGCACTTGGGCTTGAGGGTCACTTTTAAGGAGCTTACACCCAAGAGCCACCCAGCACCACGGGGGTCCCACCCATGGTCTTGCCATGAAGCACTGTGGCCAGGAGACCCACAGGCAGCACCTGCCTGGGGCAGCATCCTTCACCTCCTCCCCTCCCTTCCTGCAAGCAGCCACAGCATCAGCTGGTGCAAAGCTGTGCAACTTGTGAAAGTCCACATTGCTGTGCTGATTCACACTCTCCGAGGATGTGGCCTGTCCTCACTGCCTTGCTAGCTGCTCTCCAGATCAGTATCATCCCAGGGATTTTGGACACTTGCACAGGAAGTGGCTACGTGCTGCAGCTGATTGCACTTCAGAGGAACCCTTGCAGGCCATGTTTCTCTGCTCCTTGAAATATTGGAGTGTTCTCCACTACTTCATATATTTTAGTGCAAAAAAGTGTTCCCTCCTGCTTCATCTTAGTTGTAGGAGTGGCAGAATACACCCTTGGAACATTCTTTAGGCAGCTGAGGAGGGAACAAAATATACATGGGCCTCTTTCATCCATCCTGTGCTGGTTTTTAGCCCTTGATACATCCTGATATCACTGAGACCTTCTTGGGCATAGAGAAGGGTAAGTGTGAGACCCCATGAGTGTGTTGAGCATCAGCAGGGTGTGCTACCCTGCAGTTCTCACAGAGTATGATTTGGGAACCCCTCCCCCTAATCTCTCTGCTCATCATCTTCCCATCTGTGAAATAATGCATCTCTTTGCCTTTGGAGAAGGCTCTGAGATACTTACTTGGAGGAGTTGTACTTTCTTCACTGCTATGTATTTCAGTTTATGGGGTCTTCAGGGTTTAGTGGTGTCCAATGGTGTTTAGTATTGTCCTAGTTTTCTGTGGAGGTTGGGAAGAATGAGGACATTATTTGAGGTGAAAGAATGTCTGACTGTGACCTTGTACAGCCATAGCTCAGAGCACATTAAGAAAACGTACAGACAGAAACTTCCTGACCAGTGTGGTTTTTCCTTATAACAATATATGTGAAGTGCTTGGAAGAAGGAAAAATACAGACATGACAAAAGTGATGAAATCAATAAATTAGTATCATATTAACAAAAAACCACTTCATCCACAGAATGAAGGTTTAAACAAACATTAAATAGGAAAGAAAGTTGCCTGGGAGGAAACCAGTGCTGGAATTAACTGTAACCAGATGCAAACTACCATTATCTTTCTGAACAATGTGAATTTATCTCCAGCAACAGTCCAAAGTGCTGCCACTTACTATAATGCTAGGACAATTGCTGGGGAGTCTACTTTGGCAGGCTAAAGGCTTTTTTAGTTATAAAAGGAC
The DNA here is from genome assembly GCA_013398075.1 of Notiomystis cincta. Classification (NCBI taxonomy): domain Eukaryota; kingdom Metazoa; phylum Chordata; class Aves; order Passeriformes; family Notiomystidae; genus Notiomystis; species Notiomystis cincta. The sequence continues at coordinate 105,585 of VZRX01007770.1, forward strand.
AAATTCTTACATTATGGGAGGGCTATGCAATGAGACATATGCATTTTTTAAATTAAGCAAGTCCTTTCTTCTCTTCATGTGGAATTAACTAAAAAAAGACAAACATGGAAACTTTCCTCCTATGCAAAGTCCTAACAAGCCATGTAGAGGAATCCAGAATGTCCCAGTGCCTCGCCACAGGACTGCCACTGCTTTGCTGCACAACCTTGAACCAGTCACTTACCAACACTGTCCTTTTATCCTCTCTGCAGAAGGGATAAACTATCCCAAAGCAGATGTTCGACAGTATGTTGAAAGTGGGATCCAGAACTGGCTAAGGAAACGAGGAAAAGTACCATGTTATTACAGGAGGGTGCCCTCCTCCAGGGCAGAAGCATCACAGTGATGGTCTGTGTAATGAAGAGGAGGTGAAATAATAAAAAGAGGGAGACCAAAGCCTTACCAAGGACACTGCCAGTGAATTTGTATGGGCAATTGTCAACTAAGACTGGTTTGAGGATAAAGTCTGCTGGTTCAGTATCCTGGTAGGCTTCCTAATCATGGCTTGAGTCTCTCTGTGCTGTTGAATTGCCCTCCACAAGCAGTCCCATGGACACTGCTCTGCTCCTGGAGCAGAGCGCCACTCCAGATGGGCTGGGTGGTAAGAGTCTCCTCCTAAATCAATCTTCAAAACAGGGATAATATGCCAGAGACCTTTAGTGTATTCACTAAAAGTAATAGTTTTCAAATGCTTCCATAAAGTGGCACAGCTGGAGTTTGAGAAGGCTTTTTATGGCTTTGTGTTTTGCTTTATAAGTAAAGAGCAGGAAGGAATACACGCTATGTATGGATGTGTTTATAAGAGTGGAGAGATCTGGGTGTGTAGATTGAAATCCTGTGTGGAAGTGTGTGAAGCAAACCAAGTGTGTCCTTGGGAATTAAAACAAAAATAACCCGTGACCTTTCCCTAATGAGCTGTGTGAAAGGTTGGTAGTGACGGCCAATAGACTGCACTTGTCATAACAGCATCTCATACACTGTTTCACAGTGGGAGTCACAGCAAGAGCTCACTAGTCCTGATTTCTCCATCCATTTCCAGCATAGCATCCACTCTGTGCCGAGTCCTTTAACTGAACTCATCCTTGCAGCTACAAATTGCTTCATGTGATATACAAGTGCTCATGGTATACTCAGATTCATTTTCTTTCAGTGTTTAGTTTGTCCCCTATGGCTTCCTTTTCCTATCCTGCATTTTTACATGGAGGTGTGCATGCTTTCTATTCATGGAGCAGTTCATTCTGCACTGCCAGAGGGGCTGGAGTTTTAAAAAACATTGTGTGGTTGTCCACTAGCTCCCTGTTCCCAGTAAGGAAACACTGCTAAGTCTGTGGTTGTGCATCTAATTTAGGTTAGAGATGAGTCTTTGACCCACTTTTAGATGTCAAGCAAATCACCTCCAATGTTTCAAGCCAGTGTAAAGGGAAGGAAATCCATGCAGTCCTTATGAAGGTAATATACTGGCACAGCATCATTATTAACAGACTTCTACCTAAACTGACAATGTGTACTTCATTTTCATTCTTGAGAGAAATTTCTTCTCTCTCCTCTCCAATGTGGTAGTATTTCATAACTGTGAGAGCAGTAGTAACTGTGGGGCCTTCTGGCTTTAAAGTAAACGCTTTCCTCAGTGGGAAAATGCCCTCTGGTTCCACAAAGAGCATGCATACCACACTGAAAACCAAAACAAACAATCATCAGATCTTCCTGCAGAAATTTGGGAACTTAGGTTCTCATATTTGTGTGTGTGTGTGTCCTTCTTTTTAAAGACTGATGAGGTTTAGTAGAGAGGAAAATGGCCAGTGTGATGGATTTTTGCTGTTTGCTCAGCATGCCCCTGGGAGGGTGTGAGAAGAGGAAGGAAGAGTCTCCAGGCACAAGCACCAAGCCTGACCTCACCCCATGCCATTTGAGGCAGATGGGGTGCCCGTGGTGGGAGCAGAGCAGGGTGGCCATGCTGGCACCTCCAGTGACAGCAGCAGGTTTGCTGACAGCAGCAGCAAGCAAAGTGGCTTTAAACAAACTGAGCAAGAAGCTGTTGGAGCAAATGCAGCTCTTTTGCTACATAAGGGACTGTGGTCCATCCTTGTGTCTCTTTGTTTTTCTTCTGAGTGCTTATTCAGTGTATTTACACTGGTGGCACCTAAATATGTCCAATTCAGAAGGAAGGCAGTGTCACCTTTTGTCAGATGAGGCAGAGGCAGCGTGCTCCTTCATGCAAGCTCTACATTCACCCTCAGACTCTGGCACTTCCCTAGCTCTCTCTGATCCCCAAATCCAGTGTGTTTTACTCCTCCTGAGGTCCTGGGGCTGGTGAGGAAGGGGCCTGTGCCTAGAGCACCTGGCATCCTTGGATGCTGGAGGCTGACTGCCTCTGCTAGCTGGCATGTATATGCTGTGGCAAACACAAGAATTTATCTAATAAAGCAGAATTTATTGGACAATCAGTAGGAATCCATACAGCAAATGTAGCTTGCCCTAAGTTGTCTGAATCCCAGCCTTTGATGTGGGAAGCTCCCCGGTCCCCTCGGAAGTCTAAGGACTTGGGTTTTCAACCTGGTGTCCGCAGCATGGACCCTGGTGCCACCAAGACCCCTCTCCTCTGTGGATGTGCTTTTGGAGTTCCCTGAATGAACCAGCTGTGTCTGACCAAACATGGCCCAGTTGTTCCTCCTCATCCAAATCATAGGATTTCAGTGTTTCAGCAGTGGCTGTGTCTAGACAGTCAATTACTCTCTGCTCTCATGTCTCTTAAGAAACTTCAGTGCGAATGTCTTCTTTGACCTTGCATGTATAATTATTTGCCTTCCCTATAAATAATGGATTTCTTTGTTGCTGGCTGGTGCCAATTCATTAATATTTTGTTACCTTCTTGAGTTTCAAACACACTTAACGTCTTTGCAATCTACTCTTGCACCAAAGCCTGGTCCTTTGCGTGGTTCCTAGCCCTTCTTTCAGATGCTACTTCCAAGTTTTCCATAATCCCATTCACTTTAACTGTAGATCTTCCACTGATGTGTGCTATGACATCACCCTGTCTTAGCTTTTGTTCATGAAGAATGGGATGATTGTTTCCCTCTGCTCATGTATTCAGACTAAGAGATTCTCCTCTTTGTTTTTGTCATCTCCCTATCAATCCCAGGAATCTCAGTATTGCCCAGTGAGGGAGAAGGAAGATATGGGGCAAAGTGGGAGCAAACCTTGGGGAAGTGCACTTTATGTAATACAGAGTAATTTCTCATTGCATTTAGTAGCAAAGCGCCGTGGAGGCCAAACCCAAAATGCACCTGATGAGCATGTGGAAAGTAAATTCCTAGAAGGGTTGCAGTGACACTGGCTCTGCTTCCCAGGTGATAACTGACGGCCACGATCCTTCAATTTTCCCTTTTGAGACCCAAGCCAGGCCAGGTCAGCCCTGCTGCCCCGGGTAACCCCTCGCAGCACACGTGTGCTGCTGGGGCAGGAGCAGCACCGCAGGACGCTTGGCGCCGCAGAGCTCCGGCTTCGCTTAAGGCCCCCTCGGGCACTCCTCTAATTGAGACGCTTAGTGTGTGTAATTAGTAAGGGCGCTAATTGTCCGTTTTTAAGATCTCATCTTTCTCTCAATGCAAATTGGCTGGCAGAGAGGAGAAAAGGCACAGGAACTGTCAATACCTCTCTGCAGACAGCTCACTGCACTTCTTAAGGAAAGAGCCTTTGAGAAGTGCGGCGAGTTTACTGTAATCTGCCCAGCGGCTCTGCTGCTGAGTCAGCACCTTGTGAAAATGATAGCAACCCACCCTTTTCTCAGGCAGGACAGGAATTCACAGCGTGCTTGTCGAGAGGAACTACAGACTTGACAAGGGCTATACTTCCCGGATGGGATCAAAAGGGCACGGGAAGGGGGATCAGGGCGGGCCGGCGGGGCGGTACACTCTGAGATCCCTTTGAAAGGTCTCCTAGAAAGAAGACCGACTGTGCTGTTACGATGCAATTCACTCATGCAGAGCGAGACATCCCCACATTTCCTTTGAGTCCACTGCTCCACCCCCTCCCCCTGCTTTTGGAAGAGCTAGGCGACTGCTTGGCAAGTGGCAATAAAGGCACCGAATCCTCAGGTTGCCTTTCCAGGGTGAGGGACCCAGGTGTGGTGTGTGCCGACAGCCAGTCTGTGTCCCCAGATGACAACACTCAGGATGGCTCAGGCTCCCCATCCTCTCTGTCCCGGGTACCTCACCCTTGGTGATGCTCAATCCATCCCTGCCTGCCTGGGGGCACAGGGGCAGCAACGCAGCAGCAGCCAAAAAGGGCAGAATTGGGTTAAAGTGGCTGAGGCAGGGATGTCACTGGCTCTACACGCTGGCAGCTATTTACCACAGCGAGTGTGATGCACCTCAGTGCCTGTAGTGCTTCATCCCTGCACCCACCCTCCTCGCACTGCAGAAACCAGGAAATTGGCTCTTTGTGGCTGTTGGTGGGGGTGTTGGAGTGTTCCTCCCACTGACGGAGTATTGCAAAACCACACACGCTTCCCATGGAGATAAAAGGAGCTGAACTTTTTCTCGGTTTTACTGAGATCGGCAGGAGACCAATACACAGAGCATCAGCAATCCAATGAGTTCAGCAGCAAGGAGAGCTGTGTCAGTGGCAACTGCTAATCATGTGTACTCCCAGCAAGATATGGAATTTCCTCCCACCTGCATCTTGCTGCTTACTTGGGCTCTCCAAAGCTGTTGCTGTGTGTGCATGCAGCCCCAGTCTTTTAAACTGTCCAGCTTGCAAATACCAAAACTAACAACTGTGGGAGCAGTGAATATTTGGTTCTGAATACTGCTCATTGGGTCCACATCCCTGCTCAGGCTGCTGGACCAGCTGGTGGCTGGTTCCCATCTTCTCCAGGGATGGTGGGAATAAATACTTTATTCCTGCTTCTCCTTATGCTGAGGTGTTGGTAGGCTGATCTGGGGTGAACAGTGCATCTCACTCTCTGTTTGACATGAGCTGTGTACATGAGAGTGTAGCCCACTGCCAGACAAATAGTCTGATGTCTTGGGAAATAGTCTTCATTTGGCTCCTGCAGCTGGCTGGCTGGTCTGAAATGCTGATGTTTGCATTGTTTACAGGAGGCCCCAGCTGCAGTCTGCAATTTCCCAAGGTTCAGGGTATTTTAGATCTGTGGGTTTGGTTTGGACTCTTGTTGAGAGGCAGTGACCAGTTGTTTCAAGTGGAGAGCTGACTTCACATGATAAATCTGGTTCCTGCAGTTTTGGGCAGTAGCTGTATTTACTGGACTCATCCAGTGCTTTTGTGGACAAAATACCTAGATTTCAGAAGTCCTTTGTTCCCTGAGCTATGGAATTAAAAAACCCCTTTTTGCTATACATTTTTGTCCTTGGTGTTCTGCACCTCCACTGAAATATATTTGCTCCACCATATCCCCCATAACTTCCTCCACCGTTTAGTATTGTCAGCTCCTTCCCATGTCTCTGTCTCCCTCTAACTTTTGGTTGTCTTCTACCTTTTAACTGCTGTCACCTCAGCTCTTTTCCATGCTCCCATGTCCCTGTTCCCGACATCCCCTGGCACCTCTCCTGACCTATTCCCTTGAGAAATCTGTCTGAAAAGCAGAGCAAGGCTAAGCACTTTAACTGGATCAAAATTGTAGTTTTACATTTTCTGCAACTGTGGCAGTGTGGAGTTTACTGGAAACTAAGCACTCTTCATAAGTCTTTGCAAGGCCATGCACCACCCAGATCTGGTGTTGCACCACTGCAGCAGGGGCAGGGCATCCTTTGCCATGTGCAGACCTTGGGCTACCATCAAGCTCACTTAAAACCACACTGCCATCACCAGAGAGTCTTTCTGCATTTTCCCTGGTTCATGTACCACAGGGTGTGCTGTGAGCATTCCTGCAGCCACACCGTGTGTTGGAACAGTTTGTTGTCCCAGGTGGAAATGGGTGACTTAGTGGGGCAGTGCTCAGTCTCTGCAGGGTGGATGAGCAGAGGCAATTCACCCCAGAGCTTCAGGAGCCCTTGGTCTGATGCCAGGCAGGTGGCAGAAAGGTAGGAGCAGGGGTGAGAGGCAGGATAAGCTAAGACTATAAGCTTTCAGCAGTGGTGCTGTATTAGGTCAGCGTTGGGTTGACCACGACACAACACACCCTTCATTCCAGCAAAAGTGGGAATGACAAGTTCTGGGTGCACTAGGCTGGCATGAGCTCCATGCTTGCAGGGAGGAGGAAGAAGAGGATGGTAGGTCCCATCCCCTTTGGGGCCTGTTCGGGCAGCATAAACTTCCTCCTCAGAGCAGGGGGAGCCACCACACTGTAAATAAGCTACTGCATCCTTTTAGACCCATGCAGTGCCAGGAGATATCAGCCCTTCACTGTTAATACTCTCTTTGTTCCAGAGCAGATTTCATCAGTGCTGCTGGATGCTTCTTCTCTCTTTCAACAGAAGACACCCAAGTGAACCCAAATCCCCAGAACTTCCATTGAGCAATGGTATCATATTAAAAGAAAACAAACTAGGGTGAAGAAAAGCCCAGTTATAGCAGTTTGCATCAAGACATGAAGACAGATTTCCAGAAGGTTGTGTACATAGGGATTGCAGAGTGATTTGGTGAGCAAGCCAGTGCTGTCAAAATGGGAGGCAACAGTGTCAAAACTATTGATGACAGGAGCTGTGCTCACACAAGGGAGCAAATCCTTCCTAGTGCAAGTCCAGGTGCCTCAGAAATGTTCTCAGCCTATCCTATACCTCTGTTCCTCCACCTTGGACCAACTTGTTTTTCCCTTCCTGCTTCTACAAACCACAGCAAGCTCATCCAAAAACCTGTCATCCTTTTTAACAAGAGGGTGAAATAAACATCCCAGCATCATCCTTGGCAATGTGCCACAGAGAAACTGCTGCAAGATATGACAAGATGAATGCTGCCTTTAAATGTGATATGGAGAGGAAACAAATGACACCCACTTGGAATAAGCAGCGCTGAGGCCTTGCAGAGCTGATCCAATGGTGGCAGGATGAGATGTCAGGGTCTCCTCCCTGGCACAGCATGTGGTCCTCGTGACCCAAAGGGTCCACTGATCACACCTAGGATCTTGTCTTGGCTGTCCCTATCAAAGCAGGATGGATTTCTCTTGGCCTGGGCAGATAGCACTGGCAGGGCTCTCCCAGATGGTGTGGAGACAACATCAAGGCAGCTGCTCCATGTTCTGTTAAGTTGGCTATAGAAAAGACAACGCCCAAGTCAAGCTTTTTTTTTTTGTTTTTTTTTTTTTTTTTTTTTTTTTTTTTTTTTTTTTTTTTTTTTTTTTTTTTTTTTTTTTTTTTTTTTTTTTTTTTTTTTTTTTAAAAAAATGAAAACGCCACCCTTTANTCATTTTTGTTGTTGTTAAGAAAAAGGTAATGCCAGCCTATCTATCTAGACTGAGGCAAGAGGAAAAGGCTAACTTTAAGCTTGCTAAAGAAAACTCCTCGAAGACAGGAAGCCACTAGGGAAATAAATGCAGTAACAGGGAATGAGGAGAAAACATTGTGTGCAGGGCTGTCAGTGTGGAGGCCTTTGAGCCTCCCAAGGGCTGTGCAGGTGCTCTGTGCCCAGCCCCTTGGCCTGCAGGAATTTGGTGCAGACTGTACCCACACATCAGCAGCAGGGGACACTTGCTCCTGGAGATGGGTTTAGGGGTGATCTGACTGCTGAGCTCTCCATTGCCTTACCCTGCTCGTGTCTGTGTTCTGTGCTGTGCAGCTCCTTCTAAGGCAACAGCACAGCAAGTGCAATGCACTGAAATGTTGCCATTTAAAGGTGATCTATGGCTTGTCCTTCTAGTTCTTTGCTTTTAAAGCTTCTTGCTGCCAGGGACCCACCATAAAACACAAAAATGTAGCATGCTCTTCATGGAGAGACTTGAGTTATTTCGACTCAGTGTCTCTAATCTCAAAAGCACATCAGAGAAACATATAAAGGATGTAGTCTTTGTCCCAGAGATATGATCTAAACATAGATAAAGCATAAGTAAAAAGATGACATAACTGGAGACTGGAGGGAAAGGCACTGAGATGTTATTTCTGGGGTATTTGCTATGTTTATGGAGACTAGCAATGCAATTCTGTGTGTGTCTATGCATGTAAACTCACATGTGCATATGTGTATTTACAACCATTACTTTAGCTCTAGTTGCTAAAAATTCATCCCATAAATTATTTGAAGTAAGAGAGTCCTTAGTGATGTACGGTGGTCAAAGGGGATGAAGATGAAAAGAGGATAGACGTGTAAGAGTTTTCCATGGCCACCTTGCTCCCCCTCTGAACCCTCCAAATGCTGCTGAGCTCTGTGTACTAAAATTGCAACTCCCACATACTCTTACATGTCTTCCAGGAGCTCGAGTCTCTATCTCTACCAGTTTGTTAGAGGGCATTAGTTGTAGTGATGGTAAAAACTCTGCCTGGGACACGTAAATCTTTGGCTTTCTCAGTGTCTGTGCTTTGGTTCACTAGTTCAGAGCAAACCTTGGGTAGCCCTTGTAACCATGACAAAAATATTCTTGTTGGCTGGAGAATGGGCATAATGCTTGGCTATATTTCTTCCAGGAGTTATGGTAATTAATTATTTAATCTTTCTAGAGCACTTGGATATTTGGATACCTCTTGGTAGAATCACATATTCCCTTAGCTGTCAAACCACAACAGCACCTTTTCAGCCCTACTGGCGATGCAGTGAGAGATAGTAAAACATCCCCAAAGCCTGAACACACTGAGTGACTAGCTCTACCTTTATCAAAGTAAACCACAACAGGTTTCACTACTTGAAAGAAATAAAGCCTGAAAGGAGATATGAGAAAGAGACAGTGAGGAGATTAATGCTAGGCTTGATGGAAGACTTCCTGGCTGGCTGCTGTTGCCCAGAAAGTCCCTTAGAGAATAGAATTAGTGGGTTTCATGCACACAATTAGCAACATTTCTTCATCCCATGCCATCCACGTTCTCTGTGCTTTGCTTCCTCCCTTGTGGCTCTGCATGCTTCATGTTCACAGTTTTGTAGCCTGGGTCACCCTTTCTTTTGTGACTGTGTGGATGGGCTCATCTGCAATGTACTGCAAAGGTAGAGCAAGCTGAGGCAAGCAGACAATACCCAATGTCACAGGCTGTTTGGCTGTTGGAAGGCTTAGAGCCTGCGTGGGAATCTGCAGTGCTCAGAAATGCAGCTCAGTGGCACCGAGGGACATGCCATGGGCACTGCTGCCACGTGTGCCCAGGCAGCGCGTCCCGGCTCAGGTGGGGCCGCTGCTGAGGCTGCCAGCCTGGGTCACTTGCTCAGTAATTGCTAGTCCTCCTTAGCAGTGGTGAGAGTGCAGTGTTCCTCCTGGCTGCAAGCCATGGCAGTACAGTGCCACCACAGGTGACCTCCTCCTTGTGCTGCCATGCGGCACTCGGAGCAAGGCAGGCTGGATTTGCTCTTAGAGCAGGCACAAAATGGCAGATCTCAGCACTTTGGAGCAAAGCTGGGTTTCAGTGCAAGTCAGACTTTGTGAACTTCAGCGGATCTGAGGTTGATTTAGTATCTCAGATTCAGGCATGGATCTGTTCTGGACCTTAGAACAGTTTCTGTTCCCTGTTTACTCTTTGGATTGATTAGATAAACTGAGATCATTATGATTTTACCACTACAAAGAGTCGTAAAATATCAAGAGTCTAAAAAATCTATAAAGAGTCATGAAATCTAAGATTTTCAACCAGACCATGCACAGCAGGCTGTGATGACTTCAGATATATTGAAACCCAGGTTTAATCTGTTCATGGTTTTTCAGAATTGTAATATAGGTTAACTAAACTTGCATAAACTCAATACACAACCTCTTCACCTCATCTTGGTTTTTATTACCTATCTTAAAATTGGGATTTTTTTTAAAGTCACACTGAAGTACAGCTTCAATTACATCCTGTTAATAACTAATAATTTAATTGCTACTTAGTGCAAGATCCCACCCCACCAAGGATTGGCATTTAAAGGATTATGCCTGCAGGGGTGAGGACAGTTTGGTTTCAGAGCTGTATCTCCTTGGTGTGACTGATCCTGATGGATTGTGAACAAAATCATATTGTGAAATACCTGTCCTTATTGGAATTGCTGGTAACTTCATAATTGCTCTGTAATTACTAAAGAGAGAGTATCTTACACTTCTGACAGCCAGGTGCATGTATTGCTTAATCTGTCTCCATTATTGACTTGGCTCAGTTCCTGGGGGTGCTTTCCTATTCTCTTTCAGTTGTGCAATACCAAAACTGACTAAATGGTACGTCTGCTGTTTTGTTCCTGCTTTGCAGCTAACAGGAGCAAACAGAGGTGAACTTTGAAACAGCTGAAGGGTCTGGCTGTCCCTAAGCTGCCACTCCTGCTGTGAGCTCCTTCCCTGGCTGCAGGCTGTGCTGCCGGCCCCGTGGCAGGCTCCACACAGGGCAGTGAGGAACAGAGCCCCATCGCCCCTCCTGCCCTGTAAGCATGGAGCAATACTGCAGCATCTGACAGGCAGCTTTGCCAGCAGCTGAGAAGGCTACCAGGAGGGAGGTCAAGGGTCTTTCTTCTGGAGATCTTCAAGCTGGAATCCGGGTTAGAAAAAGTGTCATCTCAAACAGTGATTAAGAATGGGACCAAAATGAGATAAACAGTGAGTTGTCAGCAGCTTCAGAAGCAATTCCTGCCCTAGGGGAAGTGCCATTCGTCTGTTTTGCTGTATACTGGGTCAGAGCTTATGCTAAAATATTGCAGATTGTCAGCTTTGTCTGTGGCTTTGGGAATATTTCAGTGGCCCTTGCTGCATGCACTGGCATTCTAATGGAGCTTTTTGAAAGAGCTTTTTTGGTGTAATCCATCAATAGATAAGCCCAGGGAGAAAGAGAAGGAGAATTCAGTGCCTCTCCCAAGAGAGGCAGCAGTGAAGATGCATGCATTAAGCATCCTCCTCTCCCTTTGGTACACCCCGCATAGCAGGGCCTCCAAGGATCTCGTCAGGCACAGTGCTAGCTGAGTGGGTGTCCTGCCTGACAAAAGCTTTTCTTAATAACCTTTTTTCACTTACATGTAGAGAATAAAGTTCTTGACTTTATCTTTCTTTTCCCAGGGAAATAAATGTTTCAGGTGTACGTGACCAAAAAACAATAACCCCATGGGGGTATTGTCAATTTTTATTGACTTGCCCACAGAGCAGAAATCGACGCAACAGGTTACTACAGATACAACTTGCTTGTTACTCTTGTGACAGCCATGCAAAGCTCTGAGCAGGCAATAATTTCTCCCAACATTGATGTTATACCTCCGAGGCTACCAGCAGTGTTCAGTTCCCGGGCAGCAGGGGCCCATGGCAGGCTGCAGAACAGCCCAGTCCATCCACATCTCTACCCTGCCTCTCCTAACCAGCCCATGAGCCTGCAGGGCTCAGATGCTTTTGCTGGCATCCAGCTCCAAGCAGCTGCCCCTCAGGGGGCTGCTTATGCCCAACACCTTTGTTGCCCACAGCCCAGGTTGCCTGTGGCCTGTTTTCTGGGCTCATTACTGGAAACTTTTTGCATCTCAGGCTGACAAACTGGCTTTGTGTGCTCTTCTGCCAGGAAGATGGAGGCCCCCTTGGGCTATGGAGGCAAAAATTGCCTCCTTTTGAAGATGTTACAAGTGCCATATTTCTCTTCAGTCACTGTTTCAGGGTCAGATGATGCCAGTGTCCCTTTCTTACCCTCAGTGGCCTGAAAGCATACAAAGCATCTGGCTTCCCCTGCCCTTTTTTTAGTTGTCTGCTTAGCCACATAGAGTAGAAGTTGTCTTTCCAAGAGCCAAGAGTGCACTTTGTGTTATAATAGATGAACTTTTCAGCTGCCACAGCTTTTCCCATTTCCTCTATTGTTAGTATCCCTTTTCTGCTGAGATACTTTAACTTTTTAGACACGAGACACTCAGCAAAATACTGACATTTCAGGAGGTGCTGCAAAAGACTAGAAAAGGGAATTTTTAATTTCAGAAAACAATTGTTGTCTTCAAGGCCTCACAGTTGGTGCAGTTCTAGGAAAGACTTTGAACTAGAGAAGATATGAGACTTTTTTGGAGTGACTCATACTTTTTATAGATTACTAGTTTCACAGCCTTGGAGGCTGATAAGTCTGTCCACAGAGCAGGTGCAGCAAGCGCCCTGTGGAGGCCTTACTGCGTGCAGGGGGGTTGTGTCTGTTTTGCTGCAGGGACATGTGGTTGTGTGGATGCCCTTGACTTCTCAGCCCCACTTTTGTGCTTGCTGTGGAGGCTCCCAGGGCTTTAGGATGCACAACCAAATATGTGGGCACAGCAGGAGACTGGAGAGGGTGGATGCATGTCTCATGATGCAAAGTTGCACTCTTAGAGAGTGCAGGAAAAAGAAAGTCGATGTGGGGAGTCTTGAGGACAGATCTGCATGGAGGCAGCTGCTTGCCATGAGATGGCAAAATGAATTTCAAGTGCCCACAGGTACATGATGACAGTGCCCAGAGTGTGTCTCAGTGGGCACTGAGCTCTGCCCTCAGCATCCCAGGGTCTGAAGGGAAGCCTGAACAGACTTTAAATATAGCCCACCTTGTTCACAGTGTGTTGTTATTGCTGCTGTACCTTCCTTTGCAGAAAATTTATGGCTCCTTGTAAGACTTTTGCCAGTAAATGGAAGTTGAGATGTAAATGTGGCATGACTGTGCTTTTTTACATACAGTTACTAAATAGTTACTGGTCCAGCTTGGGGTTAAGGCTTGAATCTAAGCGTGACTTTGCAGTAATTCACAACACACTAGCTTTTGGAGCTGCAACACTTTGTTGTCTTTTCCTCTGGCTGTGGCATGTTCCTAAATGTCCTCCCCCCAGATACCATGTCCAGGTGCTTTCTACACATATGCAGAGCAAATGTGATGTCTGTTTTTCCTCCAGGAAGACATCTTGGACCTTTGGTTCTGTCATCAGTCAGATGAGAGTCAGCTGCTCTAGGCCTGCTCCTATTCCCAGTCTGCTCTGGAATGTGTATTCTCCCAGATGTTTGGTTCTCATTGGAAACAAATTTCACATAGGAGCATTTTGTAATAAGGTCCTGCCAAAGTTTGGCTAAGTCCCACAGTTGGGCTAAGTGATAGCACGAGGCCCCTCCTTCTCCCTGAGTGCTGTGTCCTGTGCTGTGTGGCTCTGTGGGGCGTTGTTGGCTCAGCATTACCCAGCGGTGATGCAACTCCTGGTATCAGGATGCACTTTGGCTCCGGCAAATATAAAAGGCCTTACCCTGCTGGCCTCAGGATGAGTTACCAGCAGGTAACTCTGTCTTTACAACTTTCTTTATAATGTTTGGAGGCAGTGCCTTGTGTGGAGGTGGGAGGATGGCACACATTTGTCACTGCCTCTCGATTACCTTGAGGTTGTAGATTAACTGTGCTCAAAAGCCCGGCAATTACAGAGCCATTAGAGATATGCCATTATGTATATCCTTATGTTTATGACTTCATTCTTTCTTAACCCTGTTTCTCAAAGACAAATACATTGAACGTGTGGTGTTTTCTCAGCCTGGGCTGATGCAGTCTTTTTGTGACCTGCTTTACTTCTGATTGAGATGTGCCCTCCTGCCTGCCCTGCCTGCCATCTGCTGATCCACTCCGGGTCTCAGCAGGCTGACTGGGACTGAGAGACCTCAAGGAAATGCCCACTGGAGCTGCTGGGCATGGGCTGTGGAAGCAGAGGGTCTTGTTTGTGCTGCCTGCAAGCACCACGTGCTTCCATGCACCCTGTGAGCTCAGCTGAGAGCTGCCTGCCCTGCTGTGGTCACAGGGGCTCAGCTCCACTGGGGCTTGTTGAAACCAAAACACAGCTTGGTGTCAGGAAGCAAGGCACGAGAACAGGCACTGTCTTGAAACTGCTGAGCACTGACTATGGAGGAAGAAGGGAGTAAACAACCCCTGGGCAGGGGGAGAGCAGGGTGAAGCCTGGATCCCTGCATCCTCCCCATGGAGGGTCCCTGCACAAAAGGTAGGCAGAGTGTTGTGTGGGGATCTGCAGGCACACCATGGAGGTATTTAGATTCCCCTTTTGTCTGTGAGCTGGCAGGCTGTGTGCATGCCATGCATCTTGGCTTGACAAGGGGAACAGCCACCTCTCCTCCCTGCTCTCTGCCTACCATGCCTGCTCTAGCGAGGCCTGGCTTGCTGCAGGTGGTTGGGAGCAGACTCTGGCCTCACAAGGGTGCCAGGGGTGTGCTGGTGTGTGGGGTCATTCCTCTTGGCTGTAAGGGAAACCAGTGCACTTCAGCCTGCAGAGCTGCTTCCCGTGCCTTCTCATTAGCTGGCTGATTTCTCTCTTAATGCATACATTATATTGGCATGGCTGTTGAATGAATGCAGAAAGTGCTGGGAAATGCATGTTGACTTATAGACAGCTGGAGGTTTAGTGTGATTCACAGAAACACCCATAGCTGAGAAAATACTCATAAAAGCAACCAGCCACTTACTCTAGCTTAACACTTCCACTTCTGGCTGGAACAAGAAAGTGCCAGCTCCTCAGGAAAGCAAGTGAGCAGTCTCATTCAGGTGTGTCTGAACTGTGGGAGGAATTTGCCTTCAAAACATTTCTGATTCAGCCTCGTAAACCCAGTCCCTCAGCCCTTGTGCTGGCTGTGAGTGGCCCAGGTCAAACCCATTGATGACATCAGGCAAGGGACTTTTGGAACTCTTGGGAGAGTAGTAAGAACAAAAGGGGAAAGACAAATCCAGACCCAGATTTTAAAACACTTCTGAAAAACCCCACTGAACCCCGGAGCCAAACATGGCTAAGCTGGGGAATACCATGAGACCACAGTTTGCCTCTTGGGCCTGTCTCCCATGCTCTTCTTTTCCTCTCCAGAGGTTTGCCACTGAGCTTGCAAACAGAAAATAAACTCCATGTCATTGACTTCAGCAAGTCTCTGTGCATGTGGCAATGGTCCCGTGAGCATCAGCAGGACTGCAGTGCTCAGACAAAGTGGCTCTGACATAGCTGAGGCTGGGAGGGCCTAGTGAGCCCTGGGCAGGGTGACTCCCTCGCTGTCTTTAGTGCCAAACTCAGCCCATGGCTGCCCATTAGAGTGATAGATAGGGTAGAGCAAAGGGGGCTTCAGAAAGAAATAGCTTTTTGGGAAAACCTCTGTCCTTCTCCCTGATGCTGTCCTGGTGCAGTGGGGGCCAGCTAGCAGATGTTTCACTGGTGATAGCTTTCCACGGTTTCAAATTGCCAAGTTCTGTCCTTCTTTCTCTTTTCTCCCCTTCAAAATTTGAAAAAAAAAAAAGTCCGCCTACTTCCTAAAGTTTAGAGATTTTTGAGAGGTGCAGAGTTAACAAGGTGGATTTTGAAATAAAATGGATTTTGAGCTTGAAAAAAAGCAGAAAGCACAGGACTGAACACTGAGTGCAGCCTTTCTGTGGCACATCCTCACCTGCATCAAGGCACCCTGCTGTTAGAAGGAAACACTCCTGCGCAAAGCATACACTGACACCCTCTCCCTTTGCAAGCAGAATTAATCATACTTATGTGCCATATTCCATTTTAATTTTTATTGCACAGTCCAAGACTAAAGGTTAATGTAGTACATCTCCCTATCTCCACTCCCATTACAATGGAGTGCTTTGAATAACTATTAACTTCTCGGTTAACTGAAAGAAAATTGTTAATCATCTACAAGCTTATGTTGCATAAAAATCATTCTCTCTAACTTTCTCCTGACTGTGGGAGAGCCCTTTCCTCAGCGCTGACCTTCAACGACACCTGGTACCTGCAGCCTGCAAAACACAGAAAATCATACTACACGGGCTTATCTGCCAGCCAAGGCCATAAACTGCGTGAATCAGTGGAGTGCAACTTATGTTTCTTGGTGTTGATGTTGGTCCAACATCCAGTTCTTCTGCCAGCAAAGATACAGTTCTCCGGGCCTTCAGAAAGCACCTAATGATTTGACCTTTTTTTTTTTTTTTTTAAATTTAGCAACTTAAGGCTGACCTGCAGAGCTCTGGGTGTTGCTGGCACGGTGACAGTACAGCCTGTCCTTCCCGCTGCACGAGACGTGTGCACCCTGCGGGTCAGCGGCGGGGCCAGGGCCCTGGAAACTTCAGCATCCTCTCCTCCAGAGGAGCCTGTTGCCATTGCAGGTGGGGGGTGGTGGCTTCTGCTCTTTTCTGCCTCCTCGTGCAGCTGCTGCAAGTGGCCAAGTTTGGCTGCAGAGGTGCGGCCTCCCTGTTGAGTGATTACATGGAGGAGGCTTGAGCCCAGCCATTTGGGAAATAAATCACCCGCTGTTTGTGAAGTAGGAGGGAAGCACTTGGGACGGTGAAAGATTAGACTGTAAGCCTCACAAAACTCCCCTTCTGGCTGTAAAGATGGGCTGTGGATGTTGTGTTTTTTAGCTCTTTAAATGATTATTTCTGTGCCAGACTTATTAGGCAAGATATTGTTGGGATCTTGGCAAAGAGATAAATACGGCTGCAGGCTCCGCAGTTGCTCCTCTCCACATCTGGTCACTGTCAGACCTTCAGCTAATAGGCTGAGGTCTGTGTGCTACAATAAACAGCCTCTGCAGCTGCTAGGGGCTAAATGTAACTATATATTGCGCCAAACACAAACATTTCCACATTAGGCATTGCATGTCCTCCCCCGGCACAGAGCTGCAGCCACTGACCTCGGGAGCCTGCACTGCATCAGCTTGCCCTGGCTTCTCCTTGGCCAGCAAATTCCGTCTCTTTTTATGGCTGTGGCTCTTGAAAGTGAGAGCAACAGCCCCTGCTCGGGTCAAGCTGCATGTGGCCAAGCATTGTGCAACCTCCTGCAGATGGTCTCAGCGCTGAGCAGCCGGGAGCCTGGCCAGGAGAGACTTGCTGGGGACAGAGGGCAAGGTGGGGAGAGACGGGTGGTCCCAGCATCAGGGAGCTGCCGAGGGAAGGGTTTTGGAGGAAGGCACCGATAGCTCCAGGATGTCCTGGGACTTTCTAGACACCTCTGTCTGGGTTCTTCCCTCCTCCCCCCCTGCAGAGAACTGTGAGCTGCACTTGGCTCTTGGCTGGACTTCAGGCAAGCTGCGTTGCATGCAAACATGAGGTTTCTGTGTATAGTGCCCGGCTCCTCCAGTAGTGTGCTTCCTCCCCTCTTCCTCCTCCTCTGTACTTTTCTCTGCTGTCCAAGGCTGGGAGCAACAATTTGGTCAATACTGCTTTCAGCAAGGTGTTTGCTACACTTGTCTTGTGAGAAAGACAAACATGTCTCATCAGCTGGAGCCTTTGTTCCCCCCTACGACAAAAATAGAATCCACTTCCATCCAGTATCTGCAGGAGAGCTCGCTTGTGTGCAAGGGGATCTGTGAGTAGAGGGACTTTGGTGTAGCTGTTTTCAGGTCTGGCCTGTTCCCAAGTTGTTGCAGAATCCTGTTCCTGCTCCAGTGAACTGTATAGATGACAGGGCTCAAGGAGGCTTTGTCCCAGTGCAGCAGTTGGGTGTCTAAAGCAATCTCTCCAGAGAAGGCTTTTCCGAGACCCGGCGTCCAACACAGCAGGTGCATCCCAGGCACCAGCCCCCAGTTTGGAAATCCAGCATGCTGTGCTGACTGGGCCCTGCTAAAATACCTTCTGATTAATTAAGTGCTAGCCTATTTACATCAGCCCTCCAGCCTGCTTGTCCACTGCACAGCACCGCTTGGTGCTGCAGAGAAGAAAGACGCCTTTTGCTGTTTGGTTGACTCCAGGCTGGATCAGCTGGCCAGGTGCACGGCCAATTTCCATTGCTGCTTTGAAGCTGAGAAGTATTTTGAAAAGAATAGAGCCTTTAGCCTTGTAAGTAAAAGCCATTTATCTTAGGATGAAAAAGTGCTGGCATGGAAAAATTCCAATGCTATGAAAGTCTCTTTTCCTGAATGTCTTGGATACTTGCTGGATTAGGTTCACTGGTAAGGAGCTTGGAGTTATGAATGTGTCTTTTACAGAAATGAGCTGCAGAAGGAAAAGGCAAGCACTGGCATGCTTGTAAGTGGGACAGAGTGAGATTCCCTGTGGACCAGACATTTCTGAGATTGCTTTAAGAGGTACGGTCAGTGTTGCTGCAGCGCGCCGAGGTGGTGCTAAATCCCTTATTGTAACCATAGCTGTTACTATTTCCCAAGGGTATAGTATCAGCAGAATACCTTACATAAACAAAAGCGAAGCACTGTTGGCTTTGCTCTGCGTGGCTGTTTAATAACGCTTTGTGCTGCACACGGACAGCGTCAGAGTGTTTTATAGACACTAATGAAATTAGCCTCATGATGCTCTGGCGAGGTGGGGATGTGTTATTAGCCCTTTCCCTGGGCTCAGTGTGTGTGTGGTGTCGGATTCCCAGCAGCGTGGGGTGCTCACGCCTGTGCTTTCCAGCAGGAAACACCTCATTGGGATGGGATCTTCTGCAGCCCTTGGTCTGCTCCACCACTCCCTCTCCAGACAGTTTCTGACTCCTGGTGCCGAGGGTGGGTGCAAGAGGAGGTAGTGGCAAGCGTGCTGTCATGTCACCCCCCTGCTAGGCACAGACTTTGTCCTGGGTCAGAGCAATCTTCCACCACCGGGTCTGCTGGCAGGGACAGAAAATTCAGATCATCCTCTCGAGTCACTCAGTGTGTCTGCTACATCTCAGGACCTTATGTCAGCTTGCAGTGGCTGAGGTCCAGGACTTTTCCTACAGGGCTGTTGTGGGATAGTGGAGATGATGGAGAGGAGCTCTCTTGCTTGCATTGTGCATGGCTCAGAGCTCTTTGGGTGGAAGATGGGGTGTTGTTTGCAATGATCCAGCCCTGCTCACGTGTAGGAGCCCCAGATTTGTCACAAACGCCAGTGCTGGCCCCAGGGTTGTATTGAAGCTACCACTGGTGCATTGCTTTAAATAGATCCTAAGCAAACCTCTCTGTTTGTTTTTCTTGACATGGTACTGACTGGTGCTTTCCAAGAAACAAGGAAAAAAAAGCTGGATTCACAGTGGTGACTTTGACTCCATCTGGCAAAAGCAAACTGATCTCCTAAAAGAGAAAGGCACAGCCATGAATAGAAAAAGTAAACAGGTCACTGTGAGAAGCAGCCTGTTCCTTTCGAGCCGGGGGCTGCCAGTGACAAAATCACACTGGGACTTGGTTAGAAGATCCCCCCACTTTAGGATTTTCTCCATCATGAGAAAGCCAAAGGTCTTTTCAGACCTTAGATGAGATCTGCATATGGAGTTTAGTACTGGATTTCATAAGGTTTGTTGCACTTTACCCTGCTCTGCTAGATAAATATTTTGCTTCCAAACCATCATTTGCCTTTCTGTGTCCCGTGGCCTGTGAGGCTGGACCAGACTGGGGAACTATCATGCATGGAATAAACTTCTGTGACCCCCTCAGAACCTAACTTAGACACTCCTTTGCTGTGTTCCTGTCTTCAAGCTGAATGCTGGAGCTGAGAAACCACCCTGCCTGTGCAGTAGTAACACATGGGCCATTGAAAGTAGTCTCCATAACTCAGAGTGGTGGGAAAATGCCATGCTCAGGTTGTGAAAACACCATTATTTTCATGATGGGCAGAGCCAAACCCCATATTGCAACACAGGCTTAAATATGGATGTATTTGAAGACTTTGTGACTGGCTGGGCCATGCAGTCCTGAAATCCAAACTGTCCATCTTGTAAATCTCCACCTCTGAAGAAAAGTTGCCAACAGCATTACCTATACACAGCATATCGAGTGGGCTTCTCATTGTGGGGGTGGTGGTGAAAAATGCACTTTAGTTTTATTTTATGGATATGTTCACACATCTTATTAGGCATACGAGCACTGATGGGGAGAGCTCAGGGCAGGTTTTGTCTTCTGTGCCAGTTGGTGAGCTGTGGAGAGAGCGTGAGGCTCTGCCCTACTGGCCCTCCCCTTCCCTGCCTGTTGCTAATTAGAGCTCATCTTAAGCCATGAAGCTTGAGTTTAAGGCCACTTCTACAAACTCTCTTATCATGACAAATAACATTGACACCAGTAGGCAGTCTTGATGTGTAGGTAGAAATTCCACCCTCGTCCGAGCTGACTGCTGGCCTTTTGCAACTCTGCTTGAAATTTGGGCTCTTTATAATTTGAACGATAAATCTCTGGTGCTTCCCACTTGGGTTTTTTTTTCTGCTGCCTGTAGTGCCCGGAATATATGTTAACAGTCTATTGATGGAAATGATAATTAGGGGATTTGTCATGAGAAATGCGCATGAACTTTTCAAGCTGTCATTCAAAAAAAGATTTTTTACAGTCAACTCTCGATTATCTGTGGGTGCATTCTCTGAGCTGCAGATTAGATGTGCCATGTTTAAAAAATGCAGAACTCTTTCAGAGCCATTATAAAGTATAATGTACAGTGTTTTTTTCTTCTTATTTATAACCTCCTGCTGCATCTTAAACTTGTTTTCTCAAAGGTAAAGGCATTAAAGTATTACATTCCTGGAGCCTTATTTGCATATATTTTGTATTATTAGTTTTGCTTTTCTTTCTTTGCCCTCTTTACCCCGGATACTGAGAGCTGAACATATCAGCTTATAGCATCTGTGGAGGAGGGCGTGTGGCACGGTAACCTTTCCCCAGCTGTTTTCTTTTCTTCTGGTGCTGCATTAGAGTTTCTGCAGTGTGATGCTGCACAGCCAGATGGGCTGGAGAGGAAGAGGAAGTGCTCTGCTGTGAAAGGGAAAAAAAAAAGGTCTGTACCTGAAGAAACATGAGTGAGTGACAAACAGCTGAAAGAGAAAGGATGTCTTAGAAACCATTTGTCAGGCTGAAGAAGCGTCAGCTTGTTAAAAACATGCCTGTTCAGTTAAAAGGATGAATTGACAGACGAAGGCTCAGTGCAAATTCAGCTGCCATCACTTCAAAAGCCCTCACAGCTGAATCAGCAAATTTCTGTTTCCATACATAATGGATGCAGCCAGCATGCCATTATGATGCCCACAAGAAGACTTGTGTTAAGCTCTTTAAATTGGCTGTTTATGATAGTCACACTCTATAGCTGCAGCTTATTTTTTCCTGGGCCTCCTTCTCATCTCATGCCTTTTGTTTTTGCAACCCTGAGAACAGCTGCCTAAGCAAGGATTTTGGGAAGGGAGTGGTACTGACTCAGTGCTACCATGCCGAGATTTTCAGCCATGCCTTTCGTGCTCTGGCTGTGCATTGCCTGCACATCCCCCCAGCTCGTGCTGGTGCTGCGGTGTCCCCGTGAGGAGGGAGCCGGCCTGCAGGAGGGTGCAGCTGCAGCACTGGGCACCTCCTCCCCACACCTGTACCCGCTCCTGCCTTGGCATCCCTTCACTGCCTCCGCTGCCAGAAACGCCTTTCCTCGGCCACCACCTCCTCTCAAGGTCCCTGTGTCACCCCAGCCTGGAGCTGCTGCCTCCCTGTGTCACCCCAGCCTGGAGCTGCTGCCATGCCCCCTCCCGCTGGGCTGTGGCTTGGGGTGTGCTGCCCTGCTGCCTCTCTGAGCCTTGTCCATGTCAGTGCTGGGTACAGCCAGTGCTAGAGGAAGACCCAAATTAACCTTATTCAGGCTTTGGCAACCTTTGGGTCCAGATATCTCCAGAGTTCTCTAAGAATTGAGACCTGTCTTTTTGCAGTGTTGCTTGAAGAGTTTGAAACTAGATCAGGATCTTCACAAAAAATCCTGTTGAGTAAAGTATTATTGAATGATTGTCAACAGTAATCCAAAACCTACTGCCTTATGATAGATTTACTCTCCCATTTTTGGGGGTGGTTTTTTGCACTGAAGGAATGAAGAGGAATAAGAAAGAGTAAAAAAAAAATAAACCAAACACTTTTTCTGCAAAAACAACAACAAAAAAAATTATATAAAGTTGGTACTTTTTTATTTGAATCAGAAGATTTTCCGAGAGCAACTTCTGGCTGAATTATTTTTTAAACTGTTGGTTGAGAAATGTCAGCCAGTTCTTGTATCTTATGAAAGATGTTGCACTTAATAAAACTGCAGGCCGAGAGGCAGAAACAATGTACCCATTCATCTCCCTTAGCCCCTCACTCCCCTCCCCTGCTGCCCGCTCGCTCCCGAAGGCGTGAGCCCTATCAGGTGATGTGAGCCCCTCCGGTGGCTTCAGTGTGACTTCTAGGCTGAGCAGACGTTCTGTAAGCCGCAGCTGCAGGGCAGCAGCCCACAGGAGCTAAGGGAAACACACATCCCTGCCCGGGGGATGCACGGCCTCTCTGCCGCGGGGCGGTGGGAGCTGCGGCACCTCCGGTGGATGCGCTGTGCGGAGGCCAGCAGAGCACAGTGGAGCAGGCAGCAGTGCCGGCTAATCCCCGTTGTTTCCTCACGCAGGCCTTTGCTTCCCTCTCTTGACCCTGGGGTAGTGTGAAAGCTGAGTTGCTGGTGGAGGAATGGAGCAGCAGGCGCTCCGTACAGCCCCTTGCAGAGACAGCAGCAAGGCAAAGCTGCCTCCGGGGGCTTCTCCTTGCTGTCCCTCTCCAGAGGTGGGACCAATGGGGACGGCAAAGTGTTTATGGACCCCGGGGGCACAGGCCATGTTTCTGTTTGCTGTGCTATTTCGGGAAGTTTTCCTAAGGTAAACAAGGGCCTCCTCTTGATTCATCGAGGCCATTAGTGAGCCGTAGGACGGTATTTACATTGCTGAGCTATTCGCACAGGCTCTCTCCCAGACGGCAAGTTCACCGGGGAGGAGCTGACCTTCAGCGTTTCTCGGTTTGCCCTGTATCTGGCACGCAGGGGGCTGCCTGTTTGACTGGAGTGCCTGGGTATTGTAACCAAAATAAATCATCCTTATTGTGGCTGGTGGCAATACTGCAATGGAAACTGAAATAGGTGCCAACTTTGCACTTTGAGAAAATGGAGTGGGATGGGAAGTTGGAGGATGAACTCCAGGCAGCAGCAGCCACCACCTGTCCTGAGCAGGGCTCTCCTTTTTGGGGCCAGACTCCCAGCTTGGCATGGACAAAGCACTGTGCATGACAGGGGAACTTATCTCCTGTCCAAATTAAAGCAAATAACAACTGGGGAGTATTTCTAATGAGAGAAAAGGAGAGAGTGTGGTGATGTTCTGGTTCAGCATATCACAAATTGACAAGGGAACCCCCCAACCCTCTGTCTCTCCCCTCCCTGGGCAAATCACGAAACATTTCATTTTGGTTTCCTAGTCTGTTTCAATGAGTAGTGGAACCATTTAAGACTGTTAAGGGGTTTGTTTTGGTTTGGTTTGGGTTTTTTTGTGGATTTATATGGTTCTCACAGGGCTGAGGGCTGACTGACTGAACTGTCATAGTACTAAAGAAAACAAGCACTTGGAGAACCTACTCAGACCAGCAGTGAATGAATAGCGTAATCATAGGAAAAAACTTTACTGTTTGCATTGCACAGAGCTGCATTCAAACCCAGCAACCCTAGATAAGAGCAGGCCATGAGCTGAAGACTGAACTCTCTGATGCTCAGTAACGTGTAATAATTCTTTCCCTTTGAAGGAGGATTTGTAGAGACCCTGTCCAGCTGCACATTTTCATGAAACTTGCAGCAGCAACTTCCTATCTCAGAGGCCAAAATATTTCAAAGAGGATTTTCCGGTTGGTGTCAAGGAAAACAGATGTGGGAAAGGTGGGGAGATGTGCAGGGAAGAAAGGGCTTGTGCTTGAAGCAAAGCCAGGTGAAGCAGGTCCTGCCTCCTACCATGAGCAAAGCACACACGCTGCTTGTGCCTCCACAGCCTGGCCATAAGGCAGGATGAGAATGAGTGATGTGGGCATTCAGGCTGTTGAGTGCTTTGGTCTCTGTGGGTATGAGATGGCACTTCCTTGCTGCAGGCCCTTCAAACCCCAGGCAAAGGTGCTGGCTCCATCACCTAGGAGAAGGAAGTCATGGGCATCCCAGCTGCAGGGTCAGCCAGGGAAAAGGTCTGCCTTGAGCTATCCCATGTGATATCCCTGGTGATGCTCTGCACCTTGGCAGAGCTAGGCAAAGGGCTTTAAGATGAATTTCTTTAATGCTTCTACACTCCTCCTTCTCTCCCTGCCTCAAAGAGACAAACTTTAGCTTTGAAGCCTTTGAAATTACATCAAAGGATGAAATTTCCAGAAGTGCTTAAGGGAGTTGTGTGCGTTTGTCCCATTCATGGTCAAGAGGAGATGAGGAGATGGGTGCTTAATCCCGGGAGGTGCTTTGAAAATTTTGTCCTATGTGAACATCCTTGCTGGGGAGGAAGTGAGAAGCAGCTTGCAGCTCCTTGGCTTTGTAAAAGACAGATCTTCTTTTCTGAAGATAAAACATGATGGATTTGAAAATGATGTCCAAAACTCAGGTTTGCTGTGAAAACTTCCAACTGTTTTTTAAAGAAGAAAGATCTAAAAACAGCCCGTGACTTTGCCTGATACAAAAGATGGTGTCTGTTGATAACTGAGGTGCTGTTACTTTCCCTCCCTTCGCATCACTGCAGGCATTGTGCAACCTTGTTGGAATCCTCTGGATGGAGGCTGTTACCCATGCAGGTAGTGCCACTTCTCTGCCTCTCTTGGTGTCATCTTTCAGCGGTACTTTAGTACAGTGTTACTTTTTGACGAGGGTATCACCTCTCCTTTGCTTCTGCTGGTGAGTATTAACTCATGGCACCCTTGAGGGGAAACCCCAGGAGCAGCGTGCACTCTTCTCCCTGCTGCCAGTGCTGATGCCAGATGGGTGCTGCCAGGCTGCCTCAGGACCCTGAGCCGCAGACAGGACTTGCTGGGAGCTCTGAGTGCTGTTTCAGCCAAGCCTGCTCAGAGTGACGAGCCACCAGGCAAGTGTGGGAGGTGTGGGGCTACCGCTGGTGCCCGTCCTCGGGGCTGGTGGCGACCAAGAGCAGAGGCGCTGGGAGGAGGCTGCGGCTGGGGGCGGTGGCCAAGGGCTGGTGTTTGTGGGCTCTTGCAGAAAGGCAAGGGAAACTGGGCTGCAGCCTTGCTGTTGGGCTATTTTTGTTCAAGGTAATAACAGGAACTCCACTGTAAATAAAAATAGACAAGTGAAGAATTTCCCAAGTCTGTCTCTGCTCATTTCTTTCCTGATGAGGAATTATCCCACTCCAGAAGAGTAAATCCTTTCTGTCTGCTCCTTGGAAACTGGGACAATAACACTGGAAGCGAAAGAAGAGATTATGGAGTTGTCACGAGGGCAACAGCAACATATTGCACACTGGGTGCCAAAAATGCATTCTTTAAAGCAAATAATAGCCGTGCTCTGCGGGGCTCATCCTGACAGTGTGAGGGCAGGCAGAGGCTGTCTCTCCTCCCCTGGTGCCAGCCGCCCTGCGAGGCTGGGCTGGCTGCGGCCCCGGTGTGCCCCGGGGGCCCTGCGCCGCTCTGGGCCGGGCTCCTCCTCATCCCTCCCCTGCTGCCTGTCAGCCGCACTCGGCGGCACCTCACCTTTGGGAGCACACAGCGTTCCTACATCAGCTGGTAGTCAAAGAAGGTGGGGGGGTGTGACCTTCTTTCCCTGATGATATCGAGTGCCTTTTTCACAAAAGACAACATTTTGCTGCAAAGTCTGAATTTCTGGGGGTACTTTTTTCATATGATCCGGGGCTCAAAAGTCTCCCACCCTTAGCCAGTGAACGTGTCTTTTGGTTAATAACTGCTGCTTAATCATAAAAGTGTGTTAACTGAGCTATTCCCACAGAGCCAGGGGACTCTGACAAGAATTGGACCAACTGACCTTTGTCACAGTCTTCCTGCCCCTCCAGCGGTGCTAGATGGTGCTCACCTGCTCCTTTTCAAGTGTCCTTCGCGTCCGAGGAACTCCCAAGCTACCCGGAAATGCAAAGGCATTTTAGCAGGAGTTCCAGCAGGTGCCTTGGGGAACCTGCAGATGTGCTGCAGACCGCAGATGGGATGTGGCAGAGGCAGAGGCAGCGTCACACAACCCCAGGTGAAAACTTCTCCCCGCCGGAGGGCTCTGTGCAAAATGCGTGCTCACGCTTCCCATCCCAGACAGGGTTTGTAGGGAGACTTAGTGACTCACTGGGGGTGGGAGTCTTGTTAAAGCTGTCATCTGGAGGGAGCGTCAGAAGCTCACCCAGTTTCAGATGTTGATTTTTCAATTCTCAGCTATTTATGGCTACAATAACGAGACGGATAAGCCCACTGTTATTGTCTGTACAGAAAGTGAAGGACAAGTGACACCTACTTGAAGAAGAAAATGCAGGAATGTTGTTGGATTTTTCTCCCCCGGATTGTAAGCAGTAAGATAGTGTTTTCAAACCCCTTATTTTTGAGAAGTTGGATTATGCTTTAACTAAAGCCAAAATGTCAAAACATAGAAGGCGCTCTATCTTCTCTGAAAGAGTGCTACCCTTTCTTATAAAAACCAGTTGCTGGTACTGATGGGTAGATGCTTTGAAGAGAGAGGGGAGGTTCTTGTTTCTGCCCCCAAATCCCAGCATCCTGTGATCAAACTTGTGATCAAAGTTTACAAAGTCTGAAACTGCAGAGTAAAGCGAAATGCAAAGCAGCTTGTGAATGGAGAGGTGTGAAACCGAGGGTGTGAAACAGCAGATCTGATCTGCCAGGTTAGCGTTCTCTCTCTACTGAGATGTAACCCACAAAAGATCAGGCAACTCTGCCATACAGGATTTGAACCTGAGAAGATTTTAAAAAGGCATGCATGAGATGGATACCCAGAGAAAGAGGGATTTGTGTGCACGTGAAATCCTGCTAGCAGAGAGAACTGCTTCTGGGAGGCTGAAGACAGCCCGAGAAGCCCAAGTTCTGTCCTTACTCATGAATACAGCTCTTGTCCACGGCTGTAGATGTTTGAAGGATGAAGTGCATGGATGGTCTCACTCCCTCTCCACCTCCTGCTCTCTATGTACCTGACAGAGCAGATCTGGTGTTAAAGTTTTTTAAGCAAACATGAAGCTCCTCCATGCCTCTTACCCAGGTTGCCTTACTGAAGAGCAGAAGATGATTGAGACTGACAGTAAACGCTGCAGGAGAAAAAGTGGGTGGTGGTTCTAATTTAGGGATGCTCTCTAATTTTACCCTTGCTCTCTAATTTTACCTCTTTTCTTTCTAATTTAGGGATTCAGTGCACATTGTTTGGCTAAAGCTCAGTAGAGGCTATGCATAAAGTTGCTGTGTTCATCCACTAACTCGCTTAAACCTGGATTTTCTCAGCAGCCTGCTACTAGCACTGCTGAGGAGCAGGATGCAGGATACTTACTCAGAATATTACTTTTGTGCTTGTCAAGCATTTCCAGAAAAAATTATTTGTATTTTAAGATTTTTTTTTCCTGAGGTTCATGAAAAAAGTATTTTCAGTTCAAAGCTTAACCCTCTTGATGTTTTTTAATCATGGCATTAGTCTAGCCAAGAACTTACATCCATGCTTAAGTGCAAATTCATGCCTAATAGAGTTAAAAGGAGCTTCAAGAGTGTGCCTTGCTGCCCTACTGAACAGGCATAGGCAATGTGTAAATGTAGGTGTCTTGCTGAATCAGAGCTAAGTGATAATATGCCCTCACTAGCTGAGACGGAGCAGTGAACTGCATGTGTTAACAAGGTGAGACTTCAGAGTGGAAGTGACATTAGAGGACAGGGAAACCAGTTTTTAATAGCATCCACTGCATCTTGACATTGCTGCAAGACAAGAGTCTGAGCTGAAACAGTAGGACTTGGAGACACAACTTGGAAGTGGTCTGGACGTTTTGCATCTCTGTTGGCTTTCTGTGTGGGGATACAGAGCGGAGGATTTCTTCTGTTCTCATGTGTGGAGTCACATACCTTGCTTTCTCATGGTAGGACAAATAGGCCACCAAGAAAGTAGGACACTTGGCCTCTCTCCTCTATGGGAGGTGCAGTGCAGATTGGCTTCTGAGAACTAGGACAGTGCCTCCAAAAGTAGAACAACTGGTCACCCTGTTCGTGTGTTTGTTGACTTACAAATGTATCCTTTTAAGCTCAAGATTTAAGAGACATTTTTGGCCTACTTAGGGAAATGTTTTCTGAAAATAGGGACAGATACACTGGAACAGACCCAAACCTCTGCTTTTCTTCTGGAGCACTAAGCACAGCTAGCAACTGGAGGATCCAGATGCTGGGCAAATAAACCCAACAGGTGCTCTGTGTCACTTCTTGCATATCAAGTGACACCACCGTGACAAATCTGTTCTCCTTGTCCAGGAGGTGTTCACTTTTCAGTAGCAGAACGTGGGCAGAAAGACTTGCACTGCAGTGTGAGAGGATGCTTTGCTGCAAGAAAACTGTTACCAAAGCAAACCTGTGTGCATGTGCAGCATGTGCATATACATAAATATATATATATATTTACACATATACATAAACATATATATATATNTAATTAGGTCCATAATGTCTACAATCCCATCTGAGTTCTAACAATGCCAGTGGGATGCTAGCATGCTGTCCTGGTCAGTAGAACGTGCCTGGGGACAATGCAGCAGCCTGTGTGGGTAAACAGGAGCAAAGAGTACAAACCAGGTCAGCTGACATGGTTCTTGGAAAGAAGCTGCTGCCTTCACTGGTTGAGAAAAACCCCTCCATGGCTCCCTTAATGATGGCCATTAATATTTCCACCTGGCTGTGACTTGGACTAATCCCACATGAGCTTCTCACCTTGAGTCAGAGGTTACTCAAAGTCATTGTGCTGCACTGAAGTCTGGGTTCACTCTCTTGGGACTCATCATTAGTCAAGTCAGGTATGAGGCTGAATCTTAATAGTTAGAGAGGGAGGCTAATAGAAAGGGAAGCCTTCCAATTTTTTTTATCCAGTAAGTATGCTATGGTAATGAATTTGGAGCCTAGTGGCTCCAGTTGTAGTGGGAAGCTCACTGCCTTGAGAACAGGTCTTTAATCCACATAAAGAGGTGTTTCATAAGCCATATGTGATGCCCTGCTTTGAATATTAATACCCAGAGTACTTATTCAGCTCACAGCGATTTCATGGAAATGCCATGTCTCTATGAGGCCAGACGGAGCCCTTGGGTGCTCCAGTTTTGGCTTTTTTTGCAAAGACAGTTTCAGGTTGCTCTGTACTCTTAATTCAAAATTCTTATTCAGCTTAGAGTCTCTGAAACCACTGCATTTATATTACATAATATTAACTGATTTTTGATTTAATGAAAATGTGAAGGAGACTATAGGACAGCAGGTTTGGTCTACTTAGCCAAGTGACCTGTTAGTTATATACTTCATGAAGTTACTTAATCTTCTACAGGGCAGGCTCTTCAAAAATGAAATAACACAGGAGGCAGGGACTGTTCTGGCAAGCGCTCGTGTTTTTAAAGGCTTCTGCAAAAACTGGGGGATGAATATTCAGAGTGAACTGAGATGCATTCTAGCTGTGTCAGCCGTGCAGCTCTTGTTTTTTACATTTATACCTGCGGGCAGAGCCGGGGAAATTAGAGCTCCAGAGCCCCTGGTGTAGCACTTGCTCCCACCAAGTGCCACTCATCCAGAGCTGGGGACACTGCACCTACGGCAGGGGCAGCCTCAAAGCGAAGTGGAGCTGCTGGAAGTGGACGTGGACAACCCTGACTGTTTCCAGTATTAGTGTATGCCTGAGATAATGCCTGGGGAATATGGTTTGGGCTGCTACGCCGGGCCTTGGTCATACTCCAGCTCAAGCAATCAAGAGTGGAGCCAAGCCAGCTGCCTTGTGGGGGATCCTTCCCACAAAGCCAGACTTAGTGAGCAATGAGTGGGTTGTCACTTCTGTGCATTGATTGTTACAACTGCTTTTCTCTCCCAGTGCGGGAAAGGGAGGATGTAGCACGTATTGCTTTTCTCTGCGGGTGGTTACTGCATTTAAATGTGCTCCCTAT
This sequence comes from Notiomystis cincta, assembly GCA_013398075.1. Lineage (NCBI taxonomy): Eukaryota > Metazoa > Chordata > Aves > Passeriformes > Notiomystidae > Notiomystis > Notiomystis cincta. The sequence continues at coordinate 135,450 of VZRX01007770.1, forward strand.
TAAAAAGTATCATTGTTATTTGCTAGTTATGGCTGCGAAGCACTCTTGTTCTCTGGTGACCAGCAGGACACAGCACGAACTTGCAGTGCAAGAATCCTGCTCTGAGGCAGGGCACAAACTAATCCTACTCTTGCCACTGATTAAGAAAATAAGTAAGAAATAGTTATGGAAGGGAATGTTTGTGTGCAAAGCTCAAGGATATGGACCTTGCAAACTGTGCTCATCAGCAAACCATCTCATCCTCTTTACTGTATTTATTCATGCATGAGGCAAGAGGCTCACTTAATGCTTTGGACCAAAAGCTTCTGGGTTTCAGTTGTGTAGCCTATGACAGAAGCAGTGTACACAGGATCACAGAGATCAGGTACCTTCCAGTGACTCTTCCAGATGACTGGAGAGGGCACAGCCACACCAGCCTGGGTGGGTAAGTGCTTGCAGAGATGGGGGCCTGGAGCTCCTGTGTGAGCAACCACAGCATTACTCTGCTGAGCCTGATAAGAAATCCTACCTGGGCCAAGGAAAGCAACATAATATGATAAGGAGACACAGAAGTATCCTCTGGGGATTTCCAGGCACACAGCATGGTGTGGAGTTGTCCTGGGCATCTTCATTTCCTAAGCACGATGAACGTGTAACCTGCAAACTACTCTGTGGGGTGAGAAAGCAGAAAATAAAGAATTAAAATGTTTACCCAAACCATAACTGTCTGCTGATGAATTCAAGGAGCATCAAACACCATCCTGAATTTTTAAAGCATGTCAGATAACCCAGCTTGAATTTCAACAGGAGAGTAAGTCACTCAGTGCAGACAGGGATGAAAACCTCAGGAGTGCTGCAGGCAGAGGGAGTTGCAATGCTCCTACACGCCAGGGAGGCAGGTGGGAAGGTGAAGGGGCTGCTGGGTATATCTTAACCTTTGGAAGATCCCTCTCCCCTACTGCCACTGCCTTGGACATGGTTCTCTGCCCCAGGAAGTCCCTTCTCTTCACCTGCCAGGTGTATTTCATTTCCTGAGCTTGTCTGGGAGATAGACCAGCAGTGCTCTCAGGAGGCAAGGAGGCTCTGCAGAGACAAAAAAGAGGCAACAGGGGTTTGAGGGAGCGGGAACAGTGGTCAGAGACAGCTGAAAGCCTGCTGATCCCATGAGAGGGAGGGTCTGACCTCCTGGGGCTGAACCAGCTGGCAGCTGAACAGCTATGTTCTTTCTCCCTGCTCGTGTGCTATCAGCTTGAGAAAATAGCCAGGATTGTTTGTCTTTTGACTGTCCCTCATCTGGACATGCAGGGGAAGCTGAGTCAGGTGGAACAGAGATGCTGCCCCCAGATAACTCCCCCTGCCTGCAGTGGGGCCAGTGCCCTTGTCAATTTGCAGCACCACACAGCATCCACAAGCTGAGCCTGGGCTGGCTACAGCATGAGCAGAGAGGCCTCTCTTCTCTGTTATACCCAACTGCACCATGTGTTCCCCCTTCCCTGTCTGGGGTTATCTGTCTCTGTGAGCTTTTTCTGGATTTAGGGGGTTTGCTCAGCTCTGACCACAAAGGTACTAAAAAGAGGTGGCTGAAAAGGCTGCTCCTGGTGAAGGACAGAGTAAGGTGCTGGAGGAATTGATGAGCAAGGAGACTCAACTGGGTGTAACAAACAGCTCTAGGATGGTGAAAGGATCACCTCTTCACTTACAGAGAATTTGAAGTCTGGGAGCTTATTTAGAGGATGTGGGACTGGGGCAAGATGGCAGTACCCCAGCCTTTAGACTGGAAAGGATTTAGGTCTTTCTCCCTTTACTGCTCCCGGGAGTGTGTGCCACGCATAGGGTGGGAGGGCAGTGGGAGCACTGGGCAGGGAGGAGAGAGCACGGCTTTCTAGCAACTCTGCCTTTGTGAAGGCAGTGATGGAGCTTCCAGGAAAGCAGAGGCTGTGCTCATGGCTGGGTGGTGAACCAGGAAGTGTCAGGAGCTCATGAGAAACAACAAATCTAAGGAAAAGGATTACTTTTCAAGACTGAAAAAGGCACAGAAGGTGGCACGAAAGTGATTTATGTACTTAAACAGGGTTTTGGTATTTGTGCCCAGCTTTGTGGTTCATTTCCTCATTCATTCAAATGCATAAAGACTGAACAAATGTTTGGTAAACAGGAACCCAAGGTTTCAGCGATGAAAAGCTTTAACTCGCCCACAGAGCTCCTTGCAGCATTGGCTTGGAAATGTTTTTGAGAAGATGACGATTTCCTCCTCCCCAGTCTCATGACTGGGGTAGCTGCAGCCACGACCCCCTCACTGCGCCCCCAGCAGGCTGCCAAGGGCTGGAATGAGAGAGAGAGAGAAAAGTGTGTGTCGAGGTGGGGCCCTTGGGGTCAGCCTCCCTCGGGCTGGCAGCGGCCAGCTCGGAAACTTGCACAGCTGCTGCCCGGGCTCGATCCGGGCTCTGAATAACTGGAGAGCTTTCCATCACCAGGGCTGTCGGTTCAGGTATTTGCAAGCACTTTCTTTGGTGGTTTCTTTTTAGTGTGGTTGCTGGACAGAGAGGACAGGATAGAGAGAGGAACCTTTCATGCTTCAGCTTCTGCAGCATCCGGCGTTTTCATGAAACCACAAAGGACGTTAAAGAAAAAAGAACAAGCGCTCTGTTTATAGGGATTTAGACCATCAAAACAAAGAGGGGGCTGTGTTGTTCAGTGATCACTCAGAGTCAAGGAGCCAGAAGACATAGGTTCACAGGAGATGGGCTTCCAGGATGAAGCCCACCCTCCCCTGGCCACAGTTTGCTGCCCCTCGCTTGTGCCGCTACAAGGGTTGGCAGAGCTGGCTGGCACTTCATATCCACTGTGCTGCCCAGCATTGCTGTGCATATTAAAAAGTCTCTCAGGATGATGACTCTAGATTTCTGCAGCTGTCTGGGAATTCATCTTGTGCAAGGCTTTTCCACTCGGAGCCCTTTGCAGGACACGTTGGATGCAAAGGAGAAGCATGTATGAGAAATGCATGGGGAAGGGAGTCGGGCAGTGTGTAGTCCACACACTGACATCTGCTGCTGCACTGGCTGACAGCAAATGTTTCTTTCCACCACCTGTGTTCAGTGCAGATTTTTGTGCAAGCACGATAGTAGGAGGCAGCACAGAAACAGGTCTGATGGCAGTAGCAGAGAGGCTTCTGCTTCCAAAGGTAGTCTGGATTTTTAGGAGCATTGCACCAGGACAATGGCAGTGGGAGGAGAAGAGTGATAACAGCCTGCGATTCTTAATCTCTTGTTCATGTCTCCTCAGTGTCCAAGCTGACTCAAATGCAAAATGAAAGCAATTGTGCAGCATAAATCATATGCCAGAAGTTCTTTTCATGATCTATACCACCACAGCTCCTGGGCTCTGAGCTGAGGTGGCCAACAGGGTGTGAAGCTACCCCAGCCCACCACTCACCCATTTCAGCCCTTGGAGGAACAAACTGCAAACCAGGAAATGGCCATTAAACATCCTAAGCCACCCAGTGCTCTTTGGTAGGTATTTGTGGAGAAAGGCATTTTGGAGGGATGCAATATGAATGGCTGCAGTGCCATTGCAGACTGAAGGTCTGTCCAGTCAGTCCTGGTGGTGGCTACAGAAGCCTGCCTGCTCCCACACCCCAGTGGCTGGCATGACTCCCAGAAAAGTGTGGCAACACAAGGGTAGAGCACGAGAGGGGCACAACTCTGCCCTGCACCAAGGAGCACCCACACTCTGCCTCCAGCTTGGTGCATCAAAACTTTTCCATCTGAATTAAAGTTGCTCTGTTTTCCTAGATCAACAGACCTCTGCCCACTGCCAGAATTCCTGGTTTCTCCTTGCTGCTGGAGTGTGGTATCTCTTAGGAAAAGGAGCTGCAGGAGGCAGAATAAATAAATAAGTTCTCACTCATATTTTTAGTCACCCAGCGGCCATTGGACACCTCATTTAAGTATATTATTAGCAACCCAGGCATTTCAAACATAAACAGCAAGCAGGCTGGTATGTGTGTGCTGCCTCCAGACGCTGCTGGCACGTGTCTGATGCATGGGCTCTGTGCATCCCAAAAGCATCTCCCAGGCCAGTGGGCAGGGACAGCCAGGAGGGTGTCGGGCAAGAGCCCTCCATGGCTTTGCAGGGAGGGTGAGCACCCACTTCTGGACTTCCCCAGTGCTCAGCCCCCTTCCAGGGTTCAGACTGCCCCGAGTCAAAGGGTTGGCCACGTGTGGTGCTCTGTTTCAACTGATCTACGTCCAAATCATCTTCTGCAAGGAAAATATTGGGCTAAGAATATTTTAGAAGCCTTTGGAAGGTCAAGGGCTGAATCAAATGCTACTGTTTTGTTATCCAATTTTCTTTTAACAAGCTGTCCATTCACAGAGCCACAGTGAAATTTGGAAGTCCTATTTTGGGTGTGGAAGAGACTTTGTAATTTCTAGTACTTATAGAACCTGTGAAAGTTATTTTCTTTTTGGGTTTATGTAAAAACATTCTCAGAGTCAAGCATTTGGGGATTTTCTGGGGAAAAAGTGTGGAGATACAGTCTAAGTAGTCTCCATGGTTTTCATCATCTTGGTAGAGAAAAAAATCGTGTGTTTCACAAGGGTATTTTTTTCCAGAAAAGGCTTGATTAGGAGTCTCCACATTACATAAGTGACTTAAAGCTGAAGATTTAAGCTAATTAAAATACATTTTTGGTGTATCATGCTATCTGTACAGATTCTAATTAATATAGTCCAAGACTTTTTGGCCCCTTTGTAGTCAGGTATTCTTGCCAGGTGATTGTAGCCAATCAGACGTGAATTCTTTTCAGCACTGATTTTGTGAAAAGTTTGAATTTGCTCCTAGAGGTTTCTGTTGACACTTATGGACAGTCATGCTGGTCCACAGTACTTCTGCAGATCTGCAGAGTCATGTGCAACTGCAGAGTAAATGTGCAAGTGAGTTTTGGGTGTGTATCCCACACAAGTGCATGACTTGGAAAACACACATAAAGGCAGAATCTTTACCTGAGGTTCACTTACAGTTAAATTTCATCATTAAATGGCAGATATTCCTGTCCACCAATAGCATATACCAAATCATCAGCCAAAGGAATTCCTAAGAGGCTGTGGGACTGACCACAAGGTAGCCAGAAGGTCAATGAGGTCTCTCAGGTTAACAGCAGCATGGGAGGGGTAACTCCAAATTCAGCAGCATCACCCCAGATTTGCATGCTAGTGAATCCTGCCAAGCTAGCCAATACTTCCAGCAGATCAGTCTTACAGACCTTCCCATCAACATTTTTCATAGCTGAATTTCTGTGGATCACATCTTTAGTGTTATCTTGAAATATATTTTGGTGTCATGTAAATGTGTTATCACTCAGAGACAACACAAAGTGCCTTCAGACACTAGGCAGAGAGCCAAAACCTGTCCTTGGATGAATATTTGTAATTCCTCTTGACTCCATGTTATCTGAAGGTCAAGTTGGACCCAGACTGAAATGTTAAGTCAAAGCCAAAGAAGTTTTAGAAGGGCAAAAGTAATTATTGATAGTTTCCACTTGCTTTTTTCTGGTGATGGGGAGGTAAAGTGTGAGTAAGAGGAGGCAAAGGGAACACCCCAAATGCATCTTGTAGGATTCCTTGATCCCTCGGTTTCTAGCTGTTAGAGTGCAAGGTATTTTGCTCTTACCTTATAATTTGTGCTGAGCTCTTCCATAGCGTTTTTTGCCAACACTGAGCCCAACTGTGTCTTTAACTGAGTGCATTTTTTATTGCTTCTTCTACTTTTTCTGTTGGGTCCATCTTGCTGGGTGTCACTCCTGTGCAAGGATAGGGGTGCTTGCAAGAGGCATTCATTCTCCTCTCTCCCAGTTTCAGGAAGGCAGATCCCAAGGCAGTCCTGTGTGCAAACATCAGTGAGTCAGTGGTACTAAATGCTGCCTGCTAAACACTGATACTGTGCTTGGCCAGCATCTTATGGGACTCAATCCTTTGCATGGAGATTACAAACTAGAGAGCTGGGGCTGCCCATGGCTCCCCTTGGTGTGAGCCCCAGCCATGTGCCTCTGCCTGGGGCTGTCACAGGGAGAACCCTCCTGTTTTCTGTCCCCATTCATGGCTGGGCTGGCTCCCACACCCCATGGCATGCCAGCTGGGGAGGTTTCCTCCCAGGAAAACACCTCCCTACCAGTTGCTGGCATGGGGCCACCAGCATGTTCCTCACCGGTCTCAAAGTCATCTCCAAATGGCAAAGATTCCTCTGAATGAATTTGCTCTTTACAGATAACTGGTTAGCATTGGGACCTAGAATATTGTCTTGTGGTTACTAATAACCTGGGTCAGAACTGAGCTGGTGATTTATTCAGGAAAGGCTTTATATCTGCCTCCTTAAGTGCCTGCCTTGCTGCTTTGCCTCTCTCCCTGATCTCTCTTCCGATCCCTTTACTCTCACATTCTGGGTATTTCCAGCTACCTCTGAATGAGGCATTAATGCAGATAAATATTACTGCAAGGAAGTAATGGCCAAATACTCTCTGCATCATCTATATGCATTGGTTGGGGAGTGATTTTTCATTTCATACATCATTTGCTATTTCAGCATGTGGCAATTCTGCAAAATAAGGAGGAGAATTAGAGAGCTGAAGAGCCCACCCTTTGTTCTTGCTGTTCCCAGCACTTGCAAGAGCAGGCACAGGGTGATTGTTGTACATTTTCTGGCCTGAGAAGCCTGGCCTGGCCTGGCCTGGCCTGAGATGCATTTAGATGAGCTCATGTGAAATTTGTCTGCACCCTGTATTAAGACACCCTGCACAACTTTATTCTTGTTTTCTTCCTGTTTTTCTGCCTCTCTCTCTTCTTTTCTGGGATTTAACACAGCCATGTAGTTTTAATCTATTCTCCCTCCCCAAACTTCCCCTCTACTGTATTCTGCATTTTTCAGTGTAATTGGTCCCAGCATAAAACACACAACTATCAGCTCTTTCCCCTAACTCCAATAAGAGCTCATACCCCGGTGAAGTAATCTTTCCCACCTGGGCTGCTCCAGTGGTTTCATATCACTTAATTCTCCCTCATGAGCTGAGGGCAAGTTCAAGGTAACATCTGCTCAGCTTTATGTTGGTTGTGTTTGTACTGGGGGTCCCTCGGTTCCCATTGTGAAGCAAGTGAAAGGAATGGCTTTGCCAGAGTCCCACATTTTCTGGGAGCATTTTCTGGAAGATAACCAGCTCTGCTGGGCTCACCCTGCTATTAGAGGCCCCATTAAAATCAAGGATGTATGTTCAGTAGTAAGTTCATTCTTCTGGACCACTGTGCTTGTTCCACCTTCCTATTTTCCCCTTGAGTTTCTCTGTGAGTTCCTCTCCCCCCTCCTCTGTCCCTGTTGCTGGTGGCATTGGGCTGTGAGACAGCAGCTGAGCCGCCTTGCTCTTGGCAAGCTGCAGGCTTTGGTGGCCCTGCACCTTGCTGTGGTCCTGCAGCTGGCAGCCTTGGCCTGTCAGCCACGCTGCTGAGTCTCGTTTCAAGTCCTCTGCTGGAAAGAGCTCCCAGATTTGCTTTGTGGGGACTGCTCCTCAAAGGAAAAATACTCCCTCACACAACGCTCTGCTGGCTATGCCCACAGTCCCTGCAAAAGCTGTAGGCAACAGGGCTCTCCTGCAAAGCATTTCAGGTGCCTGCTGGTCCTGGGATGTATCTGGAGGTCATCTCCTCTGCCATATTGCAAGTGTGGTGGGAGCTAAGGGGTGTCTTTCTGAAGATCTCTCCTCCTCATGGTCTCACACGCCCTGCAGAGCTCATTCATCTCTGCAGTGTGCTACTGAACGCCTTGAAGTGAGCCATCATTTCTTTTTCGGTGACTTCCTAATGTGTTTGTTCCTTTTCTTCTCCAAGCAACAGCAGAGGCATTGCTGTATTTGGCAAAAGAACAAAGCCTTATTGTTCAAAGCCTGTGTGCGCTCCAGTATCAGCTGGGACAAACACACCATTGCACTCTCAGACCTCCATCTCAAAAGCCAGCTGGACAAAGAGTGAAAAGGCTCAACATCACAAGTTAGAAAAGCCTTTACCTTTATCTTCACTCTAAAGGACTCTGTCAAGTACAGTTTTATATCTGTGCTTTCTTTCTGTTAGCAATACCTCTCTAGAAACCTGAAAATAGCATCTCTTTCTCTATTGATTTGTCCCCCTGAGCAGCACAGATTTCTCCCCCTCCAACTGACATGGCTCATCATGTTGATTTGCTTATGCAACTGTTATCAATGAATGTCAGTGTGGCTCTGGTCACACAAGGTGGGCATGTTATCCTTCTCTTTGCAACTTCCTGGCAGCAACAGCCCTTCCCAGGAGTCTCCTCTGCAGGTCCTGCCTCCCGAGGCAGCTGCTGGGGTGATGCCTCAGCTCTCACAGAGCTCAGTGCTAACCTGGACCCTGGCAACAAGGCCCAGGAGGCTGCTGTATCACTGTAACTGCTTTGTGGCCAAGCAAAACCTGCCATGCTAATATAACATCTCTCATATCCATACAATGCCCAATTTTCCTGTCATAATTATGCCTGGTAAGAAGGACATCTTCCCTGACATACTTATCTACACCTTAGAAGCGTGAACCTGGTGTTGCTTTGCCACAGAGTACATATATAATTCTCTCTCTTCTCAGCTTTCAATTATTTTTGCTGGTTTTCCCAGCTCCTCCTCCAGCCTGGCAGCCACGCTGGTCAGGAGGCACCCAGAAAGAAAACTTGCACAACAGCAATCAGACAGTTGCTTATCTCTCTGCCCTGGGGTATGTCATGCAGCCCAAAGCCACACTGAGACTTTGTCTGTTGATGTGAGAAATTGTAAAGTCCTGTTCAATTTCCTGTATGCTAACCCTGCAAAGTGTTTCATTGCTTTTGGGTCTCCTTCTCCCATAGAGTGTCTTAATTTTGGACTATTTCTTTCCTAGAAGTATTATTCTGTGTGTCCTTTGAGCTAGGATGTTTTCTCCCCATGTCACATTATGGGGTTTTGTCCTTTTTTGTCTTATTTTCCACTCCTGGCTGTGATTGCATCTCCTCCCCACTGTAGTATCAGTTGCATTTTTAATAAACACACTGTCTAATGCTTTTTCTAGATCATTAATGAAACTGGTAAATACAACTGGAGTTAACACCAGTTTCTAGTAATAATCCTGCTGGATGCCTCCCCACAAGCTGACAGTTCTGTCGCTGATCACTATTCATCACCGAGCCTGAACGTCAGTGTCCCCGTGTGAGGTAATTTATATTCATTTAACACCATTCATCAGAATACTGGAGAAAAGTATGGCTAGAAAGGACCTCAAGAGGCTGATTTCAGAAATATTCCAGAAGTTTCCAGCCTGCTTTTAAACACAGGCAAGGATACAGGTTTTATATCCTTGCCAGGGAGGTGGGTTTAGTGTTGTTCGCCTTCCCCTTTGCCAAGCACCTAACTTTGACCTCTCCCACTGCAATCCAGGCATGTTGTTTCTTACCACACTCACAGTGGATATAGAGAACTGTCTGGAGGATGTTTATTCCCTCCTGTTCTGGAGATAGTATTGTGTCTCCCCTGGTTTCCTTCTTTCTGGAGTAAACAATCCCTATGAGTAAGTGTTTCTTCCCAATTCCTCTTTTCTAGACCTCTCATCCCACTTCCTTCCAGACTTCCCTGAACTGAGTGAGGATTGTAGCAGCACTGGGTAAAACAGAGGGCACAGCTGTGTATTTTACAGGCAGAGCTTTTCTCTGAGTGCACTGATATACCATATCAGACTGCCTTGTGTATGACAAATGGCACTTTTTATTCATTTCAGGTTCCTGCATTGCTGCACTGCTCCACACCTGCCTAATCACCTGTCTCTCATTTTGTCCCTGTGCAGCTGACTATACCTACCTCTGTGCACAACCTTGCTTCTCTCCTTACTGAATTACATCCTTTTTTTCAACCCTTTTCTCTAACATGCCAGGATGATTTTTGATTCTAATCCTCTTTCAGGTCTTTGCAGGTCCTCCCAGCTTGGTGTCATCTGCATATCTGATAAGGATGCCCACTATCTCATAATCCGGTGTCGAACCTTACTCAACCCTTTCTTGTACTTTTACAAAATGTCAGAAAGACATTTTCTTTCTGAGCACATTTTTCCAACCTGTTTTGCACTCCTTACTTATGGTAATTTCTTTAGGGCAGGTTTCCTTAAATTTACGTCTTGTAACATCAAATGAGATGGTACCAGAGATGTACCAAAACCAAGATACAAGAAGTATCCTGCTTTGTCTCTATCCACAAGACCTGTTGCAGGATTAAATTAGCCTGATTTGACATGATTTGCTCCTGGCAAATCAGCACTGGCTGTTCCTCTTCTCCTGGTTGTTTCCTAGGTGCCGATGATTAATTTGTTTAATTATTTGTTCCAGTGCATTTCCAGGAACCGAAATAGAGCTGACTGGCCGTGGCTGCCTCACTCCTCTTGTTTCCCCTTTCTGCAGCCAGGCAGGGTGCTGCTCTGTGAGGAGCCCTGCTCCCCCTGTGCTGCTGCTGAGGATTCACAGAGGGTCCCAACCTGGGCTGACCCTTGTGTGGGGTACTGCTGCAAAGCCCTCAGACCAATACTTTCCTCAGCCTCCCTCTAACCACCAGTCCATAGGGAGAATGCCTCCCTGCTCGCCTTCCTGTTCTGTGCTAGTTATGTTTCCTGTATGTCTTTCTCAATTTTATCCACACTTGATGTCAGCCCTGAGCTGTTTGCATCCATCTCAGTTTTTCTGTTTGCTTCTCCTTCCATGTGAGACCCCTGAAGACTGACTGGCACAGCCAGCTGATCTTTCTCTATATTTCATAACTTTCAATTTTGCATCAGCATGACTTAGGTTTGTGCAACTGCAATTTGCTCCTGTAGACAATTCTGACATTCCTGAAAGTCTTTGTCCTTGGGACTTATTTCCCTCAGCAGTTGCTTACCAAGTGCTCTGCGTTGCCTGAATATCTGTGGTGCTCAGCACAGCCTCTCTGTGGGGAAATACAGAAACTCAGACTTTCAATGAAATGATGAGCTTCACCCACTTCCAACTGGACTTTCCCAACCTGCACAAACTTCTTGTTTTCAGTAACCTCCTTATCTCTTAGCAAAAGTAAGCACTGTGAGCCAAATTCTGATCTCACTTACACCAGTAAGATCTGGATTTGTGCCAGCAAACTGCTGAAGTTGTTTTGGGTTTACAGTGATGAGAATGAAAGCAGCATCTGCCTCATTAATTCCCCCAATCCACAGAAAGTAAATGATTCCAAGAGGAAATAGCTCCACAGAAGGGAGCCCTGGAAAGAATTAGAGACTGACTTAATGGGATTAAGGGGGAAAAATGCTTAAGCAAATTCAAATTGATCCTCTCTTCAAAACATTCAAGGTGCCAAAATAAATACAAACACTATTTTGGGAAGGAAAAGGTTAAAAAGCTATGAAAACAAAATATCTCAGCCTCTTCTAATGATGTCCTGTAGCAGAATGAGCACAACCCAGAAAGGGTTGCTGAATCAGCAATACCTACCTGCTGCTTGGTGTTTATCCATGGGACTCAAAGGATGGAGACTCATTGCCCACTATATCCATGGGGCTCATCCTGCATTTTCAGGTTTGATAAAATACCCTGGAAACCAGATGGCATTACAAGTAGGGTTGGGTGCACAGGCCTGGCAAATGGAAACTCATCTCAGATGCCACACCAACCTGACATCCAGCCCCTAGAGCCATCTTCCAGTTGTTGCTTTGATATTTTGTTCTGCAGTTAATTACCATCTTTGCACATTTCTTCACCCATTCCACACTGTGCATGGCACTAGGATCAGATGGGCCAAAAATAAATAAATAAATATGTGCAAAGAGCCTGCTCCTGATGTGTTGCTAGATATATTAGAAGCTGCATGCATGCAGCTTGCTTTTGTACAGTGATGTGGAAGGGGAAATATTTTGAGCAACTGGCAAAAGCCAGCATGATTCAGGCAGGCAGCTGGCCCTGCATGCTGGCAGGGAGAAGGGCAGGAAGGAGTGCAAGGCTCACACTGCCTATCAGTAATAGCTGGAGGCAAGCAGGAGCTGTGACCCACACATGCAAACTGCCTTCTTGCATGTGCCGCCAGCGAGGTGCTGGCCCCGTTCACCCAGCCACCCTGATCCACCCAGCAGGAGAGCTGGGGGGAGATAACTGGAGAATGGCCAAGGCCTCTGAGTGACACAGGCATTTCTTCTCCTTTTAGAGATGAGAGCACACCACTGCTAAGGGCAGTCAAGTACCAAGGTCACCCACTGTCTACTCTGACGACTTCTGAAGGAGAACAGGGCTTCGTGCAAAGACCCCTTGCGCTGCAAGGTGAGCTCGGCTAAATGAAAGCACATAGAGGGAATATGTGAGAATGTACAAGGGCCACGAAGCACTCCCTGTAATGGGACACTACAGAGTGATCTACTTCACTTCACATAATTCAGAAATTATAAGGCAACTTGATACCAGTGCTGCAGTAGGAAAGAGATTTCTGAATGGGGACTTCCGTTTGAGAAAAATGTACAATCCAGTGGCTGGAAGCAGAGGCAAAACAGATGCAGAGGAGAAAAAGAGGGTCTAAACGTTATATGAGGGTAACTAACAAATAAAAAAGAGGCTTTTCTAACATCTTAGTTAACTCTCCATACCCTTCAGTCTTTATGCCAAGACTAGGTGACATTCTAACAGATGCATCTGCAAATCTGAAAGAAGTTGCAGGCAAACCTCAGAAATGACTGGGGTGCTACCCTGGATCTCTTATGCAATAGGCTACACTTGATGATCATAATGGTCTCTCCTGACCTTAAGCAATGAGTCCCTGACATTCAGCTGTGCTCAAGTGTGCCACTTTATTATACAGCAGTTTTGGATCAAAAAAGCTGTTATCAGTGAAGTAAACAGAAAAATTAACAATGTCGTTGCTCCAGCACCCCTTGTGCTCCTTAATTAGTTGTTTCTTTATTTTATGTTGTCCTTAAATTTTTAGTGTGCTGCAGATCTATGTATTGGATATGCAGAAGCACATTACAGGGGTAATTATAAGGCAGCTGGAGGGTTTTGGCAGCTGGGAAGGGGATAACAAGCACTCTTGGCTCTTTGAGAGGCAGTGTGGGTTTGTGGGAGAGGGATTTTAGCTGAATGATAAGATTGTCAGCAGGGAGAGTCAAAAGGGCTGACAATAGTATTTGCATCATTTTGGAGTTAACCACTTCCAGAAAAGAACATCAGTTTGCAGCAAAATAGAAGCCATTGTTTACCCTGCAGACTGGTAATCTCTTGAATCTTTCAGCAAAGGGCTTTTCTCAATGCAGCTTTAAGCCCAAAGTATAGGGTGTTTACAGAGGTTTAAGGGCAAATGCTTCAGGAAAGCCGCTGTCACCACACGTGGCTCTGGGTGCTGTGTGTGCTGCAGGAGTCTGTCCTGGTGCAGGAGCAGGGTCCACATCCACAGCAGTGCATGGCTGAGGGACACCTTGCTCCACTTGCTTCACTTGGCCACAATGAATCTAGCTTGGGGCATTTGTTCTCCTCAAAGCATAGATACCACTACTCTGCTCCCTTGGTGCCTGTGAAGACTTTAACCTTGCAGCTAAGGAAGGAATTTGGCTTTAGGGAGAGTAGAAGCAAAGCTGGAGCCAGGGAGGCAGGACCAGGGCACATAAGGGGCTTCTCACTAGCATTTTAGTTTGGATGAAAGAAACACCCCTCCTGGTCAGGCCACATAACTGTGGTTTGAAGATTCATTTCATTTCACTGTGAAAGAGGATTGCAGCAGGCAAGCTGGGCTTCTCTGAGGTGACACTGCACTGGGAGAGGAGATGCAGGTGTGCACCTGAGGTGTTCCAGCCCGTGGCTGCTCAGTCACAGTTAAAGGGACTGACAGATCACCAGCACTGCTCTTGTGCTGCTCTGCTTGCTAAGACTGATAGAGCCCTTACTCTCTGTGACAAAGTCAGTCAAAATACCCTAATGTCTCTTGTTTCCCAAGATCTGAAGTGATTAAGTTAATTTATATTTCAGAAGGACCCATCAAAGGAACTGTCTTGGTCATGAAGTGATCATCAGGAAGGCCAGAGTGTCTAACCTCTCTTCTGCGACTGACTGAGGATGTGAGGTTGGCTTTCTATGGAGAACCAACTCGTGCCTATCTCTCAAGTTTTCCTGCTTAATATCCCTGCCCTGAACCAAGGCTGTGCTAATTTTTCACATTGAGTAACAATGCAGGGGAAATATAAAGTGGTGAGTTTACAGAACAGTCGTGGGCTTGGTTGAAAGAATCCAGCATAACCCTTCACTCTCCCCAGTCAGTATTGCCACAGAGGTGATTTCCAAGGTGAACTTGAACTTCACATTAGCTCCATTGTAGGACCATTAGCTCCATTTATTTTAGCAAAATCCTCTCTAAGATGGTCATACATTTCCTTCTCCAAATTTAAAATTTCCCCTTGGTTTTATGAGTATAGAGTGTTGTTTGAGTTGATGAATGTTGTTGAAGACTGACCCTCCCAATCCATTGAATCCTAACTTCCATGTCATTTCTCCATCAGAGAACAAAGTGCTTTGGCAGTCTGGATCAAAGGCACTATGTAAATTCAGGATTACTGTTGTTATAGTGAAATGAGCTCCTGGAAAAATCATGTTGACTTCTCTTTTGAGATTGCCTGTAACGTGAAGCCTTTGATGTCTAATGGCCTGGCACTGTATCTCTTGTAGGTATAGCCTATCAACAGAAATTTATAATGAATAAGTAAATTATTATTATTTTTAGGACCTCAGAACACAAGCTGATACACATGACACAACAGATATAGCGGGCCCAAAGGTGTCAGAAAGAGACTAATAGGTGAGGTGTTCTCTTTAATCCTGCATGGACATCTTTTATATACTCTCCATCCCATTATAGAAGGATGTTGAGTAAGCAATATGAGGTGTTAGTTCAGACAGTACATCTTCAAATATTTTGTTGCTGGCAAATCAGTGTGAACAAAAATGATGTTCTGTGTGAACTCCACAAAAGGGCTAGGGATTATGGTTGAGGAAGAGTCAGGACTCCATGAAGGCTCTGGGAGAAACTTCCAGATCTCCAGTATCTGAAGGGAGGCCACAAGAAAACAGGAGAGGGCATGTAGTGATTAGGACATGGGTAACTGCTTAAAACTGAAAGAGGGCTGGTTAGATTGCATATTTGGAAAGAATTCTTTACTGTGAGGGTGATGAGGCATTGAGACAAGCTACCTAGAGAAGCTGTGGATGCCCCATCCCTGGAAGTGTTCAAGACAGGTTTGATGGGGCTTCAAGCAACATGGTCTAATTGAAGGTATCCCTGCAGGAGGATTGGAACTAAATGATCTTTAAGTTCCCTTCCAACCCAAACCATTCTACAACTCTGTGAAAGTCAGTTAGCACTTTACATTATTTTTCCAGGCCAGAGGAAGTCTCATGTGTGCTGTGAAATGCCCTTACTTATATTCCTGATTCCTCCTACATCTGTAAAAGACTTGGGGAAAAAACACATTTTAAAATGGGTTGTTTTTTGTGGTCACTCTTCCGTGCAAGGTCCCAGCAATGGTGCTTCTGCCCTGCAGCAGCTAAGCAGCCCCTGGCTCATGGCAACCTGCCACCAAAGCCATGCTGTGGCTGGCTGGCTGTGGCTCCTACAGGGACAGAGCCAAAGGAAACCTACCTCACCTTCTTGCTTAGCCAGGCTCCCTACCTTGTGACTGTCACACTGTGCCACATCCTCATGTTTCTCCTTGCTGTTTTCTGAACCTCTGTGCTCCCCAAACGACTCCAGCAGGGATGAGCATATTGCCATGGCAACCAAAATACAGAAGCAAGGTTTTTTCCCTGACCGTCCCCAGTCTGTGCCTGTGGGAGCATCTCTGGCACTGGTACAGGGAGTGCCTTTGGGAGGGGACCCACATGGGGTTGTTTCCTAGCAGGAAGCAGAATGTGCAGTCCTCATGAGGACTAATGAGGGCCTCTCATTAACTCTCCAGGGTGTACAACAGATGAGAGGATGGAGGGAAGGCTTCTTTCTCTTTCCCCACACATGGGCCAGCATGGCACAGCTGGTGCAGGCAGGACACGAAGGCTGAGGCCAGCCTTGTGCCTGCCATCAGTACTGGGGCACTGGTGGAAAACACAGCTCAAAGGAGAAAGCCAGCAGCAGCACGGGGTTCCAGGAGGGAAGCACATGCTCTTGCAGGGCAAGTTTCTTAGCCTGGGCTCATGGGGTAGGGTTGGACTCACAACTTGTTTGTTTGTCTGCAACATCAGAGACAGTGGAAGGGGCATCCTCCAGCACCTCTGGAAGCCTCTTCAGACCCTCCATCACCAAGGCTTTGCTAAGAGTCTGATGTGCCCCCAAAGGACTAAAATGCAGGCTTGGGATATGGCTGGAGCAGCCCTGGCCCTCTCCCTCCAGGACAAGCTGCCACTGCATGTATGCACGTCAGGAGAGAGGAAGTTAGTGGGGAAACATCGCGAAACTTCTGAAGGTGCTAATTAAGCAACTTGGAGTTATAAACATTTTTAATTGGACTCATTTTTGGTGTCACATACTATCTCTTGATGAGACAAGTCCTAAAATTAAAGCTGTTTTAATCTCTCTTTCTCTGCTCCTCCTCTCTACCCTGGCTGTCTTTCTGGTTGCAAAGTAGAAAGAAATCACTGAGGCTTCTGGGCTTTGCTGAAGACTGCTATTTTTAAGGTGTTATATTTGATTTACTTTAAATCTGACCAAAAATTCCACCTTGGGACCAGACCTCCTTTATCAATGTTATAGCTAACTTTCTGCTTTTGCATGTAGATTTTTAAGGAGGAAAGACAAAAATTGGGCTTGCAAGAGATGCTAGCTCACCACCTTAATGATGACAGCACCATCCTTTAGTGTAACCTTTGTCCAGGGATAGTGTAGCATACCACTGTCTCCTTGTGATAAATTATATGTCATCATCTCTTTTTCTTTCTTTTTTATTTTATTTTTAATATTAAACATTTTTTAAATTACAGAAATGGGTTTGTATTGAATTACAAGATCCAAACACCATCAGGTTTTGCTGTATGCTCCTTTGTCACTGTCATGGGCTAACCAAAACTCTCCAGGCTTTAAGAGAGTGGGGACTGTGGTCCAGGCTGTGCAGGTCATACCCTGTTCTGCCCTGGGAATAGCTAAAGACATCAGATTTCAGCCTGTCTCTTATGAGCCCATTGCTGCTTCACATGTGATCTTTACTGTGCAAGACCAATTTTAAACCCAAGGTCTTGAAATCAATGAGTCTCTGAGAGAGCCTTTCTCCAGGGGCTGAGGAGGACAGAGATGGAAGAGGCTGAAGATTCCACTATCAGTCTCACCTTTTCTTTCCTTGCCCTGCAGGGACTCCTAACGTGGCACTCTGCTGACAGCAGCGATATTTTGGTCAATTTGCCTGTATAGAGATGTCTGTGCATCTGCTGAGCAGCCACCAGCCAGCAATGTACAGGTCAAAATGGATCTACACTGGAAGGGAGCATCCCTGTTGGGAGGAGTTGGTGCAGGTCAAGGGCTGTGCTCTCCACTGGACAGCTCCTGCTTTTTGGGAGAGGTGGGAGGAGTGGACAGAGCTGCCCTAGGACTGCCCTGTGCTCAGGCTTCAGCCTTGCAGCTGAGGTTTGCTGCTTTCAGCTCCCCACTGATGGGGTCTGTACACTAAACTTCAGGGGATTTATAACCTGCCCTGCCAAGAGGAGACAGATATTTCTGGAAGCAGCAAGATGTGGTCCTGGCAGCTTCCTCAATTCAGCACTGAGGCTGGGCATTTCACAGCTTGCATAACCCCAGTTTGCTTTGGGATTTTTGCTGAAGGGATATGATGCCAAGGGCTGCACTCTAGAGGTTTTATTTCACTTCCAGGAGGCTGCCTGCCATTTCTATATTATCTCACATGGTCATGGAGCACTGCAGGTAATAGAAACCTTTAGTTTTCATTGATTATTCACGGTGCAGTTTGCTTTGCTAGGCATTCTCATAGGCCACAGAGCCTGCAGCCTCCCAGCAAGCGTGAGGGGACACATTTCCTTGCTGCAGACAATTTGGCTTGAAAATTTCCTTGAAGTGTTCCAGCTCTGCAGATAATGAACACTTGGGTGACTTTGACTTGGGTTCACTCCTTACCAACTGCTTATGCCAACCCTGGGACTCCTGGATTCCTCTGGACCAGTTGCTGCCACTGAGCGGATTTGGTAGCCCCTTATGCCAGGACCTTGCCTCCTTACATCCAGCCATGAACTCCATTTGCTAATCCTGATCTCTGACCTGCAGGGAACTGACTTGGGTCCCTGCCAGTGTCAGCTGGGACCTAGTGAGGTCAGCAAGAAAATGTTGAAACTCAGACATCTCCATTTCACTTTAAATTTTGGGGGGAAATCCTGAAAAGCTCTTTATGGAGATTGTATTTTTGCAGCAGCCTGTTTCCTCTTTCCCTCTCCTTCTTTGCTTTCCCCACCTCTTTGTCTGCTAAATAAAACAACCTACATTTTTGACCTGAATTACTTTATGTGTCCCTGAAGGCATATGCAGCTCCTAGGACTGTAGGAGGGTTTTCTTCTATGGCACGGTCAGACACCATCATTAGAGATGACAGTCAGGCTGGATCCCCCCCCAGTCTGAACACTGTGTTTTTATTTTGCAGTAACCCCCTGCACTTCTGTAGCACTGGCTGTCAGGGAGAAGCTTGGGCTGCTTTACAAACAGGCAGGCATCAATCCTGTGGGCAAAATACCACCCTGTTTCTGCAGGTGAGAACCAGAAAAGTCAAAAAATCGCCAGCGTCGCTCAGCAAGGGCCTGAATCTGCCTGCACCTGGATTCAGGTAAATCAGCAATAACTCCAATGCTGTTAGCAGAGGAAGAAGCACCAGGACTCCAATCTAAAGATGGCTCCTCTGGCCCCTGCAGCATCTTCCCCTCTGCCCTGCTAGCACCTCTCTCTGGCCACCAAACTTCCCCAGGCTCCCTGGAGGGTGTCCAAGGACCACACACTTCGAGCAGCAGTGAGAGAATGGGGTGGGGTGTCCTCCCCTCTGCCCTCACCTCTCTGCTGCTGGAGCTGAAGCAGCAGCTAAACCCCGGCAGAGGGTCTGTGGGTCAGGCCTTAGCAAAGCCCCACACAAACCACACATTCTGAGGGGTGAGTTTTTTTAAAGGACAGCAAAATTTCTCATTCTAGCTCATTTTAACACTCTTCCTATAACATGCATGGCAGACTTGCTGAATTAAACCAGCCATGCTAATTTCTCTTGTTACAGCAGCCCTGCGTAACACACAAAATGCTCAGCTTTGGAGGATGATATTATAAAGAAGGACACTGTAATTTAGTGGCTCATTTAATGTGAACCAGGAGAAATATGAGGCATGCCAATGCCGCACTGGGGCTCTATTTATATCCTTTTTGGTGTGCAGTATGATTTATAATAAAGGATCATTTTTATATAGTATTAGCATGGTAATGGAGCTTACTGGGTTACCATGTCTGAAGTTGGGAAATATTGTATTAGAAGAAGCTCTGCAAATGCTGTGTAAGAATAGCCCTTTCTACAATATTAAATCATGATTCCAAGCTTTTTAAAATAAATATTAATGCACTCTATTTACCTAGGAACACAGGCTCTTATCAATGCAGCAGGAGGATCTACATCTCTGAGCTCAAAGGATGTGTGCAGCCTCACAGAGTTCTTTTTGTGGCTCCCAGCCCCACTGCTCAGCACCCTGTGACACCCTCTGCCATTGGGAGCATCCTCCTCTGCCAGAAGCCCAGGACAGGAGCAAAAGGCAGAGAAAGAAGAAAAGCCATGTTTTTCTGGGGAGCATGGTATCACAAGCTATGAGAAGTATGTCCTTTCTCTGTTCCTCTGTACATGAAGCCCTGTGGCCCCCCGTAAGTGTCCCCTGCCTTATGGATGTTGGTGGGGAGGAGGAAGGACCAGGATTTACCCCCTCAGAGTTTTTTCAGAGGCCACTCAGTAAGTAGTGGAGCCAGGATGAGAGTAGAGCCCCTCCTGGCCCATCGCCCTCTGCATGATTCAAAGCTTGTTTCAGAAGCAAGAGGACTGTGTAAAATTTCATTTGTCCATCTAGAAAGCAACGTGTTCTGCTTCCCATTTAAAGCTTGGGAACCTCATGGTGATTCAGAGCACAGGCAGGAATGCACCTCTATGCTGATTTTTAGTGCCAGGTACCACAGCGTGTGCCAGTGATTAGTTCTGCCATGCAGGTGGGCAAAGGAACAAAATTTGGTTTAGAAACAAGGGGGCAACTAACCAGCTGGAGGATGCCAGTGAGAAGGAGAGCTTGCACAGGCAGAGCACTGCCTTTGCACACATCACTTCCACTGGAACTGAAGTGCAAGGTGGGGAGATGTGAAAGGTTTTCCTTAAGGCATGCAGGTTGCTGGTGTTGCTCACCCCTTAAGGAAAGATGCTCAGCCCTTCCTCTTGTGTCTGCTGGGCAGGGAGGAGCTGCAGGAGGCTGCAGTGCTCCTGCTGCCATGCTCCAGTGCCAGAGTGCCTCCAACCAGCTGCACAGCTGAGGCTTGGCTTTTGGGGCACAGTTTGGCTATTTTCAGTGGGGCTGATAGCCATCCCGGCCATCCTGGCCCAACCTGAGGAAAGAGCAGCCATGAGGAAACCACCCTTGGTGCCATTGATAACACTGATGCAGCTGGCAGACTGCAAGCAGGTGCTCCCAGTCCATGCTCCCTCCTAGCTCAGGACAAGATGGATGTCACCCTCAGCCCCGACACATGCTGTCTCGCTGGAGGGAAGTACCCCTGCTCCCCGCTCTCCCAGCCCTGTGGGGACACAGCCACTGCTGCCAGCCAGGAAGGTGACATGCAGGAGCAGACAAAGCCAGAGCTGACTCTGCTTCCTGCTGAGCCAACCTCAGGGAAATTACCCAGCCACTTTGAATAAAAGTGAATTAAGCAGCCTGGCAGTAACTCAGACCATATTTTATTAACTTGGCCAGAACCAAGTAACATTAATCCACCACCCTGAAATTTCTTTTTTTATAGCCATGCTCTAATATATGAAAATGTGCTGGCAAAATTTTCTGTAGGTTACAACCCTCCAGTTAGCAACAAGCACGCAGTGGGAGGGGTATCCCTTAGGTAGGGGCTGAGATGCAGTGTGGAGCCCCACACAGCCCACCCAAGCACCACGGAAGCAAGCGATGGCTTCCCCTGCTGCTTGCTCTGCCACCCTGGGGAAAGCCCTAGTGGCTCATCACTTTTTAAAGTGAGGGATGCCAGGTGCCTGAAGGGCCTTGGTGGTCACTGGGAAACAGTAGACATTGGCTTCAGCCCACAGAAGTGAATTGCTCTGCAGAGGTGCCTCCCTTCCTCTCTGCCTTGCCTGTGTAAGAAAACTGTTTTTCTTGGCTCAGCAAATGCTATGTCTCAGTTCTGCAAAACTGGGGGTGCATCTGCTCAGACTGCTGGGTATGATGCCTGAATGCCCACCCACCCTTGCTTTAGACAAGGTGTACCCTAGAAAGAAGTCAGGCATCTAAGGAAAGGCAAAAATCACCTCCTGCACAGGTTTCCCCCTCTGGGCCACCCACAACACATGGTGGAGCTCAGGACAGGGCTTCAGAGCCCGCTCACCAGCGGCCAAGAGCTCCTGCCACTGGCCCCACAGGAGCTGCCAGGGAGTCAGCACTCCTGGGGAGGTCTCCAGTGGGCCAGCAACCCACCAGGATCCCAGGGGGTTTATCTCTGTGTTTTACACACGCTGCCTTTCGGCTTAGCACTGGCGAGGGGGTCACCTTTGGTACAAATTAACATCTTCCCCAGTCTCTGCATTCTGGTGCCCTGTGTAAGCCTACCAAGAAATAAAATTGCCCTGCCTTCCTTATTTATTAGCAATAATAATCTTAATAATACTTCACACATCAGTAGGAGCTTCCATCTGAGGAAATGAATGCACTTTACAGACCTAAATGATTTAAGATGCTTAGCCCATCTCTGAGATACAGAGGAAAACCATCCTTTCTTTTTACAAATGGGAAGCTGAAGCAAACCGTAGCTAACTGACTTATTGCCATGCAGGAAGGCAGCAGTGAGGCAGGGTGAGAGTCCAGTCTCCTTCATTACCTCCTGTGACTGTGGCTGCCTTTTCCTGCATTTCAGCCAACCTCTTCCCCATGCCCACAATGCTGCAGTGGTGCCATCAGAGGAACTGCTGCAGAGTCTTGGGGGCCAGACCCAGCTTGCTCATGGCTCTGTTTTGGGGGCTGTTTGCCTTGCCAGTGCTTGCTTGCTCAAGGTGGGCTGGTCCTTGCGTGGCTGCAGCTGCTGGGTACTGCTCAGACCAGGTTTGCTCCAGCAGCTCCTACATTTTGGAGATGCCCTCTTAGTGCAGTGCCGTCCTACACTCTGTGAATGTCCTTAGGGCAGGTGGGTAGCCTGTCCCGGGGGTTTGAAGAGGGTGGTGCACCAGGAATGGGCTGGGCATGGCATCCCATGCCGGGCAGTGTTATCTGCAGCCTCGGCTGCAAACACACTGCGGCCGTAGTGGCTGCTAGGCTGGCTGCAAACACGGCCACCAGTGCCCAGAGACTGTCCCGGGGCCTGAAGGGTGGGCGTGGGGACAAGAGACACGAGTATAAATAGTCAGATGAACTCCAGCTCACTGGGCAGTGAACTTTTTTGTATATAGCCTCTTTGTAAAGTGAAACTAGCCCGTGCCTCTCGGGGTGGAAAAAGAAAGCGAGCGGGGACCACACCTATTATGTGCGTAGATCTGCCCATCAGGGTCTGGCAGCACTCGCACAGTTATATGAAATGCTTGCTATAAACATGGGACTACTGGGTGGGTGGTTGTTAACTGTTTAGAGCACAACTTGAAATAATACTGTTTGGCCTGAACCAGAGGCCAAAATGGGATTTTCCGCCTTAAGACGCCACCAGATCTGGGTTGTCTGCTTCCCTCTGCTATGCAGAGCTTATAAATAACCCCCTTCTCATCCTCAGAACAGCTTCTTCTTCTTCCTTTTTTTTTTTTTTTTTACACATGAGAAGGAGGAGGGAAAAAAAAAAAAAGGCAGGCAGGCAAGCAATAGTGAAAGTGCCACCATGTTGTTCTATTTTAAACCCTGTTTGCCTGCAGTTTCGGATGCAGGCAGGGGAGGAGACCACTGGGTCATCCCACCGCCGCCCGCCCGGCCGCTGCGGTGTGCGTGTGCCTGTGTGAACTTATTGTTTTATCCTCACGTCACCTCGCAGCCTGCGCCGCCCGCCCTCCCTCCGTCCCCGAAATCTTTGGTTAATAAGTTTGCTTGCTTTTTATACCCGCACATGTGGCGCATCTGGAGCAAGGCGTGCCTCTGCTTTCTTGTCGGTTTTTTATCTCCCTCTCTATCTATACGTGCGCATTATTTTTTTTTTTAATTTTTTTTTTTCCTACTTTACTTGCGACTGCCATGGCAACTGTTACATGTTTGGCAAAAAGCTTACGGAGAAGAAAAGGGGCTCAGCGCTCAGCTGGCAGATGTCCAGTGTAATCATGCTGCAGCGCCGAAATGAGGCCTTTGGCCGGCTGCCGAGCTGGGGAGAACAAAGATGTCAGTTCCCCGTGTTGGCGGCGGCGCTTGTTTGGCACCCTTATATGGTTTCCCAGAACTCCTCGCCTTGGCGGCTTTCCATTCCCTTTAGGGCAGCAAACAGGATTAGCACACACAGACTTGTTTTTCTCTTTTCTCCTCCAACTGTTCCAATGACATCATCCCTGCTGCATTCAGCTGCCAGCAGGGTGACTTTGGGGGTGGATTTTTTTTTTTTTCCTCTTAAAAAAAACACCACCGCGCACACACCAGCAAGCACGATGATTTAGGTAATGCTTGCACACCTTTCTTGTTAAATTAAAGCCCCCAAAGTGCAGAAATCTCAGGCTAACCAAGCCAGATGCACTGCATTTTTTTTCTCTTTTTTCTTTTTTTTTTTCTTTCTGGTCTCATAATTGAATTCCTGCAAGATAAAAATCTCCTTTTCCTCAGTAGGCTGTAATCAGTGCTCGAAGAGCTGTGGTTTCCAACTGCCCTCGTCATGTGCTTCCTTATGAAATTCCACAGAGAAATCTTCTTGGCTTGGGCGCCGGTTTAAAGGGCCCTGGAGTGGGATGCAGCCCCTGCTGGTCCCCCAAAATCACAGGGCTGGGACCACCTGGGGTGGAGTGCTACATGGAGGCCCATGGAGCTGCTGTGGGGCAGTGCAGGAGGGAAGCCCTGTCTGTAAAGGAAGGACTTTGCTTAGGAGAGTTTTTAGTTGCTGCTAGCCATGGGGAGTGGGGAGAAAGCCATACAGGAGAAACCATTGAATTTTCTGCCTCTTCCCTCAAAGTCCAGACCCATTTTCAGCTTCTGGACATCATATATCCTGGGCATTTTCCTCCTTCCACCTGGTTTCTTTGCCAACCAAACAGCAGAGTCATGTCCCGTTCCCAAGGGAGCCCCAGGGGTGCCAGCATCTCCCCGCACCAGGAGGTGGGCAGCCCTTGGCGGGGAGGCCGAGGCCAGCTGGGGCAGCAGGGCTCCCTCCCCGCTCCCGCAGCTCCTTCCCTCCCGGCAGCGCTCCTGTTTTCCTTGGCAAGGCCCACAGGATGTGATGCTTGCTTCCTCCTGTTGATGCAGACGCAGGGAAGGGGCCCAAAGGGGACGGTGGGCTTTGCATGAAGTGTTGCTCAGCGATGGAAAAGCTCCCCAGCTCAAGGCTTGCCGCAGACCACTGGATATTAGTCAGCATGGGAAGAGCTGGCCAATCCAGTTCCTCATTGGGTCGTTCAGTTTTTCCACTGCAGAGGTGGACAGACAGACAGATGGACAGACAAATGTAGGCGGCAAAGCAGGGTTGCTAGGAAAGCTTTATGTAAGCGGCTCTCGGCCGGCAGCTGACAGTGCAGCAAGTGTTCAGCTCCCAGAGCTCCACATCAAACCTGGCAGCACATCAAAACCTCTGTTTCATAACCCACTAGAAATAGGATTTTCTAGCAGCGCCAGGAGGACTCGCCTTGTTGTGCAGGGACTGGGATTGTACCCGTTGTTAATGGTTAACTAGTCAATGGCCTGAAAAATTCTGTCGTGCCCTTCCCCACGATGGAGTACGTGATTTTAGCAGGCGCTGCTGCGCCTGGCGTCAGCCATGCCACCCTGGTCCACCTGTTTAAAACACAACTCTGGAATTCATTAGCAATTAACAGCAACCAAATAATTACACAATCAGCTGTCAGGAGAGAGGCCATGATGCTGTGAGTGGCTTTCCCAGGATGGGAACTGCCCTCCACTGGGTGTGTAAGCCTGGCTGTGGAGGGACTGAGGCTGGAAAGGGGGCTTCCCCAGGGAAGCACAGATTTCCAGAGACAGAGGTTTCATGGGAAGCAGAAGGCACCAAGAAACAAAACTGATCTACCTCAATCCTGCCACCTTAATCCCGTGCAGTGGCAACCCTCACCTGCCCACTCCAGCCTAGGAGTCTGGGCTTCTCTGGCTCCCTCCTCTGAGGGAACAAGGCAAGAGTCAGCCATGCTTTACAGTGCAAGACAAAGCTCCTCGAGTGCTTTGCAGAGCAGGGTTGGGGCTTTGGCTCTGGGGAAGGGGCTTGCTGCAATGCTGGATGGCAGAGAAACCAGAGCGCTGCTCACATTCCCCATCTGCTTGCAAAAATCCCCAAGAACTACTCGCCTCCTCTGCTCCCAGGCATCAAAGGAGATGGTCCTGTGCCCCCACCCAGGCCTCTCCCCATCCTGGCTCCATGCTGAGATGTGCTGATGGCACAGGAAAGGCACTTACATTTTTTTTCAGACATTGAAAAAGCAGTGAGCGCATTAGATACATAGATTCATGGAGATGGAAAACACTCAAGTATTCATTTTATTCACTACTCTCTTCTTGCTGATGAAGAGTTATCCCCTCTTGGATATGATCCAGTATTTTGTCCAGCCTTATTTCCAGTGATTCAAGTGATGGGGCTTCCTTTGGGAAACTTCATCACTGCCTAATGCACTTTGCTGTTAGGAAGTGCATCTTGCCCTGCATTTGGCTCCAGCAGTTTGTCTCTAGGCTCTAGGCTTGCTTCCCAATGTGCCAGCTGCTTGTGGGCTCCTGATTCCTCTAGGCAAACTAGATGTCTTGGGCTCACTTCACTATCTCTGTAGGTCATTCTTAATCCTTTAATAATTTACTGCCTTCCTCTTCTTGCTGCCATCTGCCCCACACTGGCCTGGTTCTGCTGTACATGGGCAAAGTTTCTCCCTGGTGCTGGGCTGAGGCTCTGTGGGCTCCGATGCAGTGGCTGCCCAACAGCTATGTGCTTCTCCAGCTCTGGGCCAGGGAGCATGAGCTCAGTGGCTGGCACAGGAAAACACAGCTGGAGGGATGCTCTATTTAACACCAACTACTAATGGCCCGAAGGGGTTGTTCTGGCCAAGTAGGACTGCTGAGGCATAGAAACACCCTGGCTACACGGAGCCTTTCCCCTGGCCATGCTCCCTGCATAGGAGCAGGAGAGAGGTTAGGGTGAAGGAACTTCTCAGTGCAACTCCAAAAGGGCAAACAGCCAGGTCAGTGTGAGCAGGGCATTCTCGATCCTGTCCCTCCGAGGAGCATCAGCTACAGGATGCCTTATACCCAGCTGGCTGCCTGAGCTGCATGGAGCAAAAACCTCCTGCACAGTCAAAATAGCTGGATTGGCCCAAGTTATATCCCTGAGGGTACCTCATGTAAAGCAGCCTCTTTTCCTTCATCACATTCACAAAATGGGTGTGAGCACCCCTAGTCTTTCATGGAAGTTATGACCTGCAGCTGATTCTCATGCGATTGTCCTCCTCTGTTTGGAGGTACAGGGGTGTCCCTGTTCCCCGCCCACCACCTTGAATTGACCCCAGAGGAAGACGTTTTTGTGGTCATATTCCAAGTCCCTTTTGTCCTCTCACCCCATTTCCCTTCTTTTGTGTCCCTGTACTTGCAGCTCCTTGATATGGAGCCAAAGAGGCCATGAGAGCCTCCGCCCTGTGCTCCCAACCGCAGCAGGGGCGAGTCCCAGTCCCTGGCTCCCCACTGGCTTCTTGCGTCCCCTCGCTCACTGCACCCCCTCTGCCTCAGGCATTCGTCACAGTGCTCAGCACAGCTTGGCCTGGGTCAGATGCCTGCATTCCTCCTCGCCCTGGGACCCAGCGCTCTTCCTCTCTTTTTGTTTCCTTTTGTTTATGGTACTCAATCCAGCTCTCAGGCCATGCGCAAATGCTCCGCTCTTGGCCAAGTTGAATTCGTTTCAAGGAAGATTGCACAAGAGTTCAGGGCTGGTGCTCGGAGCCAGGCCTGCTGGGCTGGATGTTTTGTTCTCTCGGCCCCGGTCCTGCTGGAGGACCTGCTGGCATGAACTCCCGCCAAAGCGGAGTCAGCAGGATGCCTCACGGGCTGCCTGGCTGGGAGGAGCCAGAGCAGCAGTCCTGTGAGGTCAGGGACAGGCTTTGCAAATTCAATTAAAAAAAACAGAAGTAAAAGAGAGCGAGTTTGCTTGGTTAAAACCTCTTTGTTAAAACCATGAGGATTGATGGTAAATCCAGCTTCCCCCAGGTATAAATATTCTTGTTCCAGTTTCGCACTGGGTCTGGGCAGTAAAAGCTGTATTGGCTGCTGCAGAGGAGAGGCTCGGGTGGTGAGGAGGGGTCTGCCAAGCTGAAATAGCTCCCTCGACGTCAGAGGGGGTGAGGTGGGGGGGCTCCAATGGTACATAGCTGTGGTTGTGTCCGGGAGCCTGGAGCTCCCTCCCTCCCTCCCTCGGCTCAGGGCTGGGCTGCCCCGCGGAAGCGGCTCGCTGGAATTGCTGCTCGAAGTCTGGCTGGCCTTTGGTGAGGGAGAGCACCTATTACCCCTCGTCTCTCAAGCACAGCTTGTATGTCAAGGGACGTGAAATCCTTGCTCTATGGGTTTAAAAAAGCTGCAGGCAAGTAGTAAAAAACCCCCTTTTTTTAAATGGTTCCTAACTTTCTTTGAAGGCGGGTTTGTTATGTTTGGTTGTTTGGTCTGTCTTTGTTGACCTTGTCAACAAAGATATCAGCAAAGAGATGATTTGGGAATACTTGGAAAAATCAAACTTATCTGCACGAGCAGGCTGCAGTAGGGTGGACCCTGTGAGAGTTAGCTGACCTGCTGAGCCTCTGTCAATTATTTTTGAAAAATCACGGGGAACGTGAAGCTTGAGGGCACAGGAGGTTCCTCAGCAGCTTGTGCTGCAATGTTGAAGTGCCTCGGGACACCCATTGCCATCACAACTAAGAAATTTTGTTTACTTTCCTGACACAGGACGTCCCCGCTTTGAAGGAATTTGGAGTGACTTAAAATCCCTTGGCAAATCTCTGTCTTTCTCAGAGGTGGGATTCATCTCAGCTGACTGTAGAAGTGTGAAAGTCACACAATGATCCAAGCTAATCGTAGGAGCAACAGGCATCTCACACACACATATATACATATATATATGTTCAGTGGGGCAAATCTCTTGCTGGAAGTGCTCACCTCCTCTATGGAACATAATGGGAGCCTGGGGGTTTTGCTTAGCCACTTTAAAGTCCCCTTTAGAGAAGACAAGCACTAAATGGTATGTCCTGCCCTGGAGAACGGGCTTATTTTTGGTCCTTTGGAGCTGCAAGAGGTGCTTAGTGACTTACGGTGGCTATGCAATGACACACAATTCTTCCTCTGGCTCCTAGGTTCTGGTGCAGCTTCTTGGCTGTTGGCCATCTCATCAAAAACCCTGATGAATGCAAAGATACAGCTCCTGAATTATTCTCACTTCCACCAGTTTCATTTGAGAACATGGCAATATTCTTCCCATACTTTACATTTTAACGTAATGCTGATGAATGATATGACAACGATAAATTTTCATTTTATTTAAAGCTGTTTATCATCCATATCTGTTATGGAAAGTCATCAATTATGCAAAAAGCATGAATGTTTAAAAAGCCTCTAAAGTGTGTCTATTTATGGATTGTATGTTGTGTATTCTTTACTCCTTGCTTGTGCACACACTGGAGAGGCTCCTCCATTAAATATCATTTTTGCACAAAGAGCCTGAAAAATGGAACTTGACAGGGGGATCTTAGACAAGCTGGAGGCTTGTCGCAAAATGTGACAGAGCCATAAAAATTCCACATTCTTGGGAAAATCCCTCAATGCTTGAAGCTGGGTCTAAATCAAAGGAGCAGTGAACTAGATGGATGCAGTGTATCTGGGGTCAAAAAGCCATCCTCTGTGGCTTGCCTGAAGTCACCTTCCATAGCTTAGCCAGGGCCTGTCAGTGAAGGGGAAATAAATGGGTCCTTCATAAGCTCTCATTAGCAGAGGGGTCCACACTGTTCACAGCCCAGTGATTTTTCCAGTCCATGGTCCTTCATAAAAGCCACAGGAACCGAATCCTAACAACTGGCATGTGTGTGGACCTTGCTGCAGAGACCTGTGGCTTGCAAAGGTGTGCTCCTGCTCTGGAGTGAGGAGCAAGATGGATGAAATGGCTGAGATGCCAGAAGTCAGGAAATACTGCTCATCTCTGAGTTTGCACAGCAACCTCTTTGGTACAGGTTCTGCTCGCAGGCAGTGTCTTTGGAGCCACCTTGCATTAAGACCAGTGTAATTGGCAGCTTGTTTTGGCATGTGCATTAAATCACAGGAGTGGGGGGCTTTTACAGCAAGGAACGCAGGTCAGGGAGCGAATGCCAGAGACCCTTTAAAGGAGGGCATGAAGATGCTGGCACCCTGAATCTCTTCTTTCTTTCCTTTCAAGATGCTGGGGGGACAAAAAGAGTTAAAGTAAGGAAATTAGATCACAAAAACCAAATTAACTGAACAGCACCGTCCTGGCCTGGTGCTGATCCCGCACATGGTGTGCCAGTAAATCCCAAGCAACCCAGCACACATCTGGGTGTTTCTGGGGCGGCTGTGTCTATTCAGGCCTGCCAGGGTGTTGGAGGGGGCCCGCAGCTGCCAGAGCACTCAGCAGCGTGCGACAGGAAAGGGAGAGCTTTCTCACACGTCCCACACAAGAGCTTGATTGTGGGGATTGCTGAGGGGTGACCTCCCTGTGCCACCGGTGCTGCGGCTGCTGGCTCCTCTGGCACAGGCACCCACCAGGAGACCTTCTGCTCTTGCATTACAATGCCTACAGCGTTGTAAGTGTCCTGTATCTGCTGAAGACTCAGGTGCTTAAACATCTCCCTGAAGTAATTAGTTGTGTTTTTAAATTACTTACAACCTATGTAGTGCTGTAGGGGATGGGACAAAGGAGGGAGCATGAAGTGGAGTGGGAAGTGGCATCTGCTATTTTTAAACATGACACACAAGGCCACCTCCACAGTATCCCTGCACCCCTGCCTTCATGGCATTTGGTGGTCTTTGCCATGAAATCTTTAATTTTCTTTCCTTCTTCCTTCCCCCTTGTTGCCATCAAGAGATACCCTTTACAGTGCTGTGCACCTTTAAGCCAAGTAAGCAGTAACACAAGAGAGGACTTGCAGCCTTTTCTCGAGTGCACGGAAGGCCTAGGATCAAAGGCTGGCTACATCCAGCACTAGAAGCGTTGTGGTGACACATTAGTAAGGCTTTTTTTTCCCCTACCTGTTCAAACAGCCACACAAATTTTCCATTTTCAGCTTCTATTTTTTCCCTAGGTTCATGGGATGAAGATGAATGCCCTCTGAATCCTGGCTTCTTCTGTGGCAGACACTGCCTCTCACTGCTTCTGTCCTGATCCAACCTGACTGTCACAAGGCTCACTGCAGCTCTTCTGCCCAGTGCTCTGACTGTTGGGCTGGTCCAGAACATCACTGCTCTGTCAGACAGGGACCTTCTGCTTTACAGTCATGAGCAAATCAGCTTCTGTTGGGCCATACAGAGAGATGTTATTGTGTTCTCGTAGCTTTCTCTTGTACATGAAGGAAGAGGGGTTCCCTTGGGCGACTCCCCATGGCTCTCAGCATCTCAGTACCTATCTGTGCATGTCAGCATCTCTCTTTTTCACCTCCTCTGCCGAACACACTCTCTAGCACATCCTGGGATCATGCTTGTCTTTCCATAACTGCATCCTATTGGTGCCCAAAATAATTAACTACCAGCATGTCCTTTTCCCCTTCAGCCAGTTCCAGATGAGTTCCCAGTTCACAGCATCAGTTCTCGCTGTTAATCCATAAACTATAACCTTTGCATTGGGTACTGTTCAACATAATTAGATTTCTATTACAAGATGTTCTTTCCTGCAGTTAAACAAGACTTGCCTTACTTAAACAGCCAGCCCCAGGTGCTGCTTAATTGTAACCTTAGTGTTAAAGCTCTGTGCTTGCAGGCCGTTCTCTCAAAGCCTCCAGTCCACCACACCACAGCCTGTACTTATCTTGACATGACACGTTAGCAATCATCCGTAGCTCTCTGGCAGCGAGACCCCGACTTGTCCTGCAGGATGGCAGCCCTCGTCCAAGGACCCAGGCTTTTCATGAAGAGAAGAATAAAACCAGGATGGCTTTAAATCAGGTCACCCTGACTGCAGTGTTAAACACGCTACCTGCTCTAGTGCAAGCTGGGGTGGAAAACAAAGGCACAATAGACCAAACAAGGTCATTAACATCAATTTGATCCCATTACGCATCTAAACCCAGGACTCTTTGTTTGATGATTTTTATTTTGTGCTGAGAGGGAAGGAAAACAACCTTACACATAATGGAGTGGTGCTGGTTACTGAAAGGCATCTCCTCTCACATA
This sequence comes from Notiomystis cincta, assembly GCA_013398075.1. NCBI lineage: Eukaryota > Metazoa > Chordata > Aves > Passeriformes > Notiomystidae > Notiomystis > Notiomystis cincta. Next base: position 167,220 of record VZRX01007770.1, read on the forward strand.
AAGCAGCAGTAATGCTTCCTAAGTCCACCTGTATCTTGGTTGAGTGTTCATTTAGCCTCGCTCTCACCATCCCCATTCGCTGTGGTTAAAAAATGTTGGTATGCAGGAAAAGTTTCCTCTGACAGTGAGAAGTCTGCGGCCACCCCCCTGCCTGAGCCCAGTGGCTGCTTTGATGCCACAAGAGCATGACAGTAAGAGAAATGCCTGGGGAAGTGAATCAATAGCGGCAGGCTGGCCAGCTGCAGGGTGAGGATGGGGTAAATTGCTGGAAGAAACTTTCCCAGCCACCGGAGGAGTTGGGAGAACAATGCGGAGAAGAGGATGTGAGGCACTTCCCGCCACTGGCCAGCCCTGCGCCAAGGAGTGCCGCAGCCTCCAGTGCTATCTTTGTCCCCCTGTCATCCTCTGGAGGCGGCTGTTGCTGTTGGCTGTGGGTTTCTGTGCTCGTTGTTTCTTTCAGTTCTCTCTCAGAGATCTAACTGTCACTGCAAAACCAGGGGACTGTTTTCCCCAACCTTTCTGGCTGACATCCACTCAGCCTGTCCGAGGCAGGTCTCTGGGCCAGACTGGAAGTGTGCTGGTTCCTCTCTAAAACCTGGCTGGCAGAGCAGTGCCAGTGTTTTCTTTTTTCTTTTCCCATCTCTCTTTCCCTCCTCCTATTCCTGAGAGATGGAGATAGTGGATTTCTTGTTTGTTCTGCTTTCCCATCACATTTGTCTATTACCAGCCACTTGAATCTCCCGGTCTATTTCCTGCAGAGCTGCTTCTCTCCACAATATTCAAGTGCCTTTTGCAAGTGGGAAAAAAAAAAAAGCCAACCAAATAACCCAGCCCTGTGATTTTCCTCCCTGCTATCAGGAAACAGGTTTGTTTGTTTTTTAATGAATGCAAAAGAATGCAGATAGCGGTGAGGAAAAGCTTGGGCAAGGAGTTCAGCGCTTCTTTATTTAGGCTCCTCCATGTATATCAGCTGAGCCCAGCAGGAGACAAAGCAAGAGTTGGATGTTATTTCAAGAAAAGCCTGGTCTTTCATGCCTGAGACAGAGTAGTGTCTCTGGAGGGAAACTCTGGGCTCCTGTTGTGCCTGGGTGATTTGGGCAGAAGAAGGTCAAGGAATTTCAGCAATGCTGCTTTTCTTCTCTGTTTTCCAGGCTCTTTGTAGCAGGTATCCCTAGGGCTGCCCACTGCCACTGTGACAAGTTGGAGGGGCTTCACATCTACAGCTCTGCCTGGCCTGGTATTTCTCAGTGCTCTGGAGCCAGGCATTTTTGGCTGCACAGGACTGGAGAGAGAACAGGCAGATCCATGGCACGATGTGAGAGAGGGATGGTGCATGGAGGTGCTGGGGACTCTGCCACTTATGCCACAAGGGCAAGGCAGCCTGTCTAGATGGCAGGGGCTGAACACTAATAACAGGTTCATTGCAGCTCTGTGCTTGCTGGAAACAATGGACTGAAATCACAGCCACGCTGATGTCCACACCAAGAAGAAAAAAATATCACAAAGTGATGTGGCAGATAAAGCACAACATTTTTCTTGACTTACTGCTTGGCACTTCATGCTAGTTAGTGCTAGGTGCTTCTGCCTTACTCAAAGTCAAATTTCAGTCTTGAAGCATCACTTTAGCATGACAAGTAGAAATGCATTACATAGAGTAAGATGCTTAGACTTATAATTTAATTCAAACAGCATATATATGGCATATTTGTAGCATATATAAAGCATATTTTGGCCATGGCCCTTTGCTAAATTCAGCACAGATTCAGGCTTGGTCAGACTGAAATTGCATTTTTCAGTGCATGAAATATTAATTGCACTTTCTTTACCTGGGTCTAGCCATGATATGGTGTGAATCACATCTTTGGGATACCTAAGTAGTTAAAGGCACATTTGTTCTTTGTTATCAAGCAGCTCTAAGACAGGTCATGTCTAGTTCCAACCCTGATATTCATTTTCCTGTGGTGAGCATATTTCTTCCTTAGTCATGCAGGATTTTTTGCTTCTTTCAAAGTATGTCTTTTGTAGCAGATTTTTATGCAGATTTTTATGCAAAAATGTATTACTAGGTTGTTTTCTAGTGATACAGAGAAATCTTTCATGCAATTTGCATCCCATTAACAGCTTCATAAGAGACAATCCTGATTCTAATGGCTCTGCACAATAAGCCAATAAAGCCAAATATGGAAGGGATTATGAAGTGTATTGCTGTTATACCCACAAAATGGTTCATATGTTCAAAAGAGAGGCATTGACTCATGTGATACCTAAGGTTAGTCCTAAGAGTTACTACAACTGGTATCTTTCAGTAGTTCTTTGTCTGTCTTTTATTTCCTCTTGGTTTCCATCTCAATTTTCTTGCACTGGTAGCAGAAACAGAAGAGGAACCCCAGCCTGCAGCCTTGCATGTGGATGCTGCTAGATTCTAGCTTGGAGGGAGAGAGGTAGCATGGTGTGAGAGGGAAAAGTGACAGTCCAGAGCATGGTGCGGCCTGCCTGCAGCTGACTTTTCCCTGCTTCCTCCAGATCCTTCCTTGTTTCCTCCTGCTTCATTTAGGAACAGCAGTCACAAGCCAGCTCAGCTATCTGGCTCATTTATGCCCTCTCTTTTCCTGCAGGATGCAGCCTGAAGTTCTCATATAAAATCAAGTAATTGTCCAGGCTCCTAGGAAACACATGAAATGGCCCTCTCTTGGACTGTGGCAATGTCCAGACCACACTCCCTCCCAGTGCACATGTAATGCTCTGCGTGTTTTTAACCAGCTCAAGGTTTTCACGTGTCACTTCCCTAATAGAGAGATTCTTTTGTCTGTAACAAACAGCACTCAAAAAAGTTTTTTACCTTCTTTGGTCACATGTGTACACATGCTTCTGTTTCAATTGCTCAGCCATTATGGGGCTTCAGCATATTTTGTTTGCATATTGTGTTTTCAGCCTCACAATTATCAATGTTGTCTTTATGCCTCCACTTGATTTAGAGACGGTTTGTGAATGCCAGTGGAGCCAACCACACAAGCAGCTTCCGACCACGCAGCGGGAGGTGTTCAGAAATGCAGCAGTGATGAGCTGGACATGGTCCCAGATGAGCTCAGCATAACCTTCTCCACAGAGATCCTCTGTCAATCACCCTACAACTGGATTGTGATGCTGCCCTCAGGTGCCAGCCACCCCCTGCCCCTTGGCACAGAGGGTTGGGGTGCCTGGGCACGTGTGTATGGTGGGCTCATAATCTTGGGTTGCTGTGGATGGGGCAGATGTGGTGTTGCCAGGCACTGCAGAACTCACTGGGTGCACAGGTTTTGGTGTGCTGGGGCTGGAGGTGGCCTTGGGGGGCTCACACAGACACACACAGTGTGGGTGACCTGCTCATGCTGCACAGGAGGCTGGATGCTGCACAGCCCTTCGTGGTAGCAGGATGTCTGTGAGCAGCATTTCAAACTTCCTCTGCACATATCCACGTGTGCACACAAACCTGTGGAAGGGCTTTTTTGCAGCCAATACTGAGCACTGGTGCCTTGTTTTTCAGCAGCCTTTTTAGAATCATGGCACGTTCACACAAGGTCTGTTTTACCTTTAACTTCATTAAGTGTCTGTGGCTGCTACCCATCTTTGAGACAGCAGCACCATTAGTGGATGACCTGCAGATTTTTTTCATTTGTTGCAAAACACTGGTCAGGTATGGTTCCTCTTCCTGAGACCCACAGGGTGCACTGGCTGGGCTTGGCAGTGGCAGGGGCTGCATACCAGCTTCAGATCTGCATTAGGGGTTGAGTCAGCCCAGCTGTGATATGTTCTGATTCATGGTCTGACATCTTCTGACCTCACATATCCACACAGACATGACTTTGAGCTGACTGCACGCCTTGGGACAGGCCCAGAATTGGGAGGGTGCTCAGCTGTAGACCAGCCTGAGAAGAAGGTCTCAGTCACCTCCCAGGGTGTAGGATGTCTGGGAACTGCATCTGCTACCCTACAAATGCAATTACCATTGCCCTAGGACTCTGCACTATCCCAAGTTTTTGTGTTTCTTAAATTTCTAAAATCTGTACAGTGTAACTTTATCAAAGACTAAAAAAGACAGTTCAGCCAGCTTTAATATGTCCCTCTCTTATTTTCTTTTCCCTTTCTCTCAGGCTTTGAAATTTCCTTTCCCCTGGACTGTATATATTTTATCCTTTATCTTTTTCTTCTACAACTCTATTATGGTGATGCCTAGCAAAGACCAGGATCCTATTAGGCACAGCCAACAAAAATGGTCTTCAACAAGCCTGACTATAAAATGCCTTTTTTGAAGTTCCTGCTTTCAGTTACTTCTTTCACTACTTTTTCTTCCATCCTTCTTTTGGATATTTTGTTCCTTTTAATTTCAAGTTTTTGAAATCCAAAACTCAGGACTGTTTCAGGTTGTGGTTCAGGCCATAAGACTTACAAGTCAAATGTGCTCCTCACTATAGCTTCCTTTAGCTACAATTTTGTTTCTTTGGGACCTTCTGTTGATTCTCTCTCATGTTTTCCACCATGGCACTGCAATGCCTGCACTGGCACTGAAGGTTTTTATATTCCCTGGATGCAGTTAGGATCGACATGCACACGCAGACAGGGTCAGAGCTTCTGAAGTGGCTTGCTTGGGGGATTTCAGGCAGGTTATGCAGGTTTCATCATTTAGGACTTCAGCTGTGTGCAGATGCTTTCAGGCTTTAGGCAGCAGAGAGCTTCAGGACTGGTTTTGGTTAAAAGACAAGCTGATGGCCCGAGAGCACAGCTGAGGCCTTGACAGGTTACAGAGAACCACAGAATCATAGGCTGGTCTGGGTTGGAAGTGATCTTGAAGATCATCCAGTTCAGCCCGCTCTGCCAGGGGCAGGGACACCTTCCACTAGGCCAGGTTGCTCAAACATGTCTGTTTGCAGTGTCACTTCCTATCACGCCTGCAAGGGAGGTAAATGTTTGCACTGTCACAACATTTCTCCTGCTGGAGCTTCCTGGCTGGGGACGCTGCCGCGTTTCCTGCAGGGCACATCGCCTTGTGTGGGGGCGTGCGAAATCTCATCTAGCAAAAGTACAGCTAGGCAGTGTTTTATATATTTGACATATATGACAATGCAGACTGCAGCAGGGAACTCAGTGTCAAATCAGTACACAGTTAACAAGAACCCAGCAAATGGCAAAACAAGTGAACATACCCAAGTCAGGCTGTTTTACACAGTGCACCTTCACATCCAAGGCACAAATTCAAGGCATCCAGCCTGCAGCATTTATTTTAAAATGTGGTGCGTGGTTTTTACCTGTGCCACAACCCCCCTGCTTAGATTATCTTTGGGTGTTTAAGGTCAGGAGGCACAACAGTAGCCACCTATTCTGCTGTGCCACTAGGAGACTGGGTCATGAGAAGACAGAAATTAATTAAGCTGGTGAAGAGAGAAAGGAATTCAAAGGATTCAAATGGTATTGCTGAGGACGACCAGAGCTGCTGCTTTGCATTTTACTTCAGCTCAGAGGTAGTTTCCTTTTCCTGTATTGAGTGCTCAGCTTTGTGGGCAGCCAGGCAAATGCATGACACAGATTTCAGGTGATGAAGTGTGGAAGTCTAGGGTGGCAAATTGAGAGTCCTGGGAAGAGACCAAGGCCAGAGGGGAAGACATTAGTAAGCAGAGAGGGCTACAAAACTGCATGATATAAAACCCTGGGAAGGGCTTTAAGGAGAGGGCTGACATGAATTGGAGGACAGCAGAGCTGCATTTCTAGACATCTAAGGGAAGGCAGGGAACTGTAGGGGATGGGGGTATTACAGCCAAAGAGGCATTTGAGGCAAGGATTTCTTCTAAGAGCAGGAAGCAACACTGGGACAGTCCCTAAAGGGTACCAGAGAGGAGGATACTCTCAAAGTAACAGAGGACAAAGAGCAAGTGTGAGTATTCAGAGCCATGGTGTCAGTCAGTAAGATGTGAGAGAAAACCAGTACCAGCAGATTCTCAAAAGCCTGCAACAAGACATCACCTTTGTCAATGGCACAACACCAGGTAGGCTGCAAGCAAATTCTAATATATAAACCCCATTGTATTACACTGGCTAAATTGACACTGAGTTTATGTCTTCCTGTTGCCCTCCTTTTTGTGACCAGAGCTATTTCATTAAAGATACAATTACTCTGATTGGTTCAGCTGTCCTCACTGAGAAATGGCCTCCAGTATTGGAGATGTTCAGATGCAAGCTGTGAGTCGAATCCCAGAGACTATCCACTCCTGGAAACTGTCAGAGGTGGGGCTGGCAGAATCACTTGCTGGCCTGACTGCTCCTCCACAAGCCCCATGTGGGATTTTGCATGAGTGCTCAAAAAATTCTAACACTGCATATTCTTCAACTCTGGCAGCCTGCTCTGGTGCTCTGATTTAAGACTCTGGTAGCCCAGATGGACTTAAAAGTGAGTTTATTCCCTTCCTGGTTTATATATTAGATAATCACTATCATGTCTTCCTAGCCCCTACACTGTGGTACAGACTATCTTATTAACAGAGTTTTTTGGGTTTAGACTATTCAGCCTTTTCCACTCATACCATTTCTGGACCATTGCCATTGCTCTCCTTTGCACTTGTGCAATCAGCTCAGTCTCTCTGAACTACAGTGGCCAAAAGTGCACAGATAACTTCAAACGAAGCCTTGACAACACAGACAACAGGGGGAGAATGGTTTCCTGTTTGTCACAGGCCGCACTTCTATTTGTTCACCTCATTAGAGCACTTTCATTTTTTACTCCAGCATGACCACGCTCACTCATGTTGAGCTGGCATTCCTAGATCTTCTTCTTCTCAGAACTGCTGCTGTGCTGGTTGTTCCCCAGTTGGTCTTGTAGTCCATGATGATGCCTACAAAACCCCAGAGCTCCACTTGTCTGTTCTGAATGGTGCTTTGCTTCCCATCCCTCTACCTCGTTTGTCAAGATTGTTTTGCATTCTCCTCCCGTTCTCCAAAGTGCTTGTTCTTCATAGTGTCCTGTGCTAATTTAATAAGTGTTCCCTGCTCTTGTTTTTTATTTTTTTAAAGATATTAATGAAAATACTGTGTGCTGCCAGACATAAAACAGATGGCTTCAGACTTCATTTGATATGTACTGCCAGTTTGACAGTGAAACATTTATAACTGCTCTTAGTCTGGTTTTCCAACCAGCTGTACACTCTTCTAATAGCAGGTTCTTCAAAGCTGTGCTTCTCTGCTTGGTTTATGAAAGTGTCAGGTGAGACAATGGCAAAAGCTGCACTAAAATCAAGATCTAAGACCTACTGTAGAAGGAAATTAAATTGATTTGATGTGATTTGTTCTTGTCAAATCAGTACTCACTGTTCTTCATCTGCTTGTTGTCTTCTAGGTGCTGGAAAATAGTTTATCCAATTTCAACTTCCAGTAATTTTCCAGGAATTGAAATTAATCTGTCTAGTCTCTGATTCTTGATTCCTCCTGTCTGTCCTTCCCTTTTTGTGGAAGGTGGTGGATTTGCCTTTCCCAGGGTGCAGAAACACATGTCCCCATCCCTGACTTCTGTGCTGATGGTGCCGAGTGGGCTTCAGCTGCTTTATCCATCAATGGTAGAAGACTTTCAGGGCTTGTCAGCTGGAATGTATCTGACTTATTTAGAAACTGTCTGACCTCTTTGTTCTTTCTTGCAGCCAGTATTCTTACCCTCAGACTGCTTATGGTGGTTGTGTTAAATGAGGCACTTTTGAGCAAAACCTGAAGGAAAAAATACCAAACACTTTTGATGTCTGACATCATCAACTTGGTGTCTGCTTGTCTTTGTGAAACCCAGCTCTTTCTTTGCTCTCCTGATGCTATAAGTGCACACACTTCACACCCACTGTTTGTTGCATCACCTGCATCTTCAGTTGTTCTTCCATGCTTATGCTGCTCTTTCTTACTTACTAACGTGACCTAGTTCCACTTTCTGTGTGTTTCCTTGCACTTGTGAAACTAATGAAGAGCTCATGAATTAGCCAGCTGATACCTTACTATCTTCCTCTGTACCTGTGGTGAGTTGCCTGAGTACAGAGGCTCACAGCAGTTAATGTGCCTTTCATACACCTTCCTTAGGGCACTGCCAACTCCCCAGTGTCCTTTCTGCCTTGGATGTGTTCCTCTGGGCTCATGTGTCCTAACACATGGAGTTAGCTAAAGTCTGTCTCAGAGTCCACTGTTTTGTCTTTGTGTTTTCTTTTTCTCTGCCTCCTTTTCTAGAATTCATGACTTCTTAATAGTTCAAGATGACTCTCACACCAGTTGCTTGTCACCATCACCTGCCAAATCAATTACCCTGTTTTAGTTAGAATAAAAATTTTCAGAGAATCTGCCCAGGAAGAAGCTAGAGAGAAGGCAGCTGCTGTCAGTTCAGGGAAGGGCACAAACAGAGTACCAGAATAGAGCCAGACAGAGAAGACTCTGCATATTTAGGATTAGAATTACTTGCCTATGAACTTGTTTCCAGGAGATGTGTTTAATAGCGGTGGAAATATTTGTGTTATTTGTGTAAAACATGAACAGTAAAAGTGTGTTATTAAAATACTTTCTCAGTTCTGTTTGTCTGTCTTAGGATGATTTTATGGTCTTTGTACAGTAAGAAGGCTTAGGCCTTACGAGCTTAGGCCTTACAGATAATCTTGTTTATTCAGCTATGCATTGACACTAAAATGTGTTTTTAAACACAGAGATTCAGGCCAAGCAGAGCTGTTTTGTCTTCATTGCATCCATCAATGAGCCAGACACTCCAGCTTCTCAATGGCCAACCAAGACACATCTGGCCTTCAAGACCAGATTAATCTTTCCCAGACAGCTTTTTCCAGTGCACAGTGTGCACTGCCCCTAGTAATGTCTCACTCTAGCTGCATTAGTGCTAGAGAAAAAGCTTTCTTATGCAAAATTCCAAGCCCAAAGCTACCTTTTCGGAGCTGCTTGTCCTCTGTTATCTGCTGCCATCCCACCCACACTGACCCTCATCCATCCTGAGACTGTCCCTGGGTGCCTGTCCCTGTGCTGTTCTGGAAAAGCTCCCCTGAGCAGGGTGAAGGCAAGTTGGCTTTTGGCTGTTTTCTCTGGCCCTGGCATGTTCCTGCCAACATCCCTTTAGGTACTGAGAGATTCACTAGCAGGGTGTCTGGTAACATTATTGATTTCATTACTTCACTGTAGTTTTGCTTCACTACATCAGGTCTTGGCATTAGGGGTGAAGTAGCAGCCAGTTAATTCAGTGTAAATGGTGTTTCTTTATGGGGCATCCAGAACTGAAGAGAGCTCCAAAGCTCCCATGGATATCTGCCCAGAAGCTGGGGTGGTTGCTAAAGGAGCACAGCTTTATAACTGATTCCTCTTGATATAACTGTACAAAAAGAAAACAACTCTTCCACTATTGCAGAAGAGCTGTGATGATACTACAGCAGCTGGTATCCTTGCAAGCAGTCTGATTTCTGTTCTTTGTCTAACAATTGCTGATCTGACATGTCTTCTGATGGTTGCTTTTTGAGTCATAGGAAGCTCCTTGGGAAAGTGCAGAGACCTTCAGACCTCAGGAAGAATAAACTGATCACAAGTGGTTGACTGAGTAACCCCATGGCATATTCTCCTACTCAGATGGGTCTCTGTCTTGGGGTGAGCCAGTTCCTCCTTAAAAAGAAAAAAAGCCCAAATTTTCAAAATGCTGTCACAGTGCACCCTTCTTTTATGGTCTAATTTAGAATCAATTCTCATCAGTTGGAGAACACTCCTGGTCATGCTCTTCGTCTTTGGATCAGACCTTACAATACTTAAAAACAACCGTGAAAAAAAGGTGGGAAGATTTGAAAGGCTTCCCCATAAAGACATGGATGGGTAATGTATTTATTTTCTAAATACATACCTAGAGGCTTAGACAACTGCTGTATTTGCACCAGCCTACTCTGGATAAAAAAATCACACTACTGGAAGCAGAGAACCCCCCTGAACCTATAGCTCATCTTCCCTGAAGTAAAATCAAAAGTAGCAGTGCCAGCTCATCATTTCCTAAAACAAAGCATCTATTAAAAGTAACTCACCTGAGGGAAAAGCATGTTGTAACAGATAGTCTTTCCACTGCTCCTCTGAGAACACCCAGTGGCCCCAACCCGTGCACCTACCCCACGCTGCTCAGATCTCCTGCTTTGCCAGGAGAGGACTGAAAGCCACACATCAGTCCCTGGACTCATCCTGCTATTAACACATTTGCAGAAGTAGCTGGAAGGGCATTTTACCCTACTTCTTCCCTACTGTTTGTTTTTGTTCCAATAATTCAGTTCATGTCCATCCTGAAGAATTAGTTCACCAAAGAGCTTACCTTGTAGGACACTGAAGAATGCTGCAGAGAAAATAAGTCCTAGTTAATAAATATAAAAACAAACAGCTCAGTAATGTGCAATACAAATTCCAAATTTACGTTTAAAACCTTTCAAAACTAAACCATGAAGGTAAGGCCTGACTTTGGTAACATTGCTTAAAGTGAAAAGCCAGCATAGAAAAAACCTAACTGAAAATGCATTTGAAAATGCTTTCATAAAAATAAGAATCATAAGAAGCGAGCTGGAACATAAACCAAATTTTGCAACAGTACTTTATAAATTGTCTCGATCTTGGAAGGATGCAGAGTGCATGCTAAGCTCATCTGCCTGCACAGACGATTTTGTAACAAATGGCATTACGTTTTTCATCCCCAGCACAGTCCCCAGCCATACAGTACTTTTATTTATTATGTGAGTGTTCAGCTGCAATGACAGCTGAAGTGAGGAAGGAAATGGCTTCAAGAACATAGGAAGAATCCCATAAGGTTAAGGGAGTGAAATGGGGAAAGGTACTTTAAAGTACAGGTGGCTATGTAAATCATTGAACATTTGAGATGTTTACCCTTGGCAATTTTAATCACACTGTGAAAGCAGTCACTCATGCTTTTGTGAGCCACTTGAGTTATTGGAAGCTTTACACCATCAGTTGCAGCTCAGGAGCCAGCCCTGCACTTAGGGCTGTGGGCAAGGCACACGGGTGCAGCAGCACATTGAGCTGGCTCAGAGCCACCACTGCCAGACACCCACCACCATAAAAACAGCAGCAATCATCCAAAATGGGGCACTGATGCCCAGAAGCATTGAAATTGACCCATGAATTCTACATGGACACCACAGAGCATCCTCAAAGCTATCCCTCCCTCCAAGGGGGATGTACTCGCCCACAGAGTTGCGCTGTGCTGAAGAATAGGGGTTGGTGTTTGGGTCTTCTTTGTTTTGTCCAGGGAATGAGCTGAGCATGTCTCAGTGTGCAGCATCTCTGACTCTTTCCAGAGATGCCTGCTAGGGTCTAGGCACCTCCTGGATGTGCTGCTCCAGGGCCAGGGCCATGGAGGTGCTCCCTCAGCCTCCAAGGAATGTGGACAGTGGTGAGATGGCCTGGGAATGAAACTGGTTTTGATGTATCCCATGGAAATTGTGCCTACAGGGAGCTGGAGTAGCACCTCAGGGTGCTTTATGCAAGATGAGTATTGTCAGATACATAGCTGCTTCACAGATTTGGTCACATTTTCCTCCACACTGATTCCACCTCTTGCTGTTCTTCAAGCACTGACTTATCTTGCCACTGTATTTGGAGATTCCTCTTGTTTTTGTTACCTAAAAATAATGAAATTATTTTCCTTGATGCCATTTCTTAACAAAAAAAGTCATTTACTCAACTCTTATATGGTTAGCAAATGCTATCAGATATCACCATAGTATATCACAATGAACATAGAAGTGATCCAGGCAAAAGAGTGTTAGGACAAGCAGGGGATATTTCCATGTGATTAAAGCATGAACATATCTAATACCTGTCAAATGACTGGATCTCATTTATGCTAGGCAAGATTTGGGTGACCTGCCAGAGCCAATGACAAAATTTTCCTCACCCTTTTCTTTTCTTTTCTTTCTTTTCTTTTCTTTTTTTTTTCTTTTTTTTTTCTTTTCTTTTCTGTTCTTTTTCTTTTCTTTTCTTTTCTTTTCTTTTCTTTTCTTTTCTTTTCTTTTCTTTTCTTTTCTTTTCTTTTCTTTTCTTTTCTTTTCTTTTCTTTTCTTTTCTTTTCTTTTCTTTTCTTTCCTTTCCTTTCTTTTCTTTTCTTTTCTTTTCTTTTCTTCTTTTCTTTCTCTTTTCTTCTCTTTTCTTCTCTTTTCTTCTCTTTTCTTCTCTTTTCTTCTCTTTTCTCTTTTCCCCCTAATTTCCCCTTGATTCCCCTTAGTTGAATTTCCAAAAACTACATGCCAGATCTTTTTCTGGGAGTTTTGTCTTTGTCATTATTGAGGTAGGTCCTTATCTTAAATGTTCAGTATTTGGACCACTCAGCCTGCCTGACTCTGATTTTAGCTATTAACCCAGGTCTGTAGTGGCATAAGCCCAGTACACTTGTTGGGGCAGCTTCTTGCCTTTTTCCTGAAACAGGTTTAGCAGATCCATAGGCTGAAGGATTTCCCCTTTACTCTGTCATCATCCTCTCTACAAGGAAATCCTTCCCTTCCCTTGGACTTCCCAGTGAGGTCCATGCTGTCATTTCTGTTCCCTGAGGGGTGACCATAAGGTGATGAAAAAGGCAGCATGACTGGGCACTGCTCTCTCAAACTACCTCCTGCCCACACACCAAATTCCCCTTGTTGTCAGTTAGTGTAATTACCATAATATTAACATTGTTCCAAACGCTATTAAAAATGCAAATGATGTCCATCCAGCCTGAGGAATGGCGAATAAGCAGTTCCTTTGCAGCCCACTTCCTCCTGGCCCCCCACACGTGTTGTGCAGATGATGCTCTGCTGTGACACGTTTGTGAGCTCTTAAAGTTACATCTATTTTTTTTCTTAATCTAAGCAATGAAGCTGCAGACTTAGAACATAACAGCCATTTAGAAACTGTATGACTTTCCCTAACTGTCTGTAACAGTTTCAAGATAAGTCATTTTAAAAAGAATTACTTTAAACGGAGACTGCTTTAAACCAGACCTTTGTACTTCTTGTTTTTGCTTTTATCTTGGCACAGATGCTTACCCTCTCTCCGGCTTCTTTGTAGAGTTCATTATGCAAAGGCAAAGAAGCTACACTAACATTGTAATTTTGTTTGGCAAGGTGAGCCACAAAACATATGCTGTGTCATGCCTTTTTATTACTGTGCAAGAATTGCCAAAGCAGCCTAAAGGAGGAGTCAAGGACATGATCGTTGTGAGGAAAAGAGGAAACGGTCCAGTTTTACAACACTCAGGCTTGTAAGCACTTGTGGTAGATAGTTTCAGAACTGGTTTAATTTTAAATTATTTTCTTACCAACTGACAACAGCTTTGAAGTGACTGGTGTTTAACACCACCACTTTCAGATCCACATTGAGTCATTTTTCAGTGCCTGGAGATCCAAGCCCTACCTGTGAAGCGGGCACTGTGTAGGCTGTGACTGCCCCATGCTCTCCCTGCACCAGGAGATGGCAGATCTAAAGCCAGCCCAAGCCAAAAGAGAAGGAAAGCCTCCCTGAGCAGGCACTGACATCCCTTTTCCACCATGGGGAGGACGGCATGTTGCACCTTATTCTGATCATGCCCCAAGAGCAAAACCTGCACTTCCCAGTCTAGACAACCTGTAATCAGGCAAGGGAAGAGCAGGCAAAGGCCACAATTAATGGGTGTGATCTCAGCCTCTTGCAGCCTGCCTTAAAAACCTCCGAGGACTGGTTTTATGAGTGGGCATCTGTGGGAGCATAGGGGAGTCCCCCATACACACATCTCCTCTGGGGGCCACCCATGCCATGAGTGCCCCACTCATGCTCCCTTCCCATGCTGTGCTTCCACTTGAAGGAGATTAAGGAAATTATATATCTGGAAAACAACCCAAAAGGTAAATTATTTTTAACTTGGTCCCAGATGTGAGCCTCTGTGCAGCCCCAGAGCAGGGCTGGGCACGAGCAAGAGTTTTGAGAGGGGAAGAAGGAAGGCAGTTTTCACTATAACAAAATGTCCCATTGCAACATCTCCCAAGTACTTTGGTTGCAATTCCTCTGAGCCCATCTGAAACTTCAGAAACAGCCTGAAAGAAGCAGCTGTGTGGAAGGAGGCCTGGTACCTCCAAGGGGAGCAAAGCCCAGGCACAACCACTGGCTGCCTACCCATCCCACAGCTGCTGCCTGTACTCCACCAAGGATAGGTTGGGGTGGCAGGAAAGGACAGGGCAGCAGCAAAGGGCACAACTCCCTTCGCCACTCATTCCCAGATTTGGTGAACCTTTGGAGGGCAGAGGGAGGAGAAGAGGAAGGGCCATTCATATTACAGTGTACAAAAAGAGGTAATGAAAGTGTGGTGATGCCAGTCACTCGCTGCATGCCACGGAAACACAGGGGCAGCCTCACCCTTTTTGTTGAAGCCAGGGTGTTGTGTTGAGGGAAGCAGGAACCACCCCAACCAGACCCCCCCTGCATCCTGCCACTGCAGGCTGGCACAGGACATGGGGGTTGGTGGAGAGAGAAGTGATGGGGGATGTCTCTGAGGGTGGTTGGTGATCTGTCGACACAGGCTGAGTCAGGCACAACGAGATACTTCCATGAGCTGTGAAAACACACAAAAAGGAGAAATGGAGACGTTTGCCTCCCCAGTCAGTTTGCTTGCCATTAGTGTTTTCCTACTTCCCTGTTCTAAGTAAACACACTTTCTGTATGTCAGACTTCAAAGAAGTGATAACCAGCTTGGGGCAAACACCTATGGGAAAGGGACAAGACAAGAATGCCTTGAGAAATGCCCCAGCACCAGGCTTGCTCCCACCCTGCCAATGGCCAGCCCTCCACAGAGGCACAGGCTGGAGAGGCAGAGGCTGGTTACAAGCAATGATACCTGTGAAGTGCAGATATGCAGGGAGCAATGGACAGGTTTGCAAGTTGGAGCTCAGAGAAGGAGAGCACAGCAACACAGTATCCTGGGAATAAAAGACAGGTCTCCTCAGAGACACAAACGAACCCTTGCTGTCCCACTTAGAACCGCTCTCAACACCACATACGGCAGGTGTCTGAAGCGAGGCAGTGACACTAAACATGTCCCTTCAAAGGACAAAATGCAGAAGAAACTTTCCAGCTATCAGCTTTCTGTAACAAAATGCCAGAGAGGCTTCTTTGATTGGCCTGCCCTTCTCCTCCCAGGGGAGGACAAGGAAGGGAGACTGGCCCGTGGGACTGGAGATGTGCAGCATGGAGCCCCTGTTCTCAGCACATTAGCTCTGACAGCCACCCTGGTTTCTGTGGATTTTGGAAAAAAAAGTGACCACTGCGGAAATCTGTCACTTAAATTTAATATCCTGTTGTCTGTGAGGATGCAGCCCTTTTGGGAAATTTAGTCCTGGCAGTTAAAAATAAAGCAGCTGTGTGGAAACAGTGAGACAAAGAGCTCTGCCCCTGTGCACCCAAGCTGGCATGCCTGGAGTCCTCAAAGGCCAGTCGTACTCAGCCCAGATCAAGTCCATTCCCCACAGGAGAGCTGCTCTGGAAGCTACTTGGAAATGCATCCCAGCAGAACAGTATCACCCACAGCATTTACCTGTGGTTGATGTGGAGTTACAGTGGCATGAGACTTCCCCATGGCTGCACCAGGCTATTTTAAATTCGAGGCAGGCATAAGGCATGTGACAGTACATGTTGTTCATGTGGGGAAACTCTTTCATTAATATTCACACCTTGGGACTGGCCTAGGGTAGACAGTTTTTTTGAGCATGCAACACATTTAAAATGCAGGGTTGCCTTTAATGCCCTGGAGCATTGATGCAGCTAAAATCATTGGTTCACCTAAAATCAGACCTTCACAGAAACCCCATTTCCTCTGAGCACCAACAGACTTACTTGTATGGGTAGAAATATTCTTGATCTTCAGTCACCAAAGGCTAATCTCTCTCAGATTGAAAGAAAAAGTAAAATCTCAAGAAGCTGCAGGATGTGTGGGAGTTACTTTCTATATCTAAACAGCTATTTGAACCAGCACAGTGGTACAAAAACATGTCTCTACCCTCCTTTTGCTCTGGAAACACAGTTTAGAGGATTTAGAGGACACGTGGGTCTCCAGGCCACGCTGTCAGTAATTTACAGGGTCGGCCACAGAAGTGACACACGTCCCCACAGCCTCAGTGCTGTGGGAGGCCCTGGCTGCAGCGGGAGGCTCCTGGTCCCGCCGGCAGGGCTGGCGCTGGGCAGGCCGAGCGCGGCCTGGGCGCAGGCGGTGCGGGCCCTCAGCGCAGGCAGCCGGGGCAGGAGCTGCGTGCCCCTCACGCCGAGTTGTCTCTGCCTGTGAGTCACAGCCCTGACTCATGAGCTGGTGTGGATTAAGCTGTAATTTGAAGATGTTGCCGCCTACATCTGTCTGCACCGCTCCTCTCCCGGAGGTGGCAGAAACAAACACTCACACAGTCATCTCAAAAATTCGGCCAGACGTGCTAGTTCAAACCCCAGGTGAGGGCAGGCTAGGGTGAGTGAGCAGGCGAGCACACACCTTGCAGCAATAAACCCGGGGAAGGAGGTTTCCGTCCCACTCAAGGCTGGACGATGTCTGCCGCTCCCGCCTGCCAGCTCCCTGCCATGGCTCTCTCCGGCTCCTGCCATGGCTCTCCCATCTGCCCCTGCCCAAACCTCTCGCCTGGCCCCAGCCCCTCGTGGAAAGGCCTCTCTGCTCACCCCACACACCACGGGTGTCCTCTAGCACCTAAAATGGGGCAGGTGTTTGTCAAATGCACGTGTTAACTCTCTAAGAATCATGAGCACCATTTCTCCTGCCATTTGCATTGCCTTGGAAAATTAGTTATATTGGGACCTAAGAGCTAGAAACATTTGCACTGACATGTATTTAACTGAAATAGCCAATTAAACTGAAATTGCTTTGATTTAAGAGAAAATTAAGACAAGTGGCAGTACCCAGGATGAGATTGATCAGGATTATTTGTGAACTCCCAGGCACAATTCTGCTGGAAGAGCCAAAATTCTGTACCATGTGCTTATTCTGGCTCTCAATTTTTTTTTTCCTGGCATTAAACCACCTGTTGGAAGACAAACCGTGCCTTATCCAGCATAAAGGCAGCCAGCACAGTTGTCAACAATCTCTGAACAAATGGAAGCCTGCATTTGTACAGGATCAGCACTTTGCACCAGGAAGCCACCGTGTTTGTGATATTTCGTTGGAAGCCATAAGATTTTCTTTTTCTTCTATCAGCAGCTCACGTGTGCAATGCTTTAACTAAAAGGGTTTAACCTCGGCCCTTTGATTACAGCAGCACAACCCCTTCCCACAGGCCAGTCCTCAGCTTTGGGTTAGTCATTACTTTTGCTTTACACGTAGGAACTGTATTTGATGCGGGAGCAGATAAGCAATGCATCTGCTCAGTCATATTTCCCCAGCGTCTCTCCCTTTGTTCTTTTGCCTTTTATCTGCCGAGCTCTCTCTGCAGAGATCCCTGCCCTTGCCCTGCCGCTTTTGCCTTCTTTTCTAAGCTTGCCCTTGCCCACCCCTGCTTCTTGCAGGAAAACAACCGGCTACTCACATTTAGCAATGCCCTCCCTATTTGCTGATGTCAGTTCCCCCACTCAGAATTAATTTCCCCTTTGTTTGCCTTAGCTAGCAAGGTCTGTGAAATTTGCGACAGTTTCTCTCTAAATGAGCATGGGGAAGAGAGAAACTCAGCATCCCTGCACGTGGCAGCTCGGGTCATCCCACGCCGCTCCCTTCCCTGCCCGCAGCTCTCCCACACTCGAGGTAGGGGTGTGCGATGGGGTGTGCGTGCTGAGTCACCGCCTGGGGTTAACACACCAGCCTTGCTTCAGCGAGGACCCATTAGTGGAACAAAAGCGATGCTGACAGTTCCCAGAGCACAGCTAACGCTGATTAAAGGCCAGCTTGTGTCTTAGGGGAAGGAGGGCGAGAAGGGGCTGGTGCCCGGGGCAGCCGCAGCGCTCTTCTGGCTGACTCAGCCAGAGTTGCCCCCGCAGGTCCCCACATGGGGACGGCCCCCAGCCCTTCTGTAGGTACACGGAAGCTTCCCTGGCACATATGCCAGTCCTACTGCGTGGAGGTCTGTGCCTTCAGGAGCGGCCCCAGGATGGGCTGGAGCTGGACAAGACGAGGCAGGCAGGGAAAGAGATGCTCCTGCCCATGCTGTGCACAGCAGGTATCCCAGCTGAGACACATTTGCTTGCTGGAGTAGTCTGCAAAAGAAGTTGCTATAGGCATGAATATTTAAATTTCCTTCCAGTGGGTATCAAGCCAAATTCCACATCTCAGTTCCAGGGTGAATCAGGATGATCAGACACGCTGCTTCACAGAACAGAAATGTAGAGGTAAGACCAAATGCCAATGCCTTCCTCCAGAGGGGATGGAGGGCCTGGCCACTGCAGATGTGCTGCTTTTCTAGCAATTAATTCAGCAGAAAGGGAGCGAGGAATCGTAGCCCTGCAGGCGATTGGGTTTTTTTCATCTTTGCTTGGAGGGCTTACCTGGCAAAGCTGTTCCCTGAGGTCAGCAAGTTAGAGAACAGTGTCTGTTGAAAAGACAACCTGTGACTCTTTTGCAAAGCTCCTCTGCTGGGTGAACATGACTTGTCTCTATGAAATACTGCTATTCCCTTGGGAATATGGGCTCTGAGCATGGGACAGGAAAGAAAGAGGCAGCTAGACCTTTCCAGCTTCTGGGATCTGCTTAAACAAGGACAGAGAAGTGTGTTTAAATTCCCTTTTCTTTTTCTCTGGGTCAGCTAGACTTGTCCTGGGCCCTAGCTGGATGGCACCAGCCAGATTGCATGTCTGGGTAGTGCATCCTGGGATAAGAGACACTGTGTCCCAGTGTGGTCCTCCAGCATTACCCAGCACCTCCATCCCACCTGGCAGGACTGCACTGCTGCAGCTGATCTGTTCCAGGTGCATCAGCACCAGTCTGGCTTTCCAGAGCAGCCTTCCCCATGCTGCAGTTTGCTTTGGTTGTGCCCCAGCTGGGCAGCCCTGCCGCAGGCAGCAGAAGCGTGATGTGCAGACAGGCTGCAGCAAGCCATCCCTGACACTAGATCCAACGCCTGGAGAAAAGTGTCCTAATCCTGCCAGGTTTGCTCCTTACTGGCACCCACGTGGGCTAATCCTTCCCGGCGTGTACTCAACCCTCCCCTTCCCTTCCCTGGGAAAGCTGTCAGCCTTCTCACGGGGCAGCACTGCACTGGGCGGCTGAGCTGCCGCCCGTGGGGAGACCGGGGCCACCCCTGCCACCCGCTGGGCTTTCAGGCTGCAGACACAGGCCAGCACCGGGGCTGCCCTGGCTCGCACCTCAGCGGCTCCCTCTGCAAACCTAACAGGCGCTCACAGCAAAGAAACAGAAGCCACACCAGAAAAAGGAGGCGTCTGCAGAAATGCTCTGTTGGTGGACTGCTGCTGGGTACTGCTGGTGCTGCTGGGGCGCCCTGTTCCTGTCAGGATCTACCTTTGCTGCTGTCTGCAGCCTCCTCAAGCTGCCTCTCCAGCAAGAAAGCACACAGCGATCACGGCGGTGCTCCCTGGGGATATTACTGCACGATGGGAAAAGCAGCTACAACAGCAACTGGGCGTGATGCTGAAGAAGTCATCTTCCTACTGTGTCCTTAATAGAAATACTCTTATGGAAAATGAATCAGCCCTCTTTGGGCTTTTTTCCAGAGGCCCCTCTGACTAATTTTGTCCTAAACAGCCAGGCTGCCCCTGCACGGTGGTATGACGGTGGCAGACAGGACCTGCTCACGTTTGGGTGGAGGCAGGGAAAAACTGTTTTGCAGGCCTGCCCGAAAAAATCCTCAGGCTGACTCTGCCAAAAACCACACCAAACATATGGTAAATGAAATCGCTGGCAGGGAGCTGGCTTGGACGGCAGGAGTGTTTCAGCACTGTGGACTGCTTGTTAGCTGGCCTGCATTGTATTTATGCTGCTTTAAGCAGCTACGTATTTAAGGAAGAAAAGGCAAAGGAGAGGGCAATGCCAATTTGTTGGGTGTGCTTTTGATGCCTCCCCATGCACATTGTTTTCCTGACGATGTTAGTATGGTCACAGTGCTTGTCCCCTCCTGTGGTTAAGAGCACAACAGCATCACAGAAGGTTTCACCTCCTCATATGGCAACAGTCTCCTGTGGAAAAGCAGACAGAAGGGTTTTTTCTCTCTTGAAACAGGGACTCTGCCTATTTCACCATATGAATGTCCTGTACATTTCATGAAGCTGATGAAATCATGTACAGATGGGATCCATCTTAACAAAGGCTCTTATTCACAGGGCAGGTTTCTCTGCGGCGTATCTTGGGCCGTATCCCAGCTTGCAGAGCCATATCAACCAAATGCATCCACAGAGCCAAGCAAATTTCTGAGAGGATACCAGACACAGAGATGCTGTGTCCCTGCTGCTGTGAGCAGCATGACTTACTTGTGCAGCAATTTGGCCCCTCTGGAAATCTGAGCCTTGGAGTCATGGCAATAAACATGCCTTTCCTCACATGACAGCCTTTTAAAGGATTCAGGTACCAGATACCATTTCCAGGATGCTGCAAGGTGCTGTGGGGAAAGCATGGCAGAGCAGTAAGATCATCAGAAAGAGGTACCTGATACCTGTGGTGGCTAAAGCTACTGAAGGAGGTTAAGAATAGAGCAAAAAAACAGCAGTGTCTGGGGTATCCTTTTTCCTCCTGGAGTAGAGTGGTGGAGCGCCAGGGGCAGAGCTCACCTCCACATTCATGGACAGCTTTCCACCATACTTTGCATGCTGTAGCTTGGAGCTCGACCATTCCCCAGCCCTACCCCACCTCTTAGCTTCCCCCATTTCTCTGCAGGCTGTGGAATCCTGACTATTGCACTGGCAAGGGGCCTTTTCAAGAGAACACAGGGGGACAGATACCTCAGAGCTGCTGTTCTGTGGGCACACCTCTCTGGGGCTCAGTGAACATCTAAGTCAATGAGATGACCAAATCTCACAGAAGCTGTTTGTTCAACAACCTGATCTGGACAAGGAAAATCAAAGTTTCAGAGCAAACTTTTGGACACAATCCAGACCAAACATGCGTCAATAAACCCTTCCCCCTGCTCTTCCTTTCTTGATGTGCATTCAGCACTCACTCAGTAGTACCTTAGAAGCATCTCACTAATCTGCCTATGCTCAAAAGGACAAAAAACAACAACAAAAGGAAATATACAGAGGGATGACTTAAGAGAGTTTGGAAATCGCTTCCCATATGAAACACTTCTTTAGTCACAGGCACAAAAAAGCATCAAAATTCCCTGCCTCTGATGTAAACAACAGAAAGAAAAAGTCATCTGGAAGGACAAGATGATTCATCCTGAGGACCTGACTCGTAATATTCATCAGTGTTGAAATTGCCTCTGCAAACGACTGCATGTGAAAACAGCACCAGCGAAATCCCAGCTTCTGCCACGAGAAGTGTCATTAGCAGTGAAGTGGTGTGGTGAGACTCCAGTGGCACAACCCCTGCTCGGGTGAGTAATGTAATGTAAGTCACCCGACCAGTCCCAGCTAGAACAGCACCGTCATTCAGGTAAAACTGCCTCGCGTCAGGGCAGCTGCAGCAGACGGAGCACGCTCAGGCTTTGCAGCCCTCTTCAACAGCAAAACAGCAGGGCTTTTTCTTGGCCTTGCAGAAATTCCTGCTGAGGCCTTCCTCATAAAGATGCTGCTCAAGTTGGATGCTTGAGGAAGACTGGAAAATTTGGCCAGTCCTTTCCTTTATGTTAATTGCCCTGAGCCAAGCTGTAACAGGGCAAAAAAGGCCATGCTGACTTTATGCATTGTTAGGAGATACTCTCCCCTGCACATTTGAATCTGTTTACTTAATCTTCCAGGCCTTTACCCATGAATATTAAATTCCTTGATCACTATGCATTAGGAGTCATCTTCACACCATCTGTTTGTATTTGTCATCTAACCCTTGTAAATAATAAAATGTACTTTGTTCTCAAGTTCATGGATCCTAGCAGGAGAGCAATTACTGTGGAGGAAAAGTACTGTGTGAAACTATTGGTGGTGACAGGACTCTTCTTTAGCCCCTCATCTTGCCACTATACAGTAATTAAATGAAAGCCAGGATCTGGCCAAAAAAGTGATACTTAGCTTCCACTTAAGTTTCTTTGAAGGGCCAGAAGAGATGATGGAGGGCTCCACGTCTCTAAAAATGATGCAGACACTCTTGCCTATGCTTCTAAAGGAAGGCAATGTCAGAAGAGAAGGCTGCACTTCAAGGGAGCAGCCTTTCTGAGAGTCAGGCATGCCAACAGGATCTAGCTGCTCTGCTCAAGCAAAAATATAACCAGGATTGGCAGGAATGGCTGTGGCTGTTTAACAGGGTGGCCTGGGCAGCTGGCCTGGGCAAACTTCCTAAGAGGTACTGGCACGAAAGAAAACATCTGAGGATGAAATAGGTAAATGAGCAGATACACAATGTTTCTCTCACAGCTGGGAGTGCCATTAAAAAAGTGGAATTGTCACCCATCAGCTGAGAGGTAAAGTTCAGAGAAGGCTAGGCAAATATCAAGGGAAACAGTGATAAAGTGCAGTTGTTACAATATGAAATTAATCCTTAGAGGGAGCTCTGCCTGAAAATTTTATTAGATCATGCAACGAGAACAGCCTTGACACATATTACCAAGGTTCAATTTCAACTTTATCTAAGCAGATAAATGTGTGCACCCCTACGAGTGGGAAAAGCGTGCCACAGTTGAAGACCTCTGTGGATAACAAAAGCTGGCTGGTGAGCACACCTCATGAGCACAGTGCCTTGGGGAGCCAGTCAAAGACATACTTTGCAGAAGACTCACAATGATTTACATCCCCTAAGGATTTGTGTCTCTGTGTTCCTATAAATTGTCCTATATGCCAGGCAACTAGCAATAACCACTCAAATTGTTACTGTCTAGTTAAAACCTAATGTAGTTGGTTAAAGAAGGGATTTAGGAGATTAAATGGAATCATATTATTTTTATCTGACACATTGGTAGCAACACATTTAGGCAAGAGAATGGTTGTCAAATATTTGTTTAACTGGAAGAGTTATCTGGGCTTGGACAAGATACCACTTGCCAGTCTGTTCAGCCTTGCAAACATCCCACACCAGGAGGTTACCTATTAAGTGATAGACAATATAACTTGTTAATTGTTAGAACATATGACCTTAGACTTTGCCCAGGTATTTAATAACACCATCTGCTGTCTAGAGCTGCAATACTATTATTTTTACATGAAGATTACTCTTCTTTCTCCACAAAAAAGTGTGCAATAACAGTGCTAAAGGAGAGCACAGCAGCATGGTACTTAAACCCTACTGTCCAAAATATACAGGCAGTACAGTTCACCCAAAATATCCCAGATGCCTTGTCTTCAGTCTGGAAATCCTGATATGCTGAAGGCTGAGGGCCTGTGATCCAGCCTTGTGGACTGCACTCAGAAAAAACCTTGTCTTGCCTGAGAACAAGCTGGCAGTGAAATGCAGTCTGGTGCAGGCTGCCAGTCACTTGGCTCTTTCTGTCACCATTGCTGGTTCCTTCACCAAAACAACAGCAATGGTGCAAAGGCCACCATTTGGGAATCACTGTGCCTTCAGACCTTTTTCTCTTTGATAACATGCTTTTAAAGCATGTACATTTCACACCAAGTAATCACATTTATCAGGTTTTCCAATCCCCTCCTTGCTGACAATGATGTGATTTTTGGCTTTGGCTTCTTAGGGAATTTAGGGGAGGAAAGAAAACAGTGTATTTCTCTCAGCTGGTGTCTTCTGGTCAATGTTTCCATGGGGTTTCATGTAAAGCCATTCCCAGCACACTGGAAACCTGAACCTACTGGATTCAGTGACAGAAGTCCTAACAACTGAGATGAGCCAGTTTCTCACTCTGGAATGCTGCAATTTTTGTGCAAATAGTCTTTTCCTCCAAATAAAGTGAAGCTGAAACCTGGTAGCTGGTGAGCTGCCAGATGAAGGAGGAAGCATTAGAGGTGTGAACACCAAAGTGCTCCAAAAAACAAGGCCAAGAGAAAGAGCCCAGAGTGTACTTTAAATTTAAAAGTGCACATTTGCAGTGGGTTTTTAAAAAATGTTTTTATTTTGCTTACTGCTTACTGGTGTATGTTTGAGGAATAAAACAATCATGAATCCTCCACACTCCCCAGCTTAATTCCTATATGAGACCTAGGAGGTGGAGAGTGCTTTACTTGGCACTCTGTTGCAAGAGAGAGGTCAAATATGAAACTTAACATATGAATGTAATTAGGAGGGTATGTAAAATATGGGGGCTGGATGTCTTAACAGTGTCCGAAGCAGGCATGTCTTGACATGCCATTGGTTGAAAAGGTTTTAAGTATTCCAGTCTGTCGGACAGTGTATCTGATTACATCTGAAAAGAGTTTCTTAGTCTTTTGCTCATATGATTTTTCTCATATTTCAAGTGTACAAGTTTGATTCTAGCGTGCAGAAACATTCACATCTTTTTGAAGTGTATGAAACAATATCTTTTTATTACCAATGCTAGTTCTGGAAGAAGATGTGAAAAAGTCCAGATTCTTCCCACTTGCCCTGTATCCGTTCTGAGGCAAAGAAAGTTCTAAGGACATTTATGCATGCTACCTGGAGGTGCATATAGCAGGTTGTGATGGGATTTTTTTTCCATTTGTAAACAGAGAAACTGGTATTTTCATATCATATACAGTTGAGTAGGTTTTCTTACTGTTGTTTCACAGATGACAAAGGAATGGCTAAAATCTCTGCCAAAAGTATGCACAAAAATCTATCTCTACTCTTTGCCTATGATTTGCATTTTCTTTTAAACCTTTCCAAGTGAAGCAGTAGGCAAAACCCCCGGCAACTAGAAGCATGTGCAAGGATGCAGAAAGCTTTAGAATATGTTTCCACACCCTGCTGACCTATTCATCAAAAAGTCTGCCAAAACACGTAACTCTTAGTCTAATTCACAAGAAAGGGCCTCGCTTGCATTAACCTACTTCTTTCCAGGTTGCATGCCACTGCAGGATCTCCCAGAGGAAGAGGAGCTGAGACCATTATGTGACTTTCTTGTCCTCCCTAGGAATTTTCCCAGCTCCTTGGCAGAGGGGGACACTGGCAGGAGCGACCCTTCTTCAGCTCTGACAGTGGGCCAGGCTGGGACTCTGAGCTAAGCCAAGCAGATGCAATGGTCCTCTGGATGAGGCAGGAGTGAGCTGTCAGCTGCAGGACTGCTTGACCTCACATTAAGAGGTGCAGCACATCATCACCTCAGGCCAAATGCCGCTCTAGTGAAAATTCAGTGACTTAGCAGAGCTGCCCCCAGCGGGAACTATGATTTCCCTGCAATCACTGGCTTACTGAGGTTGGGAGTGATGAGTGATACTAGGTTTAGATGTGCCTGACTCCTTCTTTTCCCAGCTCTCTCTCCATTTGAATCACCATCCTGGTTTCATGAGCATGGTGCAGTCCTAGGGTAAGGTTCTCACAATCCCAGAGGGCATTTGTGGAGTCATAAATTTGACAGCAATGGCTGTAAATGTAAAGTAGGCCCCCATCCTGAAGTAGATATGGAAGTATCTTCCTCATACCTGCATTGCATGTACCAGTTGTTGAGATTGTAATACAAACTCCCATTTTATTTACACACACACACACACACATATGCACACATGTGTTTTCTTCTAGCTTTGTATTCATTAGACATAAGCCCAATAAGAACAACAAAGGAAAAATCATGCTGGTAGTTTTTTTAGTGCTACCTAGTGATAAGGACACCCCTCTGTAGTGAAGTCCTGTACAGGGTTTTCCCCACATTATCACTTTTGGTGATGGAGGCAGGGCTGTCACCTTGTTCTGCAGGATATGAAGCCCAGCCTTTAAGCTCCTCAGGTCCTGGCAGGAAATCAAATCCATCTCAAGAGGCCCTGTGCCCCTGGGAAGTCCAGCTGCTTCGTGTGTCATCCCTCCTGCTCCTCAGTGTGCACTCAGGCAGCTTGGGGAGGGTTGTCACAGCTGTTGGTGGGTAATGGGAGGACGCCTGTGGGTGCAGCATGAGGGGCTTCTGCAGCAGCTCCAAAGTGATGCTGCTGCTGAGGTCCCTTCCCAACCACCCATCCTGACCTGCTCCCTTTTGCCCCAGAAGCAGGCCTGGCACAGCAGGATGGTGGCACTGGGGCAAGTTTAGTTGCACTGCAGCAGTTGGTGCTGCCAGATTTGCTCCAGCAGCCACATAAGGAAAATGCCAAGGGCAGGGCTGGCAGAACCGAGAGCTGGGGTGGGGGAGAGTGGGACCACTTCTGCTGCTGACAGCACCAGCTCATTGTGCCCTCCAAAGCAGAGCTGCAGGTGTGCTGCGTGCTCTCCTCTGGTAGCTCACCCAGCTCACGCCCAAGGCCATCTGGATCAAAGACAGGATGAGACAGTGCTCCGGAAACCAGGGCCAAGCTCCTCTCTTCAGCATGGCGCTCTGGGGTGGTGATTTGGCCTGCTATTATGTAAGATTCAACAAAAGCTGTATAACAAAACTATTTTAAGTAAGAATGTTAATTGAAGGCTGAGTCAGGCTGCAGCTAAAGCAGAGATGTTTTTGAGAGGCTTGTACTCTTTTTCATTTGGTCTGTATTTTTTCCACTTAATTACAATGTGTGTGGAACAGCAGTTAGCAATAATAGTAACTGGCAGAGGGAAAATGGGTGATCAAGATGATGGTCCTCTTGCCCCTGAATCAGCCACTGAAACCCATCCCAGATCTGCAATATTCAGAAGTCATTCACTCCTGAGGGTGCACGAGGCGTATGGGAAGTGCAAGCAGACCGAGGAGCAAAGGGGCAGCTGCTCGGTGCTCCTTATCATGGTGGACTGCAGGTGGAAACTGGTGAGACGTGTTAGGGGGAGGCTTGCTGCAGGATGCCTGTGTGACACCTTCGAAGAGCACAAGCGAGACCCCTGAATCAGCAGCAAGTGGCAGCTGTGCAGGCAGCCCCTGCAGCTGCCCCAGCAAGCTCCCTGGCATGGCCATTCCTCAAGCAGGACCCATTATGAAGATGACTGCTCCTCATCCAGTCCTATTTGGGAGACTAAGCGATATGCAAGTCCCAGCCTTTGGCAAGTTCCTTTAATGACTGGAATTTGCAGGAGGAGGCTGAGTTTAATTGCCAGTTCCAGCACAGGTCTACCAGTTATTAATGCTGCTGATGTTCTTTTAATCGAATATGAACTCAACTGTACTTCCTAGCAGGCACCTCCTTCTGGAACTCAGCATGAGCAGAAGGGATGTGGGTGCCTAGAAAAGGGATGTGTACGATTTTTTTTTGCCTGAAAGTACACATGGACAGAATGAAGTAATGCAATACAACTCTGGTATTTAAGTTTACAAATACATCATTAATGCCTAAACTTGTAAGTATTGCTCCTCAGCATTGCTACACAGTAGTATACTACTCATATGACAGAATGTACAAGAAGATAAAAATATCCTTTTTTACTTGTTTTTACTTAACATATTAGACTACAGTCAGCAAAAAGATAAGGCTATGGGCTGAAGCACAGAGAAAAGCATTTCCTCCCTGCTCTGACTGCCCAGAATGCTCCCTAAGGGGTTCCCGCAGAGGAGGGGCACTGCTTTTTCATCAGGAAGAGAGAAAGGGAAAGAATGAGAGAAAGTTCTGGGAGGCCAAACCCAAATTTTGTTTGCATTCTGTGTTTTCTCAGATTTGGGCACCCTTCGGTTGACCCTTGTCTCATTGCAAAACTGAAATAGTGTAGCTGCAATGACTAGCAGAAACATGGGCACCCCAACAGTTTCTCAATGTGCCTGGAACTAACCAAGGCTGCAGCCTAATGAACCATTTTGCAGCCTTTCCGTGCCAGTGATCGAAATTCCTCCTGAAGGAAAACTGGTCTGTTCAAGGGACTCTCCTGTAGCAGCTGCCCACCGCTCCCTGTATTAAAGAGCAACTCCCCTCTTGGGGGGGGACAGGGGAGCGTAAGAAGGGCACCAGCATAGTGCATCTTGCTACCCAGCTAGGTGGGCTTGTCTGGTTTGCTACCCAGTGTGTTTGGTAGCTGTGCAAGGCAATTGCTGGGGGAATCGGACAGGGAATCCATCTCCCCTTTTTTCTCCCCCGAATCTTTTTGAACTAGCTGATCTGTGCGGAGGGCAAACCCATCGGCACCTGACCCCCCGAGCCCCCAGCCCCTCCAGGTGTCTGCACCCTGCAGGGAGGACGAGATAACTGCTGCTGTGTGAGGAGAAAAATGGGATTGCGAAATGGCCGGCGCTGCCAGGAAGCCTGGATATCAGCAGCGGCACAGTCTCCCTTCAGCTGGGCTGCCTGCCCCGCTGGTGGTGGTCCTGTCCTGTCCTGTCCTGCCCCAAACTGTGGGGCCACCAGCCATCGAGGCAGGGAGGCTTTCGGGACGGCGAGTTCTTCTGGCAGGGCCGGGAGGTGATTTGCCAGCTGGAGCTGTCAGCAAGCGCCGGTTTGCTGCTGCAGGGGGATGTTTGGGTAATGCAGGAACTCCCATGTTGGAAACAGCATTAATAGCCCTGGCCCACACTTCGAGAAGGTCTGGTCCTCGGTTCTGACTTTTATTTTGTGTGAGGACCCTACTGCCAACTCCCACAAAGAGGGAAAAAAGCATTTCCCAGCCTGAACTCCCCAGCCCATCTGAGAAAACCCTTGGCGCAGCCTCCTTGGGGCTCCTCTTTGTGCTTTGCTCAGGCACACCAGCACTTTCCACACATGCAGAGAAGAAGCTCTGCCCCTTTGCAGCTACTCGGGGCTCTGCAAGCTGCATCGACGTGGGCTCAGGGGAATGAAGCACAGACAAGGAGTACAACTACCCAGAAGCCTAAAAAGAAGGAGCTTTAGAGCCCTCTGTAATTTTTTCAACAGACGATCTGTTTCTGCTCTTATTTTGTAACGTTTCCTGTGGAGTCCTCGCCCCTGTCCAATTTTCGGAGGGTATTTGGAAGCCTGTCGACTCCCGCACAGAAGGCAGGGAGCAGAGCCAGCGCGGTGTCACGGAGGGGTCACTGCTTCCTGGGCTTCCTGTTTATTTTGGGAAGGGGTCACCCGGCCAGCCGGCCGCTCTGCCTGCGCCCCGGGAAGCCCCCGGCCACCACATTCCTGCCCCCCTCGCCCGTGGCTGCAGACAATTGCTGACTGTGGCTCGAAATGCAGAGCACCAAGGCGGGGTGTAAATGGGATAACCCGACATGCCTATTTACTCAGCCTGGGGATAAGGGGCGGAAGCTTTTCCACATCAATTGCCCTTTCTTCTGGTATCTGGAAGTGTCTCTCTGAAGTTTTTCGTTCTCTTCGGAGGGTAGTAACCTCTGAATTTCTCAAGTATTTCCATGATCTTTTCCTTGCTGCTTTTTTTCTACTTCTACTTGAAAAGAGGGCATAAAGTCAACCGCGCTGTTAAAAACAGAATTGTCTTCTTTTCTAAAGAAAGCATGCAAATTTTGCTCCAAACTGCCTAGAGCAGAGCCCACCAATGGAGCAGAGGCTGTAGCACCCAGACTCTTGCTCACAATGCAAGTCCCTGGTAACTAGCCCTGCCCAAGCTGTCTAGAGCAAAGCATTGGAGCAGAATAGCAGCATACATCACATCTCCATATTTTGGATATATCCGTGAACTGATGGTAAACGATTGTCCTGCTGCTGTTTCCTTTTCTAGGCAGGCTCTGCTTAGGTGCCTCACAGCTCTTCAGAATTTAACACCAAACAGCAGCATTCAATGCAGCTGTCTTCTAGGAGTTAATAAAAGGCCCCATGTATGGGAAACAGCAGACACTGCGTAGCTGCTCGAGTCCCTCTCAATCCTCTGGCACGTCCTGCCTCACACTGAGCTAGTGCAGTGACCTCTCTCCGGCCTCAGCGGAGTATTTTTGTGCCAGTGGCTCTGTCAGCTCCTGCCATCAGCAGTCAGCTCCAGGCTGCAGGACAGCCGTCAGCACGCCGCTGACGAGCGGCTCGCGGGGAAGCGTGCTCTCATCCTGCAAGCCCGTCAGTGCACACAGCTTTACATTCATAGTGATGCTCCTGTGAATAAAGTTATGGCTGGTTGTAAACATCTGCAGGATCAGTGGCTTACCATGAGCCTGTCCAAAGCCTATTTATGTCAACAAGCTGTGCCTGATGACACTCTCATTTGCATCAGTATCTTTTTTTTCCCTCCTATAGCACTAGTTTAAACATTGCTGGCCCAGAATCACCTGCATCTGACTAAATCCAAAACTTCAAGGACTATTCCCAGCCTCTCCTCTCTCAGTTCTGGGAGAGCAACCGCCACAATTCATTATGGATCAATGAAGGAGAGGTGGTAGCATCCTTCAGCATAATTGCCCTTCCTATCTTGGCTCTGGCCATTTCGATATTACCCTGCAGGACTTCTGCCACAACAGAAGGATGCAAATAAGAGCCATGGAGGAAGCAGTGCTGGAGAAGGATGTAACACAGCCCTCAATCAGAAGGGAAAGAAGAATGCCAAGGGCAGAGGTGAGCAGGTGAGGACACAGAAGAAAGGGCAGGCCCCAGGGGGGATAGGTATGTGGGTGAAGTGCAGGCTAGGGGCACAGTTCTGGCACAAGGGTCTGCATGCAATCCCTGCTGCCAGTGCAGGGGATGGGTGGGAAAGGATATAAGACCCTGCAGGGAGGAACAGAAACACAGCAAGATGTCTGTGTGGTTCACTGGCAAAAGTAAAAAAACACATAGTGGGAAGGGGCACGGCATTGATGTGGGGATGGCAAACAGAGTTCATCTCAAAGAGCTGCCCCACTCCAACACTTCCTCTCTCCTCCTTCCCTCACCCATGACATTGGGCACACCAGAACAAGACAAAAGCATTCCACACTGTGCTGGACCCTCATCCATGCCACCATGCTGCTCCTTGGTCAGGGGCTGCCCCAGACTTTCACAGCCCTGCACCCCATAAAACATTGTCCAGCTCTGGCTGCTCCTATCTATAGCCTTGGTGTGTTGCAGCAAGGGGCGTTTCACAGAGATCGGGCACAAAGGGATGGTTTCTGTTTCAAAAAAGAGAAAAAAAGAACAAGAGACAAACGCATTATTTGTTCGATTCCTGTGTAGTTACTGCTGTAACAGTCAGCAGCTTTGAGGTATTTTTTTTGTGATTTGATACATAAACCACATTTCCTATGTAGCACTGCCACTATTTTTTTATCAGCTTTTTGACATTGAGCTTGGTAACATGATTTTGTTGTTTTTTTCCTTTTCCACCAGAAAGAATTCAAAGGGAGCAAATGTGGCAAAACCAGAATACTGCTCATCTTGACTTTTCCATGCAGCTAGTTTTCATTAAAAATAAAGGAAAATAAATACAGATCACATTTTCTGTCCTGCAGTTAAAAGCCTGCCACAGCTCAAAGCTTTGCTTTCTTCTTACCCTGCAGCCTCGCTCAGCTAGCACTCCAGCTCTGCTCATGATCTGAAATGCGCAAACACACTGTTTCTTGGCTTTCCACCAGTATATATAAATATATGTAATTTTTTCCTTCGGAGAACCTGGAGGCTAAAGCAAGAGGGCAAAGGAGTACGTGACTAAAACATCCAAACTTCCTCTTTCATAAGCCATCACATGATGAAGTGCAATTACAATTCCTGCCTTGTCCCTGCCAATTGCAGGCGCATTGCCTCACCCGAGAAACCCGGCTTCTTCCCCCGCCCCGTGTGTGTGTGAGTGTGTGTGTGGAGGCAGCGATCGCTGCAGCCGGCTTGGCGAGGCTCCAGCTTCGGGCTGGAGAAAGAGGGCAGTGGGTGGAAGACGAAAACAAAGATCTGTTTACTTAGCTTGCATGGATAAATCGTCTTTCCAGCCGGGGAGGGGAGGAGGGAAGAGAAACAGCTTTAAAGGACTTTGATGCAATGTGAAAGGAGGGCTGCTCGGGAAAAGCGAGCCGGTGTTAACCCTTGGCTCTCCGGGAGCACGTCGGGGGCTACAGCAGGGCTGCCCCCTTCTCCTTGCTCTTGCCCACCGGCCCCGGCCGGCCGCCGCAGGGCTGCTCCGAGCTGTGAGGGCTCCCCGGGGGCAGATCCCGGGCTAGCAGCCCTGGCCACCGCAACGACGTGCGGGGCTGGGTTGGGAGCCGCGGCGGGCTTTTATTTCTCTTGTGTACAGCCCGGCGCCTCCAGGACGCCCAGCCGGCCGTGCAGTTGCAAAGTCACCCCACCTGGCACGGGGACCGGCGCTGCCGCCAGCGCCAGGACGAGAGAGAGGCCGGGGCAGGGCGAAGCCAGGGCCCCCCCGCAGCCCCGGGGCGCACGGGCGGCCGCGACACCCAGTCCGCGGCCCCA
>VZRX01007772.1:0-48383 GCA_013398075.1 Notiomystis cincta
GTGGGAGCTGTGGCAGTGGGAGCAGGGAGCTCGGCGTGGCCCTGTTGGAGGGCGCTGCTCTCTGCCCCATGGCGAGGGGCGAGCTGCACTGACACAGCTCCCCGACACAGCTCCCCGACACAGCTCCCCGACACAGCTCCCTGACACAGCTCCCCGGGCTGTGGGCCTGCACAGGAGCAGTTAGTTGTCTGCCCCGGTGTCTCCTGGTCTCTCCCTGGCGCTCCTACTCTTGTTTCTGAGTCTCTCTGATGTCATCAATGGTTTCTGTTTCTCCTGTTTTCAGATAGCTCTTTCTTTCTGTTGCTCCATGCAGACGGGCTGTCCCAGGCACATGGTCCTTGCTGCCTGTCCCCTTCCCTGCTTCATAGATGAATGAATTCCTCCTCCAAAGGATATGTGAAATATCTGCAGCACATAGTACTCCCGTGCTACGAAGCAGAAACACAGCTAGTCAGACTTCTGTCCTCAACACTCTCTGGTGTATTTTCTCCCAGTTTGAGCCTGAGGGGCCGAGGGTTCAGCTGTGTTCAAGTCATTCTCTGCAGCAGTAATCTCATGCTACACCTACAAGAATGTTGTCTCGCAAGGGTGCATGGTGATGAAGGGAGAGCTAGACTTTCCCCCGGAGCTGATGAGTGAACAACATTTCTTCAGAATTACTCATATTGCAAAACTCTTCATTTGTAATAACTAATATTTCTGTTTATCATAAAAATGAGAGCAAATAGAACCGAGGAACAACTATGCAGGGAGAGCGATCTATCTTCTCAACTCATTCAATAAAGCTGGCCCATCACTTGTGCAGGAGGTATTTACAGAAAGGGGCAGCAGAGGGAAATTTTCATTCTGATTTCCATGTGTATTGGTTGTGTGGCAAGCAAAAAAGAATTTACGTGCAGATGCCATCAATCTGGCACATCTCATAAACACGATATTCCCCTAATAGCTCAGGAATTCAGAACAGATCTTGCAACTGGGTGGCATCTGGGCACAGTTTGGGTGCTCACCAATTTGAATCCAGTCGACAGCCTGGAATATCCACTGTGATAGAGTGTTCCAGAAATGATTGCTTTTTATGTCAGAGTGGATGCAGTAGTGTTTGGTCCTCCATCATAAAGACTGCCAGGACCTCTGCAATAAAATCTCTGTTGCTAACAAGAAAACACAATTCAACAAATATATTGTGCTCCTGGCTAAGAAGTGGCATGCAAGAATTCATCCTGGAAATTTTTATTTGCAGACAATGATACTAATTTCTCAGAATGCAAAATAATGCATGAACTTCCTTTTGTTGAATATTAACTACTTTTTTTTCCTTTTTTTTTTTTTTTAAATGGCATTGTAGGAATCGGTTATTGTAAAGCTGGTTGGGAAAAGAAAGGGATGGAGGATGCACCACAGGTGCAATAACATGTGCCCAGTTCAGTGCCAACTGGAGATCATCAGCTGATGATGAGGAAGAGAAGGACTGTACAAACAGGAGTCAGTATGTCATGCAATGGCAAATCAGTTACTGAGATCTTAACTTTGGGGTGGTTCTCATAGTTAATGCAGACCTCCCTGCTGTACTTGGTTTGACAGTGCCAGCTGGACACTGGCTATGCTAGAAGAAAGTGGGAGGTGGTTTTCACTGCAGTTATTTATGGCACCATTGGACTGGTGGTTGTGTTTGTGCCTAGGTGAACTGAAGTTTGAGTTCACCTCAGGTGGATTTCTGTGTCCACAGTGCCTGAACACAGTGACAAAGCCCAGCCTTAGATAGGACAGCATGTTTGCATCACTTCAATGCTTCCTCCTGGCTGGTGTGCTCCTTTTGGCCAAGCAGATGGTACAGCATTTTGCAGAAGCTGTCCAGTGTGTCTGTGTTTTCTCTGTCATTACAGTTGCTGAGATGAAATTTCAAAAAGTGCCAAATCCAGCCAGGCCTCTGTATGAATAACAAGGATGCCATCCCCACCAGAGGAGTGCAAGAACTGTGGCAACCCCTCAGCACAGGAGCTTGGAGAGAGCAGGAGAGCCAATGGTATGGTTAATTCTGAAGCTGTCATGCTGTAGGGATCATCTCTTCTGCCCAGGGCAGCCCTGTTGTTTTGGCAGCGTGGACAAACTGCAGCTGGAGGAAGTGCCTGCTTGGCTAAGACAATGCAGCCACCCTCTGATGTTACCAGAAAGTAACATCAGAGCCTCACATTTCTATAGACTTAGAAAAAAGTCTTCTAAATGATGACCATAAACTCAATCCAACCAAAAAAACAACAAAGTAACTTCTTTGGCGTGTGGAAAAGCATCTCTGGGTTATCTCCTCTTTCCAGCACTTCCTCCATTGGAGCAGGATGATTGCTGCCATTCCTCCTAATAGTTTCTGGTTGCACTGAGGACATGCTCCAAAAACCACTGAAGTCAACAGAAAAATTTCCTGAGAGTCCAAATGACAAATTTTTGTTGTTCTCTCAATTCAAAATCATCCAGTGTCTGGTCTCAGTGTACCAGGATAGGTCCAGAACACTTGCTTTACAAAACAGAAAAATTAACTTCAACATGAAACTTGGCACTGACTTCAAAAGGATTATCCCAGTTATCTATGTTCTGGCAACCCTTGCTTACAGCACAGTTTTAACATATGTTAAATTTTGTGCTGATAGTTTGTATATCCTTATACTAAATAAACATGTACATTTATGTACAGTGTGATGTAACAGTGATTTACATCTCACAGGACCATCTGACATTGTTCCTCCTAGGAATGGCTGTGTCTCCTCAGCATGATGAGGAAAATGCTATTTCAACCTAACAGAATCCTTTAATTTCAGGTAGTCAAAATGGTGTATCTTTAACACAAGGTTGTCTGCAGTTTGTAGTGTGGCTTTCATAACTTCGCTAATTCCTTTGGGTTTTAACTAGAAACCCTTCAGCTACATTTCCCTAAAACATGCAAATGCTGGGGCCCCCACAAACTGTATTATTAAGATGGTTTCTTAATTGATTTTTCTTTGGGAACAATTTGGTTCACTTTCATTTTATTGTAGCAAACACTGGCATTTGTCACTTCTTCCAGTGACTGATGCTTTCTCCTTTAATAAATGCACATATTAGATGCTGTTCTCTTTCTCTGTTTGATAGGTGTATAGTGTCAGGAAGAAGAAGGTGGCAATGATGTTAAATTTTCTGCTAAGCAAAGGATCAGAGTGTAAATGAAATCTTGAAAGCTGGGAAATGAGAATGTGCAAGTGTAAATAATGTATTAATTATTGACAGCTAAGGGACCGAAGAGTCCTGTTTAGTAGTGACATCTTCATTGTCACACTGCCTGACACTATCTCAGGTATTTTTTTTTTATAACAGGTTTTCCCCCCAAGATAGTAAGTATTTCAATTTAGCAGTGTAACTATTGATATTTTTCATTTTCTTTGGCTTTTTTTTATCTTACTGTAGTCTAGGTGCTTGGTGCAGGAGAGGACGGGGGAGAAGCTAATCCTTGTATTTTATTGTGGCAAGTGATACTATTATGGTACAAAACAGATTTTTTTTTCTTTTTTTTAATAATAAAAGAACAAAATACTGAGGTGCAAAAGGAGATTCCACTTCATTGGTTATTTATAGAAGTTAAGATATTGAGTTTAGGAAAAGACATAAGGGCTCAGTTTTGCCAACAGACCTTCCCAGCAAAGATCAGTGGTTAATAAATGCCAGAAGCAGAATTGGTTTCACCATGGCTTTTTGAGTGAGACACTAGTTCTGTTAAGGAAGGGTGTTTCTGAGGAAAAAGGCTTTAATACTCTGTACTTTTCAGGCATTGCACAAAGTCTAAGAGTAGAAGTGAATTCCTTAATATTTAAATAATTTTTGTCACAAATTAGAGCAGAAAAAATTCCCATGATCCCAAAAAGGTCTTTGTATATTAGCTGTTTGCATAAGGCTGCTAGATGTAAATAGCTAGGAGCTTTCAAACACTGAGAGTTAAATTGAAAAGGAAAAAAACCCACCACAAGCCACCAAACAAAAAAAATAACCAAACACCACGACCACCAAAAATACCTCCTGATCCTTGTTTGCCAAATGGCCTCTGAACTTTTCTCCTCTCAGCCCCCAGGCACGGGGCTCCTTTGCCTTTTGTGCCACCTCCAGACCTCTCTTGGTCCCTGACTCCTGCTTTAATCCCCCACTGCTTTGCCCATAATTAGATTTTGTTCCTTCTGTGGGTGAAACACATCGGTTTGAGGAGGCTCACAAGGCTTGGGCAGGCCCTGAGGAAAGGCACCCTTCCCTGGCTGGGCTCGCTGCCCTGCAATGTCCCTGGAGGGCTCAGGGTGCTACTGAGGCCTGGGGGTTCAAGGAAAAGAAGAGGCAGCTACTTCAGAGGCTCTCCACACCATGGTATTGTCTTTGCTTTCACCTTACTGAGGAGAACTGGGAGGCAGCTTCCAGTCAAATCCTCTTTCACCTGAAAAACGCAGGTTCTGGTCTATGGAATTGCTTAGCAAATTTCTGTCAGCCCTAGTGAATTGATAGGGTTGATAAATCCTGGTAGGTGGAGAACTGGAAAAAGCAAAAATATTTAATTTCACTGTTTTCAGAGCACTGTCTTGATTGATCTTCCATTTTAAAAAGTTTGATTTCTTTAACAAATACTGGTTTTACATAAGTTTAAATTAATGAACCCTTTCACCTGCAATTTCCCACTTTTCAGCTGAATCCAGCCCTGCTGTTTTTGGCCATCGGTCCCCAGGGCAGAGGTGCCCGGGTGGTGCCAGGTGGGGTCGGTGTGAGCTCGGGAGCTGCCCCCTCACCCTGCCCCTCTGCTGGGGCTCTCTGTGCAGAGCAGGTCCCTGTTGCAGGGATGTTCCCAACTGCACCAAGCGATGTTTTCAGGTGCTGGCATCAGGAGGGGAGAATGGGACTTGCTCTTCAAGTCTGTTGTTTATAGAACATGTGTCTCAAACATTCAAAAATGCCGTATATGTTGCTGTATATAGAACCTTCTTCCTCTGCCCAAGAATAGAACTTTATCAAAATGAAATTTCCTGCTCATTTGAGCCTGTCTCCATAGCAACAGTACTGTACACCTGTGATGTACAGGCAGAAGCTGTTACAACCTCTGAACCAGGCAGAATGAGCCACGCTCCCTCCCCCGTAGAAGGCAGAAGTACATCTCTGGTGTATCCATGGCACATTTTGCTGCATGCTACCTATGTGTGGTCCATATACATAATCATTTTATTCAGCATTACCCTACTTACATTTGGTAAATAAATACAAATATGCTACTTACATGAAGTTGTACACTTGCAAAAATTCAATCTATTCCTGTCCTGAGGGAAGACTTTCCAGTGTTACACAAAATAAAAGCTTGTGCTTACATTTGCTTCTGTGAGAATTTCCTGATTCAAAAAATTCATAAAATGCCTCACTCTTGCAAATCTGCCAACCTGTTAATAGTACATCATTAAAAGAAAAAAGCAACTGCATGCTGAATTATTTAAATATTATTTTAATAGTAAACTGGAAATAATTATGCACCTTTGGCTATCCAATACTGCAAATTGCTGTTCACTCCATAACTTTTAGTGAAATTGAACTCACCAATAAGAAACAAATGGCTGCATTTTAAAGCAACCTGAAATTATTTCCCCAAGTCATTCATAAGGTAGATCGTTACAGAGAAACGTTTTCTTATGCAAATAAAAAATAGCCTGCTAATGCAATGGAAATTATATTGTAGGCTTCCTACATTTATTAGCTTATTTAAGAAGAGGCAAACTTCAAAGAAGGATTTTATTTGAAATACATGCAGAGTAAAAGTCTACATAAGGATGGCTACTCTCTCAGATATACTGTATAACATATAGATGAAC
This sequence comes from Notiomystis cincta, assembly GCA_013398075.1. Taxonomy (NCBI): domain Eukaryota; kingdom Metazoa; phylum Chordata; class Aves; order Passeriformes; family Notiomystidae; genus Notiomystis; species Notiomystis cincta. The sequence continues at coordinate 5,853 of VZRX01007772.1, forward strand.
TGTCTCTGCCTTCTGACGTTGGGGTCTTCCTGTCTTTGCTTTCAGACCTGCCCTTTCTTCCCCTCCTAACTCAGCATTTCCCATTACTGAACACAGGGCAAGCTGCAAGCAAAGGGAGTGAAAGATGACAGATGATGCTTGCACCTTGGCAAAGTTCATTGCATCAGGTTGCCTGAATTTTTAATACCCCTCCTGGATACAATGGGCTTGGCTTTTTCCCCCCAGTGTTACTATAACCCTCATTTCTATGCCAATGAAAATGGGACTTCTGATCCCAGAGCAAAATTTCTCATCCTTTTTCAGCAATGGACAATGTTGTTTTTCTTTAGCAGGGGGCAGAGAAGCCAGGGCCTGGGCACTCCCCCTCGTGCAGGCTCAGCCAGGACAGCGCTTTGGCACAGCTGGTGACTGGATGAAAATGGAAGGGGACTGAGTTTTTACCCACACCTTAAGGACAGGAGGCAGCAATCCCAAGTTTTTTATGGTATTTGTAGCAGCTATTTACTTTATTTTCTCTTTTTCAACTGTGGTTGTTTTCAGATTTTCTACTAGGAAATATCTGTCTTATATAAGCTGCTAATACTCTGCTTTAGGCAGAACATGGTGCTTGGAGCTTATGTAGGCTGATTTCAGGGAAACTAGCAGCATTATTGATTTTCATTGGGCTTATTAGGATCAGTGTAACACGCACTTTTGCTATACTAGATTGTATTTGGCTTTCATCATGAAATCTCATTACACTAAGAAGAAATGGAAACAAGTTATGCAAGTAAAAGATTTTGCAGGGTACTCTAATGAAATTACTCTGTATCTGCAAAAACACACTTTGTATGTAGGTCATTCAAACCCTGAATGCTGCTGGTCAGACTGTTCTCATTTGCTTTTGAAAATTAAGAATAGATTCTCCAGCCCTAGCAGAATTATTTCAGATTTATGCTAACATAACTGAAGTTATAGCTTGGTCCTTGAAGAAGTTGTGCTGTCTGAATTCTGATGTTGAATCAGTGATTTACTAGGAAAGAGAACTTCCAGTTGTTTGTCTGCTTGCAGCTGGTGTGGATGATACAACCACATTATAAAGGTGTGAAATCCACATGGCTGTGGGTGCACTGCCAAGCCCCCAGCCAGGATGAGGAATGAGCAACAAGCTCGTTTTGACCCCTTTTGCTCTCGTGGGACCTCATGTCCTTGTGAGCCGCTGTTGACATCGGTGCGGGAAGCGTGAGCCGGCAGCACGGCACATCTCAGGGCAGCATCAGGGGCATAAAGTCCTCCCTGCTGGAGCTCACAGGACAGCTGGTTCCCACCTCAGCTGCCCTCTTCCAAGAGCAATTCACCACCAAAGCTCATATGTCCAAACCCAGACTTTTCACCTGTATTCCTGTAGCTGCAGACAGTGCTGAGGCTTTCTCATATTCTGCTGGCAGGGAGGAGGTAAAGTTGTTTGTGTGCTTCCTATCCTGTGAGTGCCTGAACTGTTTGGGAGAGCAAACCTCCTCAGCAATAATGTGCTGGGGCTGTGCAGGCTGAGGATGGCAGCAATGCCTGCAGAGGGGTGGCAGAATGCATGGGCCATGTCTCCATGGGGCCAGACCTCCTCTGGCTTGTCAGCTTGCGAGGCTGAGGAAGGGGTTGTGCTTTTTTATTTGAAGGGAATTTTGTGTTTTATTGTCTCATTCTCTTGGCACTTGAAATTGGCAGTAGGGAAACCATTCCTCCAAGATCTATACTTACCCTGTAAAAATGGATCAAGACATTTGAGCTGTCAGGAAAAAAATATCCTCTTTTGACATGTTTTGATGGTGCCTCTAAGAATAGCACATGTCCTAATGGTCAGGATGCTTTTATTTTCATAGATGTTCTACATCTGGAGAAAGCAACATTCTTTTGAGAAAGAGAAAATGAATTTTGAAGAACTCTGAGAAGCGACTCTCAGGCTTCCTTTCCTAATACATTAGTGTATTTCAGATCCTGGAGGGTGAGCTATGTAAGGTACCAAAATTAGCAGAAACCCAGTTAAAAAACAGCCTACAAGATAGCTGGTAAGGAGAACAAATTCAAGATACAAAGCAATCACAAAGTTACTTGGGGAGTACAAATTTTGCTTTATTGACAGTCTGTGATTCAATGACATTGCAGAGTCAGCTTTTAGGCAGTCTTGAGTCATTCCCTCTTGGTCCAATGGCACTGTACTCTTCTCCTTGAAATTGCCTACTGTTTTTTGTGGGGTTTTATGGAGAAATTTTGGTATGGACTAAACATGAAGGCTTTTTTTCAGAACTTTTCAAACTCAGCAGCAAAATCCTGAAGGGGAAGCTCTCCTAAATATACATGTGACAGTCTTATTTATTTGTGAAAAGGAGTCTCAAACTGCTGAACACACGGGTTTATGGAACAGAACTCTCCTGGGTTGCTGACAATTAGTACATTTTTCACTTGCAAAATGGTGCTTTCTGCTAATGCTACAGTATAGTAATCAAAAGCACCTAATCCAGCTGATTAAAAATTCCCTGTTGGGCTTTGCTGACCAAATGAATACAATTAGTAAGATATTTCAAGTAGGGAATTTCCTGCAAATACTGATATTCATAGACTTTAAATTAAAACTATGATATGTAAAATTACATATCAAATGAAGAGAGATCTTATTCCTTGGTGCACCCAGCTGAGACCTGTTGTTGATGTGTGGCAGCAGAGATTTTATTCTATAAGTGCAGGTAAGCTTTTCACTCAGACTCAGCTTTAGAATCAAATTAATTGTGTGATCAAAGCACTTCTTTTTTACGTCCTCCCAAAGAAACCTAGCAAAAAATAAGTCCCTTAAGTAAGTTAGCTCATGTAGGCAATGGTAACAGGTGCTATGGGTTGCTGCTGAGATGTTGTTTAATATTAATCTAAAATAATTTAAATGGTATCTTAATAGCCTTATTTTATGTCTCTTATTTTGATTTTAAAAATCAGTGCATTCCCCTTAGTGCAGTTAATAGGGTCAGCCTGTGAGCCTGTGCTGGTTACCATGCCTTCAGTCATGTGGAATCCAAACAGCCATTATAATTTGTTTCTAAACAGATCAAGAGCTATTTACCATCTCAATGTTTTGTGCACAGCTGGGTGTCTGGCAAACATCCAATATCCATTAACATTTAAAAATTAGTCCCATAATGCATCTTTTCCGTGGCTTGAGGAGTATACACACTGACATGTTGGGAACCAATTATATTTGCACCACCATTAGTCTGGCTGCATTCAACTTCCCAGTAAATGAGGGCTAATTTAGTTTCCAGAATGGTGTATCTTAGATTCATGCAATGACCTTAGCAAAAGCAGAGTATCTGAAGATATAAAGAGGAAGGAAATGTTCAGAAAGAATAATGCTTCCTTTTTTTCTGCCTAAACCATAAGAGTAGATTATTATATGACTGTTTCCAGTATCCATGCCTGGCCTTAAAACCAGATTCCTTTAATTCGATACTGCTACAATTCATGAGCAGACTTTGGTTGGGAAGAAATCACACTAATATGGTAAACTAGCACACCCTCCTTGCTCAGATCAAACCTGCTAATGGACCTTTTTATAATAGCAATTTAGACCTGCCTGTAGCAGGTCTAACTCTTCAGGTTCCCAACTGATTTTAAGTGTTCTATTTTCCTACCAGCAGGAAAATAAGAAATACAGATTTCACAGTAAGTGTTGTCTACATTGCCTGTGAAATATATTCTAACAATGCCATGGAAGTGAAATGACCCTCACAATGGGCAGTTTGGCATAGAATTTTAATGAAAATGGAGAAACACAGAAATATTTTGAGAAGTATATTTGCCAAACCTCTGCTGCCGTGAGAAATTCCCTCAACAATACCAGAGGTGAATTGGGATGCCTGGCTTGGGGAATGAGTGTGTGACACCCTTGCTTGCACTGTGTCAGCTCAGCTCTCAGTAATCAGGTTCTAGACTGATTGACTTCTGCTGCTGCAACACACTGCACAAGGCTTCTCTGAGCTCACCCAGCCCATGGCAGGCTGCTTAATAAAGCTAAATTACTCCTACAAACACAACATTATTCAGCAGCCTTTTAGAATTAAGAGCTGGTGTAAAATAGTGTTTATCCTTAACACTCATCTGAACCAGTTAGAAGCTCAGGAAGGCAGGAGTTTTCTAAATGGGCACACAGCAGTAGAGTGCAGGGAGCCTCTAGGTGAGGGGTCTGCTTCCTCCTCCAGCTGTGCACATCTGCAGCAACTCTGTCCTCTTGGCATGGCTGTTTGAATGGAGTTGGTTGTAGGATTCTCTCTGGAGTGAGGCTGCAGGTTTATAAACAGCTCTTTGAAAGTTTAATGTATAGAAATAGTTATCCACATATGTTTAAAATGCAGTATTTAATATATAAAACTTGTTCTCCTGTTGCATCCATACAGTTCAGTTAGCCTTTGCCAAATATTTCTTTATTGTATCAGCACCTTTTTCCTTTTACTTCTTGTGCAAGAAAGTGTCTTTCAGTGAAATGTCCTATTCTTGAAGCTGCCCTTTTGAAACAGTTCACTGTACAGTCAGTATTTACAGATGCTGTTTATACTGTCTTCCTCTCAAAAGACATAGCTTTTTATTTTATTGCTTTCAGGGAAACCCATGCTTGTAGTCCCTGACAATAATACATTTTCATGCATCATTGGCAATACAAGGCTTCATTTAGACTATTGATTTACATTCTTATTGTATTAGGACTTGTTAGTGTTTCATACCTTCTTACTGTTTGGTGATTGACCTTTGCAAATTTACAGTACATAAACAATTAGCCAGTAATAGGTTAAATTAATAAAGAAGATCCCTATCAAATGTGGGGGATTCACAAATCCATTATGTTGTGGTAGTGTCCATTTCTTTATTTATATTCCACACAGCCATGGTTATAAGCTGAAGCCCAAGTGCAGCAAATCCTGCTGAGGGCTCCTGAGTTACACGTGGGAAAAAGGTGTGTACAATTTGCTGGGTAAGTGCATAGGGATGGGAACTGGCAGAAAGGTTGAACTGTTTTCTTTTTCTGTCTTGACAGCCTCTTTTGTTTTTCAGCTGTGGATTTAACAAAACAAAACTAGAGCTAATTTTAATTTTTAATTAAAGTCAATAGCTTATGTTCATTCTGATGTATTTGGTACAAAGAAGAATAAAAGAAAATACAGAGAGAAACTTGAAAGAGAAATGCATTTCTTCAGCTTAATTATTTAGTTTCCAACTAAGAAACAGCTCTGCAGACGTCGATTATCCTTCAGGGATATCTTAGAAGAAGTGAGCAATTAGCTTGATTTTCTGTTGAATATGTAGCTTGTGACTCAGTATGTGATCTATTAAAAAGATGATCATTCCTTTTAAACTGTGTGCTGATATACATGGAGCCTGTTGCTGAAGATAAAAGTCAGTGGAGTAATCCAGTCCATCACCATGTGAGACACAGGTTTCTGTCTTGCTACACAACAGACAGTGGTAATTTTAGGTGTTGTGAGGACTGTACAAGAAAGGGAAGGGTGAAAGAGAAGCTCTCCTATGAAAAGGTAAGCTGGGATACTGCTTAACACTTTTCACACCTTTCAGCATCTTCAGAAGTAGAGCCTAAAAAAAGGGCAACATTTCTCTGGTGGAAAAAAGCCCCCTCGCACCAGTTTCTGTAGGAAAGCAGTGACTATTATGGCCCCAGCAGCCTGGAGTCATGGATGGGGCTGTGAATGGAGATCAGCAGCTTGGGAAATTGAGGCAAAGCTGTGTGGGAAGGGCTGTGGGGAGGGGCAACAGAAGGTGTGGCTCATCCTGCTGCCATCCAGCCTTCCTGGGCAGCTCCAGGCCTCACAGCACCAGGGCTGGGTCACCACCACACACAGCACCACGGTCCTGGCACAGACTGCACCAGGCACTGGTGGTTCCCTGCAGGAACTGGAGGGGTATTTGAAAGAGTTGCATGATAAGCACATTTTCTAAATACCATCAGTGGTGCAAACTTGTCCATGAGTGCATGGACTCTGCTGCCACTGCCCTGCTCCCAGATTGCTGCTGCTGGATTGAAAATGCCCAAACTGGGGAGCTGGAGGTTATATGTCTGCTGGCACTTCTGCTGCACAGCTGGCTGGAACATATAAACTCACAAAGTGCCCAGATTTCACATAGGAAAAGCAGAATGCACATTGTTGCAGTTCATGTGTTAGGAGGGTTTTTTTTTGTTTTTGTTTTTTTGGTTGGTTTATTTAGTTCGGTTTGTGTGTCTTTTATTACTATTATGACATTCAAGTTCTACTACAGGGAGATACTGGAAGGTTTGAGCTTAAAAATGAACTTTAAGGAAGTGACTTGCACAAGGGTGAAGTTTGCAGATGCACTGCCAGATTTCCTGTCCCACTGAGCACCTCTGCCTGTCAAACTGTGCTCCTCCAAATGCACACCAGGCAGATGCTCAGCCCTGGATGGACCTAAGTTGGTAGGAACCTGTATTTCTGACATTAAAGCTTCCATGGTATCTGGAATCTTGCTTCTGGTCTTTGGGCATGATTACAGTTAAAGTTACAGCTTATCTATGTAAGAATAAATGTAAGAAATGTTTGCCCACCTCATCCTTTATTTATTTGCACTAATTATGTATCATGAAAGCTTCTAGTGCAAAACAGCCCATCCTGCTCAAAGATATATCTAACAGAGGATAATCAAGGTGACACCTACTCACTGCTTACACATAGCCCAGCAAAAACCCCCTGTGTGGTTTCCAGGGCTAGCTGCAGTCCAGAAGCAAATTAGGTATTTTCTTGTGGCCAGGAGCCCAGACTAATAAACTCTGCAAGCCTAACTTTTCATGCAGATGGGTTGTGGCTTCCTGCATTGTGTTTCCATTTGTATTGAAAATTACCCTGGATCTGGCATCACTGGATCTCTGCCATGGCTAATCAGCCTACCCAGCCACACGCTGACTCCTGAAGAGCTCCTTAAATCCTTCTTGCATTGCTGTCCCCAGTGCTGAGCTGCAGCCCAGCCCAGAATCCTGAGGTATTCTGTTTATAGTTTTATTTGTATTTGTGTGTTTTGGTTTTTTTTATATAGTTTTTTTGTGTTAGTATTTATTTTATTTGTATTTATATTTAGAACCTCTGTAGCTTTGCTGGCTTCAGGAAGGTGCTGTGCTCCATGAATGCAGAGAGTGTGGGGCAATGCAAGCATGATGGCCATGCCAGGTTTAATCAGCTCAGCAGAGACTCAGGGGAAGGCTGTGTGCTGCCCAGGAGCCCTTCCATCCAGCCATCCTGGAAAAGCTGGGGGTATTACCCATGTCACTGCTTCACTGAGGGCTGTGCTGGTGTGGCTGAAGTTGGGAATATGAGGCAGCTTTCCAGCAGTGTGTTACCAGAGAATGTGGTCCCTGGAAAAGGTGAGGAGCCAGGGAGCAGCACAGGATCTCTTGTGAGTGCCAAGCTCCAGGCTCTGAGCTGCTGCTCTGGCAAAGGGTGCACAGGTGGAGTGGGAGCTTCAGACAAAGTGTATTAGAGAAGTGCCCCTGTTGAGCCACAAGGTGCAGAAAGGACCCCCTTGCTTCCTAAACTCCTTCTCACAAGGGAGCCTGGGAGTGGCTGGATCCAATCTTAGACCCAAATTTTGCCAACAGTTTAAGGAATTAGAGAGGTGTGACTGAAGCCCTCTACAACTTTGCCACACAGGATTAAGGATGGCAAATCAGATATATTTATATAAAAATGAGTGACTTATTATGATAAATGGTTAGACAAAAAGGATCTTAATCAGAATTATTTACTATACAGTGTAGAAGATAAATCTAAGAATATATTATAGCACTGTATAGTGTGCCACATTAAAGCAATCATATTAAAGCTATCAAAACCCCCAAATTATTAAGTAGAGTGGTGTTACTTGCCCATACCAATGACTGTGGGCAAATCTCTTCTGCTCATCCTGGAGGAGTAACCTTGAAGGGCAAGCCCACCCAAAGGAGGAATCTCCCCACACAGTCCAAGAAGGGGCCTGTTAGGAGAGCCTGCCATGCAAGTGGGACTGCACTTTTAGAGTGTAAAGTGGCTGACTGTCAGTCATGTGTCTGCAGGCCAGCTGTGCCAGCTTAGCATTTTTAGATAAGGACACTTTACCATATCTTCACCTCATTATCCGGATGTTTAACTTTGGGGTCGATAGGCCAGACTGGTTTTACCTTGATTCAACACCAAAAGCAGTGTGACACCCCCTCTCAGTTCCCCACTGACAGCATGGTGGAGCAGGGCACTGCTGGAGCTGTGCTGCCCCATTCCAGGCAGAGCATCCTGCTTCAGCAGGAAGGACAGCCCTGGGACAAGGGCTGGCCACAGTCAGGAAAAGCCAGGACACAGCTGGGTGCTTGAGAGGCTGGGAAAGGTACCCATGGTGAAAGAAGCCCCACTGAGCAGGGGCAGGCTCTGCCACAGCAGTGGGCTGCTGGCAGGGCAGGAAAAGCCAGCTGGGAGCACCCAGCCCTGGGCAGGGCAGGGAGAAGCACTCCAAAGAGCCATGGTCAAGGCAGGCAGGGCTGGGCTTCTCTGGAGGTTTGGAGTTCACCAAGTGCACTGCTTCTGCAAGTCTTGCTTTTACATCTTAAAAAAGGAATTAAATTAATATGTAAGCCATTGCTCTGTGTTTATGCTGAAGTGTTGCAGTGGAAATGTTCTGACCCAGAGAAGCTAGAGTATTCATTTTTCTTGAATGCTTTTGTAGGGAAATAAAACTGCAAGTTATTTCTTATTGTATATCTGAGAGGCTGTGCAAGAGAGTTAAAATTGAAGGGCAGGAAGAATTTAAAGGAATAGGACCTCTGTCTATTCGGAATGATTCCAGCTTAAAGATAGGACAGTACTGCATTTTCACTTCAAGCATCACTTCATTGATATTTCTGGCATTTTGGAGGAGCAGAGTGAAAAAAACCCCCAGAGATCTTTTCCATCAATTGGAAAATATCTTCCTGCTGTTTTACCAGAGTGCTGAAAGACATTTAATGGAAATATGTGTATGTGCAAACACATATATAAATATTAATCTTTATTAGTGACAAAATGGGGAAAACAATATGGCAAACACAACTACTGTAAATGGTACAAATCTGTTAAAGAGGGAGAGTACCAGGAGGCTGCATTTGTGTTGAATAAAAGCTCACTCAACTTAAGGTTGCCTCCAAATACAGAACTAACCCAAAAGTTTAGATTTACCACTGACTGGACAAGTCATAATTCTCCTTAATGAGGCTCAGCTCTGAAGAAAAGAAGGACAAGAAAAGGGTCAGTGTGATAAGTTGTGCAGTGCAGTAATTGGATCAAGCCAAGACCACTGGTGGTCTTCAGGAGCAGCAGAAGGGACCTGTGAGCAGGTTGGCACATGCAAATTGTTTTCTGGATAGAATTGCCTCAAAACAGGTTGGTAGGACAGGCAGAAAAACTGGTTAGTGCCTTCTGAAAAGTTTTCATGTTTTAATTCTCAACCTGGTAGGATGTGGGAGGTTTTTTACCCAAAGATAGCATTTTCATGCCTAAAACTTTATCATGAAATTTTGGGAGCCATCCTCAGTGTTACTTAGTAGCTTAAGGAGGTTTGGAGGTTCTGAGATTTGAAGTTAAATATCTACAATAGGAGTCAGGTGACAGCTACACAGGTTTAATCCTGGACAGGTAAGTCCAGAGCAGAAAGGGGGGTCAGTGCAATATCTGAAACACAAATATCCTCTGTGGATCTTTTCCAGCTCTTATCCAGAATTTGTGGAGAATATCTTTAGGTGTAATAGAAGCCTATAATCCTTGTGAAAATCCAAATTTTAATGATGCTGATGATTTTTCCCTCCCTTGATTTTGTGGATTTCAGGAATAAACTTCATTGTGAAAACAGGATAAATGTAGTTTATAAACAGAAGTGTTTGGGACAGACAGCTCTAATCCAGGTGAGACACTACAACTCTTTCCTAGGTTAACTTCAGTTCAGACCAGACACAAATCAGTAAAAATTTGGAAGGTAAGTGTCCTGTCCTGTTCATTTTATGTTGTAGGGGAAAGAACTTTCCCTAAAGGTTTGAATTTGACACCTGTTTTTCTACTTGCAGTTTATTTCTAAGGCTGTGTCCTGCCTCTTGGCCTTCCTTTTACAGCTCAGCATCCAAAAGGCTGCAAATTGGCCAAGGCAGAGTAACAACATCGTGGTATCAAAAAAGTGATCACATTTTAGATTGGCAACATTGTAGGGTTTGGTTTTTCCTTTATTTTTTTTTTTGTCAGCTGTGAGGAAAGCAGATTTTAGTAATGAAATTAGTGTTATGCTTTTTTAGTGTGCCTGTGATATTGTGGAAGGAAATGAGGGACTGGTCAAACTGCAGCTATGCAGAGAATACATCCCAAGCACTGGGCACTGCAATAGTTGCAGCTCCGAGCAAGATACAGTAAGAAAGACCTCACCAAGTGTCTGTGGCAAAATCAATCAAGGCAGCTCTGTCAGAAGGTTCTAGAGCTTCTACCAGGACTGGCCATTTCATCTGCTGTTTCATACTGATTGTTTATAGATTGCAAGGTTGCATCAGCTTTCTTGGCTCTCCATGCGCTAAGGACATTCAACATAAAACAGAAAAATTTCTCAAAGCACTGACACTGTCGTTCTTTTTTTTTTCATTCACAAACTAAATATATTATCCACTGGATAAAAATGACTGACATTTCTCAGGTTGCCACCAGCAGAATTCTTGAATCCCCAAATACCTTAACATAATTAAGTTATCCTCATGCAATTTCTTCAGGGATCACAGTGGTACTGAGTTTCCCAAGGAAACTCAATCCATATACTCATGCTACAGATGTGTTAACTCACATCAGCTTCTGCTCCTTTCAGACTTTTCAAGTATACCAACCAATTTCAAATGAATCTGACAGTAAAAATACCTCAAAGACACCAAATTACCACAGGCTCTGTGGCAATCTTCGACGCCATCACTCAGGGACAGTGGGTTTTACAGTGTCCCTGCAGCAGCAGGGCATGTGCCAGGGGAACAGACCATGCAGCTGCTCCAGACAGGCTCTAGCTGGAGCAGCAGCAGCTCCATAGCACCCAGGATAAGATGTGAACTCAATGCATAGCTCCTGCCACTCCTGGGATGGCTTGTTCATGCATGAAAACCTATTTTCCAGAGAGATCTTGGTGACTTCCAGAGCAGACCATGTCCACATGGCTGCCTCTTAATGCTGGTGTTGCCTCACTGTTTGTCTGGATACACCAGTGGGCCTCAGCAGGGAGTCCAGGCTGTTCTGCAACCTCAGGTAATTCATCATGTCTTGGTGAAGGCCCATGGTACTGAAGTCATACACAGGACTTAACAGTGTTTTGAAATTCTTTTGGGAAAGAGAGAATGCATTATAATAATGTCATCAACTGGAAATATCTAGAAAAAAGAGCTGATTCACGTTAGGTCTTTTATAAACTCCAAGTTTTTATCAATGGTTCAATTCAGTCATGATTTTTTTTTTTTTTTTGTTTTAAATACACACAATGACACCAAGCCCAATGCAGGTAGTTAAGCAAGAACAGTCTCTGTTAGGGTTTATTTATTATTGAGAAATAGCTAGATGGCCCCAAAACAAGGTATCTCAATAGAACCATTGTGACACCAGCTGTACTTGTGTGTATCTGCCTTGCCTAGATGTGGCAAACTGTTTTTGTATATGAGATTTATGTTATACATATATGCAGAAATGTTGGTGTGTAAAGCAAGTGTGGATGCAAAGCTCCACATTTTACTGTACACACAAAACAATGTATTAAATAAAGTTTTTTTCTATTAAAACCCCCAAGAATCTCTTTTTGGATTATTATATTTTTTAATATTGCAGCAGGTATCATCTTTGATAGAGCACCAGGGACAGGGCTGCTGTAGCTTCCATCGTGATGCCCAGCCCGGACAGGTGAGGCTGTGGGTGGGAGGGACAGCTCTGCCCCCCTCACGTGCTTCACGTTGCTCCTGGCTTTTGCAGAAATGCCTCTTCCCTACGTAGGTAGGGCTGATGTGCCATCTGTTGGGGGGATCAGCACCCCCAAGCCACAGCCCTGCAATGCTCCCAGACAATGTAGGAAACGTCTGACTGGAATGTAGCGGCTCGCATTTGCATTTCACACATTCAGCTTTGCTTCACACATTCCCCTCTCTCAGACATGATAAAGGCAGGGAACGCTCTATTTCCTGTCAGCATGGATGGATGGCACCCCTAGCAGAGTATGCATTTGAAACAATATGTTCTGCATCACTGACGTAAGCCAAGATGCTGTTGAGGCCGGGCAGGTCTGTTTTCCTATTCGGTGCTACTGAGAGGGGCACTCGGGGACTCGGCGTCCTTGAATTTAAAGAAGATTGAAGTGTTGCATTGTTCAGAATGAAGGGGAAGAGGATGGGAGCAGAATGATGCTGCAGCAGACGGTAAACACTTGATTGCAAGAGCTGAATAGGCTTGGCCTACATTTGGAATCTCATCATGGTCTCTTTTATTTCACTCATTTGTACCCCTGACTCTGCAGTCAGACCCAGGTTCACTCCTGCTGTTTCTCACACATTTTTCTCCAGATCTGCAATGGTCACTGGGCATATTGGCAGAAGAGCAGTACATGGCCAAGTGTTTGTGAATGAGGGCTGCCAGGCTAGTAATGTACACAAGGTAATTTCTCCCTGTCTGTGTTTAGTCCTTGTAAGAGTGAAAGTTGTCCTCATGAGAATCACTTAGCAATCTCTAGACCTTCATTTCATATCGTGGGGCAGGGCTGTAATGGACAATGTGCAGAAATGTTTCTGCATTTCTAAAATGAAAATTTTACCTGTAGCAAGCCCTGTCCTTTCCTTTGCCCTCCTCACCAAGTAAATCCATCACTCTCTCTTCATTTCCCATTCCACCTGGGGAAGGCACCAGTGTAGTGAATGCTAAGTACTGAACTCATTTGCAAATTGCCAGAGCCACTTCTGTTATTGTTTATTTTCTGCTTACCTTGGAATAGCTAACAAACAGGGAGTGAAGGGGGGTGGGTAACACTTGCAGAGAAAAGCCATAGTAGTTCCCAGCGTAATTCCTTTAAATATCCAGATTTTTTTCAAATCAGTCAGTGGAGACCAAGATATATGCAAAAATATAGTTAAAGCTAAGATGGGAAAAGAAAAATACTGGTGTTTTATATCTAACTGATATTTGACAGGAATGAACAATTCTGAGTCTATGCAAATCTGAGTTCCTTGCTGGAGATGAAGGAAAGAAATGGAGACAAATTTGATTCAATGCATTTGTAATAGAGAAAACAACTTTTTGATATATTCACAGGTCTTTTTATATTTTTCTCCTGCAAAAAAGTCTCTAGAACTTCAAATTATAGCTGGATTTACAGATGCTTTGAGGGACTTTTGAACCTTTTTCTCCTCATCTCCTGTCTCCATTGCATGGATGATTAGAACAGCAGCAAATGATTGTAACTTACTCATCCTTTCACCTTTTGCATACAAACCAAAACATTTTTTGTAAATTTATTCAATACCTTAATTGATTCCTAAGGTATCTGATAGGTACATCCTTGATTCTGAGCATCCTTTAGAATGACATTTAAAAAATATATAAACTAAGATATGTTACTCTTTGATGCATACAAATGCATAAAACAGAGTATAAAAAATGATGTCTCACAAGTTCTGTAAAGGATGGGTTTACATCTAAACTTTCAACACTAATTCCTTCAAATATTTCCCTGGTAATCACTGCCCCAATCATCCTTGCCATTTGTTTGTGTTATTGTTGTGGGTTGGATGATATCAGTCCATATAAAACTATCACGTTTATACACAGAATTTTGAAAAAAGTTAAAGTTGCTCAGTATAGAAGTTAATACTTCAACTGCTCTCTGATTTTAATTTCATATGTCATTCAGGGACTGAAGGCACCACAGTATTTGCATTTGGCAAAGCTGGAGGAGCTCCAAGACACAATTATGTCCCTGTTAGTGCATTGGAAAACGAGAGGCTTCAGGCAAAGGATGGGTGGGATGTGGTCTGTGGCTGTGATCTCTGGCTGTGCTTACACCCTGGATGTGTCCTGCTTGTGGCTGGCTGGAGAGATGGTCAAGTCTGCATCAAACAATGAACAATTCACGGCCTGAAGGGTGGAGCCCTGTGTGTGAGTCCCACCTTCTGCCCTGAAAGGTGCCCACCCAAATCAGAGACTGCAGTCTACTGTGGGACGTTTCCTTTCATGCCCTTTAATGTCACCTGTGACTTTGATCAGGGAGGGGAGGGCTTGAGGAGGGTAGCATGAGACCCAAGTGGTACATGGGAGTCTCTAATCAGAGAGCTAAAGAAACAAAGGAGAGCTCATGGGTTATAACTGGGATTGCTGCCCCTGGGACTAATCCTGGACAAAACATCCAAACATGGCAAAAAAAAAGGCTGGGGTCAGGGAGAGACAGGGTTGGAGCACTTCTGCATAGGCAACATTAGAAACACCAAATCTATAGCTTAAGATCAGACCTTGTCCCAAAGAGACAGGAGCTCTCCCTCCTCCTCTGCCTCTGCAAGGCAGACTTCCAAAGGCCTCAGCTTTGTTTCACTCTATGTGTTCATCACTACTTTTTAATGACTGAATTCTCACTCAACCATGAAATAATTTAGGGAAAACTGCATTAACAAGCAGACTTGCTAAGTTCATAATTAAGGTATTTTCAAATATTATGGGTGGAAATTAACTTACCATGCTGTCTGTGGAAACAGTGCAGCAGGCAGCAGGTTGTCTTGTGGAATACTTATGAAATACTTGCTGGTACTGGCCGAGGACCTGGACAGATTGAGCACTGAGGGTGTGGGTGTTGGTGTAATGGCAGCTGCAGTTGATGTCACTCACACAGTACTGGCAATGCCATCCTCTCAGCTAATGGTTTTGTCTTTTTCCTGTTTAATCATGTTTCCTCTTAATTGTGTGTCTTTTTAAGAGGACACCAGTGGCAGGTGTGTTAGAAGGTGCCTCAGCATCAATACCAAATGTCCTGCTCCTCTGTAGCTGAAACCATGGGGCAGCTCACTTTCTCTATCCCCTCTGTCAGCAAAACTGGGAGTGGGGCTGGTGAGGAAAAACTTTTGGTGACAAAAAAAGTGTTTTAGTGAAACTAAATTGTTTAACAAAAATGGCAGGCTTTTGATACATTTTTGTTGGATAAAAAACTAACAATGTTTTGTTTGGGTTATTTTTGTTTCAGAAAAGGAAACGAAAATTTCTCTTCTGAATGCTTATTTAAAACGGACCTCTCGATTCAATATTGACTGCTGTCATTTTAGGAATGGGAAATAATTTAAACATTCACAAAGAAAACTTTTTAAAAAATTCGATATGTAACAATCACAGGCTTCCATCAGTGAACACGTCCTGCAGAGTGACAGGGTGGTTGAGCTGAGACCGACCCAAACTGAGCACAAGCACTTGAAATCCTGGGAGAGAAAGGACAAGGCAGAGCAGCTGCTCTGCCTGGGAGAGGCTGAAGAGTGCCAGCACTGACGGAATCCACCCCCTTGGAGCGGCAGTGGACGCTCCTCCCGCAGGATTTGCAGGCCTGCGAAGGGCTGCACGTGTGGTCCAAACGGGCAGGGAGCAGCAGTGCCACTGAAGGGGCTGCTGGCAGCAGCAGTGCCACTGAAGGGGCTGCTGGCAGCAGCAGTGCCACTGAAGGGGCTGCTGGCAGCAGCAGTGCCACTGAAGGGGCTGCTGGCAGCAGCGTGGGACAGTCCCCTCTGACAGCCCTGCTGCATCACTGGGGCAGCAGGCTGGGGAAGGCGTTGGGGAGCTGCGGCTTAGCTGCATTGTGAAGATGTCAGTGGGGAAAAATGAAGCTGTGCTGAGCCTAGCAGGGTTAGCCTGAATCACAGAGGGCATCCACACTGGAAGTGAAGATGTTGACAACCTGTCAGTGAGATGTGCTGTCAGGATGTGGAAGTCAGGCATGGAGACCATGAGCTAGGTGACTACAGGCACTAATCTGGTTGTGTCTGTCAGTCTGGCTTGTGGGGAGAGCAGGAGTTAACAGCTAGCATTGTTTTATGGCCAGTACATATGGTAAATAAGATTACCTATAATGAGATTAGCCTTGGACACACTAAACCACTGATGAGTTCATCTTGGTCTGAGGCAATCCCGAAGCAATTGTAGCACCAGAGAGGATCTAAGTGGTGCTGGCTGTCCCAGCATGCCAGAAGGTGGTGGCTTCTCCTTTTTCGGTGGAAAGAAGCTGCTGCAGGGAATGGGTGGCTGTGAATAATGCACCTTGCTGTAGGGATGTCATGCAAATGGATGTAATGAGCTTCAAAGGATCTTCTCTGGTGAAAACTGAGTGCAGTTAGAGCTGGAAATATTTGTGAGGTGCCACGTGTCCTGCCCAGCAACAGGAGGTTTGTCAGCAATGCCCCCAGGGCTGGCAGTGGGGCACACCAGTGGACAGAGGTGGGAGCTTTGGGTTTTCCTGGGAGCAGCAGGAGCTGGGGCAGAGTGTGTGGAGCCCCTCCTGTGACCCGAGGGGGTCAGGCACTGACCAGCACACTGGGATGGTGGGCACCTGCTGTGGCCTGCAGCTCCCCAGGGGGGTGTTGGCTGGAGGCACAGGAATGGATGCTACCAGGGGCAGAGAAGGGAATTAATACAGCCTTAAATAAGCTGGAAGGAGACACCTGACAGCATAAGCTTGTGCTGTCCTTGAACAAACAGATTTTGTCTGGGATGGATTAAATTAGCTATGAGTTTAAGTAAAAATGTACAGGGAATAGAAAGGAGCAGCCAGGTAGTAGAGCAAAGTCACTGGCTTCAGAGGAATAGTCCTGCATTTCCACATCATTTTCTCAGTGTGTTGCATACAGCTTCTCCAAAGGCTCCTCCCATAGAAAACAGCACCAAGGCATAAACCCAAACAGGAACTTAGGAGAACAAGCCAGAACCTCTGCAGGGTAGACCTGGGGTGTTCCACTGAAGGCACAGTACCTGGGGAGAGCTGGGTAAGAGCTGGACATGCACTGTGCTGACACGGCCTCAGACAGGCTTCTATTTGCTGATGTATTCTAAGTCACCAATTCTGACATCCCACACACTCAAACCATCCATCAGATCTCTGTGGTCTTATGGTGGAGTAAATTAAATTAAAATCTGTCCATGTAGTGCTATTGCAATGCAGAACTGATGTGGTGGTGGTTTCGTGCCAGCTCAGTGTTATCCATCTCTTTCCCCCTGGGAATAGCTCAGATGTCTCCCTTAGTCCAAGGTCTCTCATACAGTAATACACAAGGCAATGGCAAATGGCAAATGATCATCATTTTAGCAGACACAATTTACATTCCTACCACTTGGACCCTTTATTTCCTTGGCCAAATCTCACTGTCATCCATCAACTTTTGATATTCAAAACCTAAATAAATTTGCTATTTTTTTTCCAATCAAATATGAAATGGCTATTCTACTTTCAGTAATTAGTCTTTTTAACACATTTAAATGATCTTTTAACAGAAGAAAATATGACCTAGAAGTCTTTGAAGCCAACCTACTCTTTTCTTTTCCTGTTGCTTTTCACTAAACACAATGTCTGTAGCGCCAGACTAAAATTATGCTGCTTAAACTTGATAAAGTACTGCATCAACAACAAAAAAGGAAACTATGACAGAGAAATGAATGGAAAGCAAAAAAATTCGTAGTACACCAGGCAGGCTTTTCTTTTCCATCTCACATTATGCAGTGTGCAAAAGTACCCAATTTGAAAGACTGACTCAGAGCAAACAGCAAGAGAGAGAGCAGGCATGGAGGCAGACACAAAAGTGCTCGCAGACCAGATTGAATTTATTGCCCTCCCTCCCTCCCCCCAGCACATCAGAGATTGCAGCAAGCTGTGTCCTCCAGGGCAGTGGAGGCCTGGCCAGGGTCACCCCCAGCCCCAGTGTCACTCGGGGCAGGGGACCCCCTCGGCTGTGTCTGCCCTCGGCCAGGGCTGGGTGGGCATCGTTTGCTTTGAAGGGTGCCAGAAACAGAGATGAACTGATGGAACAGTTCAGCATATTAAATTGTCTCTGTGCAAATTGAGAGTGAGCATATGAAGAGGGAGATTGGTATTTGCTATATTTCTCTTTCTCAGAAACACTATTAGTGATCTCCCACTTCAGCACTTCACTTGTTGGTTAGTCCCCATTCTCCAAATGCCACTATGTCACAGAGGGAACATCAGCCCAGAAATAATTAGTGTGGCAATTTGGCACTCACTCTTCAAATTACATCTAGCAGTTGCATGCAAAATTGTCTGTAGAAATCATCTGACTCTTACCAAGACTTAGTTTAATAATGGAGCTTGTTGTGCTACCACCACTATTATGTTGAAGTCTGTGGTTAAGAATTGTTTTCCCCTCTTGCTGATGGAAACATCTTCCAGCAAAAGCAAGAGAAACAAAACCTTTTCTGCTGCAATCTGCTTTGCTAGAGTGAGGAGTCCTGACCTAATCTCTCTTCAAAATATAAGTGTTTGCTGATTGTAGCTCTCTGGGGAGACACACCCAAATGCTGGATTTCATACACATTATAGACTATTGCAGCTCTTCCTCTTATCACTAATTAACTATTAATTGGTGCAGAGACAAAGAACTCCCACTTGTTATGTGACTACTGAGCCTAAGATGGGCTATGATTCTTCCTGGTACAGAGGAGGAAAAGTAGCAGGAGAGACTGAAAGACAACACTCCAAACTAGAGAGGAACCAGCTTTTCATTGCAGAAGATCCAATGCCCTCAACTTGAATTTTACTCATCTCCCTCCTTAAAGGATATTTTCATGACACTTATGAGAGAAATGCAGAAGTATATTTTTCTTTCTGCCCCATCTTGAACCTGAGAAAGCTTCTCCTGCAAAAGGAGATTTTGCCTCCACAGGTACAGTCCCCTGAAAATGTCCCAGTCCAGCATGTCAGCATCATCCCAGCAGCAGTATTTTGTCCAGCCTTCAGCCAGATTACTAAGTGACTTTGCAATCAGCCTTTCCCATGACAGCAGGAGGTTCTGCAGCAGACCTTGCAGGTGGGATTTTAAGAGCAGGAATAATAGATAATGATGGGGCTATGTCAAAGGAAAATACAACATCCCTATAATGTGGACATTACAGGATTTCTGAAGCTGCTTTCAAAATGGGTCCAAAGAATATATCCAGCAGTGAAGGGCCTCTGGAAAAAGAAAACAGGCACCCAATGTACTAGATGGAGAACAGTAAACAAAAAGGAACAGGGTGGTTTGTGTGTGCATGTGTGGTTGTGCTAGGGTCTCTTGGGCTTTGCACACCATCCCAGAAGCTTTTAGAGGACAGCAGGTGCTGCACAGGTGAATGCCAGGCAGTGCAGGTTGGCTTGGGCATCTTTCCTTGATTAGTCATAGGCTCAGTCTGTGACTGTGTCCTTGGTGACACAGATGACATGTGTTTTTGAACATATGGAATAATGAAAGGTTTGAAATGAACACTGAATATGTCTTCACATGGCAGGTTCTTCAGCTGTGTGCTCTGTGGCTACTCCCTAGATTTTATGTGTTGCTTTTTTCCTATGGATTAAAAATAATTGAACCTGCTAGCATGACAATTGTGTGACCAAGGAGCTGGGTGGGGAGGGACAGAGGAAGGTATGATTTTCACTGTCCATTTATTCCTTAGTGTTAGTGCTTGCTTGGACTGAAGTACAATTAACCAAACACCTGATGCTTATGCATTAGGGCACCTGATGGTGTTTGTAATGGTGCTAAGTTATGAGCACTCATGGAATGTGGTGTCGTTCTAATTGTCATACTTTTCTTCTGGCAGTCTTTAAGTCCCATTGGATTAGTAGCTCCTATAATGATTATGTCTGCCAAATTAAGCCATCTGTAAATACTAAAACTTGCAAGCTCTTACCAAATTCACAACACTCATGTCTGGGAAATAAGTTCTGCATCTTTTCAGCTGGCTGTTGGGAAAGTTCTTAAATGGTTGGCACGTGCTTGGCCCCATCCTCCCAGAGCCTCTTCCCCCTGTGGTGTCCCAGCCAGCTCTCCACCCTGCTGCTGTAGGGGAGGCAGCAGGCATGGGGCTCCTGCCCTGCCACACATGGCTGCTGTGTGCTCTGCCTGCAGGGTGTCAAGAGGCCACCCTGAGTGGCAGTGCCTAACTGGTGGCCATAGCAGCTCACAGTGAGTTACAGCCTCCCAGCAGTGAGGCAGCTCCTTGCCACACATGTGTTTTACAACTCAAGCATGAAGGAGTGACTTGTGCCTTAAAGCAGGCTGAATTCCACCAAACAGGAATGAAAGGCTGGGCTCACAGGGTGCTGTTCATCCTTACTCCTTGCAGCAACCACAGAAGATGCTACAGAGGCTGCACAGAGTGGTGTGACCAAGCAAATCTCCCTGTAGCTGTCTGCAGGCAGCCCTGGGCTGTGTCCTTGGTGCCCTGCAGCAGTGACCAAGCTTCCTGCTCATCTCCAGTGACAGACCACCTTCATCTAGACAGGGTTTCTGCCTCTCAGCTTGGCCTGTTGGTAAGCACAATGTGTAACTAATTATGCTAACAAAGGCACACCTGGTGTGTTGCTCCCACCATATCAGCAATGTTAAATGGTTAAATGCCTCCAGGCTGCTCTTCAAGTGCAAGGACAGGCCAGACTACTGAGAAGAGGAGGGAAAAACCCAACCTCATGGATGGGCTGTTGGAATTCCCTTGTTTTCTGCCAGGTTTAAAGGATCAGCTGGCTGATGTCATGGGCCTCCCTGTACAAAAGCTGGGTCAGAGAAATCTGTGATGTGTCATAAGAACTTTAAGTAGTGAGACTTTTGCTTGCTGTTGTCACCATGGCATGGCTGGCTGAGCAGCTCAGAGCCTGCTGTGAGACAGGGCTGGGGGCCTGGCTTGAAAGAAGCAGAGCTCGAGCCAGTGGTGTTGGCTGCTTGCCGAGGGTTAGCAGAACAGAGGGATTCATTGAGATATCCTGCCCTGAGACAGCTCAGGGCTTTGAAAATGCTTTAGGTGACCTTAATTTTGATTTGGGGTGTGCAGTAATGAGCAAGTGGTGTGATGAATGTGTAAAGCTGACAGAAGGCACTGGCATCTGTAAAGAAATAGGATGTGCAAGGTCAGGAAAGGTGTGCAGGGTGAAGTGATGTTTCAGAGGCAGTGAGCACGCCAGGCTGACTCATGAGCTGAACTGTGCAATAATCACAGGTGATTATTGCACACCAGCCAGGAGAAGGATTTGCATACACACCATGCTGGACCACAGGGCCCATTTGGGCTCTGGCACGCTCTGCTCACAGCTCAGAGCAGACAGGCAGAGAGATGAGGAGCCATTTCCAAACAGAGCAAATATTCTGTTTGTTTTCCCATCCAGCTTCCAGACATGACATTGAGCCATGATGTGCAAAAGTGAGGAGACAGGGAGCTACTGTCTTCAGAGCGATGAAGGGCAGATGAGAGTCTGTATTCACTCTCTCAAAATGTGTCTGCACTGCAGGAATGTGCTTCTGAATCTATAGTGAGGAATTCTCTTGTAAGCCAATATATTTTTCAATGAAATGAAAACAATGGAAATCCTGAAAAATAATGAAGCCCTGTTGGACAGGACCTTTCAGGCAACACAGGCTGTGGTTTACCAGCTAAGAAGCACGGTAACACACCTGCCTGAGTCTCCTCTAACAGAGAAATCCCAAGGAATTCTCATCATTCCAGGGGGCAGGTTTTGAGGCTGTGTCCCTGAAATAGGAAAATAACTGTAGTACCTCCACTCTGGTGCTATTAGGGCCCTTGTGTGATTTGGGCTTAATGTGCCCTTCCTCTCCCTTGACCTTGCCCAGATACAGGGCTGGGTGGGTGCTGATGGCAGTGAGGGTGTGTGTTGGTGTGTAAAGGCACAGCACAGACGAATTATAGCCCAAAGCGGCTCTCTGAATGCAGAGAAGAGCACAGATTTTCTGTGTGCCTGTGACCAGAGCCCTTGAAAGCAGAGCAGATGTTCCAGTCTTGTGGCTGAAGAGCAGGTAATTGTTCTCATGCACTGGGGCTGCTGGAACCTGCTGCCTGCCATTCCTTGTACCCCCATAGTGCAGCTGCCAAAACCCAGCAGTTACAGACAGCTCTTGCTGTGGGTCCTAGGGGCGCATCCACCAGTACCTCTAACACCATTTCTCTCCCAGGCTGGGCTTTAAGATATGTCTGCTGCAGACATGTCCCTTTGGAGACAGTTTTGGAGACAACCAGACTTTTATCAGTGTCACACATGATGTGATTAAAAAGAGAAACTTAACTGCAAGCAATAATTAGCATCTGTCTAGACATACATGAAATGTGCAATGTATAAAGCAGATATAGATACACACTCACAATGTATTGCAGACATGTACATATACAGCACTGTTTGTATGCCTAAAATTTCTTGCAGTAAATACCACTTCAGATTAAATTATGCCAAGTTGTACTCTTTTGGCTATAATATAGATATTTCCAATCTATTTTTAGCTTCATCTGACTAATTCAGCCACACTTGGGTAGCAGTAATACTTTCTCTTTTCTTCCTATGATGCTGATTTTATTCTGGTACCCAGAGTCTCTCTGGCAATAGCTCTACCTCCTGTCCCATGTTTACCATTGGAAAATTGGAATACACTGTGATTGGTATCACAGCACCCGACTGTGTGCTGCTATTCAAGTGGGGCAAAGGAAATGCTACCCAGCCATGGGTACCGTGGGGAGATGACCAGCGCTAAATGATTCACTTCTGAGACTTCAGATCCGTATTTCGGCTAACTGGGATGAAGCCAGGCACCCAAGAGAAACCAGTCTCTCTTCCTCCGAGCCCCGTGGCCGGACGGCGAGTCGCTGCCGTGGCCCGGGGGGCATCGCCGAGGGGCAGCCGAGCGCTGCTCTGGCCGTGGCACTCGGGAGCGATGTGACACCAGGAGTGACGGGTCCAACATTTGCGCTACAAACCCCCCGCCCCGGGCTGTCCGGAGGAGGGGAGGAGTGCGGGAACTCCCGCTGCGGTGTGTGCGGGCTGTGCAGACACCGCGGGCTGCGGCGTGTTCTGGTTTATTTGTGCCTCCGGTGCGAGCCCTCGGGGAGCCGGCGGCAGCACCGCCCGTCCCGCTGCGCGGCGGCCCTGCCCTTCCTTGCCCTCCCTTCCCCGCCAGCTCCCTTCCTTCCCGTCCCCTCCCGTCCCTCAGGGACCCGCGGAGCCCTGGTCCCTGCCGCAGCCGCCGCTGGGAGCTCCAAATCGGGGCCGTGTTTTTCCTCACGAGTTTGCAGACCGTCCAACAGCCCTGGGGCGCTCGCTCGGGAGCTGTCGGCTCGGGAGCTCCCCTGCACTAGGGGTGAAATAACACCCGATCCGGCACAGACACAGCGCTCTGTTCAAGGGCAAACCAACCTCGGAACAGCCCTCAGGAGAGAGGGAAGCCAGTTTTTAACCTTCATTTTACAGCTCGTGCAGGGAGGTGATGAGGGGACAGGGACTGACAGCGGCGGCCGGCGGGGCTGAGCTGCCTCCGGAGGGGCAGGGGCACAGGTGTTCACAGCACATGGGAACAGGGAGAGAAGGCCAGGCCAGGCTCCTGGCTGGTTTGAAACGCACAGGTTTTTTAGAATACATTTTTCCTCATGGTTGGACAGGGGGAATTTCAGTGCCTTGCAGCTAAGGGTACCCCCCAAATCACTCCATCCTATTTGTTGAATGTATAAAGTCCCCAAATGCCATTTTTAATGCATGCCAAGTTCTAGCAAAGGATAGAAAATTTGGGGAAGAAAAAAAAAAAGTAATGTATATTAAGTGTTGTACCAGTACTAACCTCTGTGAGGGGGAAAAAGTGTTGGATGCAAGGTTTTGAAGCCACAAGCTCTACCATTACATATGGATATGTTCTGGCTAAACTTACACCAGATGACAAGTTGCCCAAAACCAGATGATGCAAAGGCTAAACATCACCATAACATGTAGTAGCCCAAACTCTTAGCCTAATCACAGTATGGAATGGTAAAATGAACTCAGTCCTGTATTACTTCTAAACAGCTTGGAGGATGCTTTCCATGTACAAAGAGAAACAAAGGCGTGAGGAGAATGTGGCACCAGCACAATCTGCAATGCGCACAGAGCTGCTGTGCTTAGGCTTTTGTGTCCAGGGCAGGTCTTTCACCTTGCCAGCTACATAACTTTCTCCTTCTGGGTCTTTGGGCATTTCTTAGACAATGAATTGCCTAGGAGGAAGCACTTAAAATTTAATTCAGGTAGGGAAGGCAGTGCACATGAATGATACAGACTCTACTAGCCCTTGTAGACTTTATGATTTATACATTCACTCAAACAGCAGTGAATGAACAATATTACAGCAGGCAATATGCTATTGTGCTGTTACTTCTATGCTTTGTCTTTTTAATGAAGGGGTTTGTACCTTCAAAGTTAATTAACTCATTTCTCAAAATCATTTACACATCTGCTCTGTTTCCAGTAAAACTTCCGCTTCTTAACTTCTCAGATATATTTAAACAAACAAAACAAAGCCAAACCCCCCTTTGCATCAGACATGTTTCTTCATTTGTCATGAGCTCATATAATGATGGTAGATTTCATGGGCTGAAATTTGGTATGTCATTTTGCTCTGGTAGGTGCTGGAAGGACAGTCAGATAAAAAATGGCCAAGAGCCTCTGCTGTGCTCAGTGCCCCATCAAAGCAGGCTCAGTCTTGGGGTGTGTCTGGCGTGCACCAGGGCCCCTCCTGCCACTGGCAGACAGCAAGCTGGAGCTGAGGGCATCTCCAGTTCCTGGCTGCACCTCTGTCACCACAGCCCCCATGGCTACCTGGCACCAGCATGCTACAAAGAGCTTTTCCAGCTGACTGTGGGCCTCTTTCGGGTACTGCTGGCCAAACCCCTGGCTGCCAAGGGGCTGCTGGGTGTTGTGGGGTCTCAGCCAAGCCCCCTTCATCCCAGGCCTCCACAGAGTTGTGGAGTAAACATAGGGACAGCACTGGGAATGGCAGCACTTCAGAAGAGCAGTGTGGGCAGGGCTGTCACTGCCCCTGCTATGCCACACACGGGGAGCAACCCTGCTTCCTTCTCCTGATGGGCAGACATATTATTTTAATTAAACTGTTATTTCAATAACCCTTATGGCATGTGGGCATGGCTTGGGAAGCATTAACCCCAAGGTAAACAAAGAGTGCAGCACTCCCATCTGCTTTTAACAGCACAGTTCAGCAACACGACTGTTTGGGCAGCACACAGAGCTGAGTACTGTTAGTATTTACTGTAGAACTCCTCATGCCAAATTTAGCCCACAAGCTGATCACAGGCGCGAGGTTTCATTATTTCAAGTGATTTATTCTTTTCTGATGCGAAGAACACCTCTTCTCTGCACCAAATGCTGCTTGTGAAGTCTGCTTTTCCACTTAAGGGATGCTAAGCAGAACCTAACCAATGAAATGAAGGTAAATTTAATTACAAAAGGATAACGTTCTTCAAAACCAACAGCTCACTCTCCAACAAGGAAAAATACAAATAGAAACCCTTTGGCAGTACTGAAGAAATATCTGGGGCTGAGGTGAAAGGGGCACAGCTTGACAAGTATGCTGAAAGCTGAATGTGGATTACCCGTGAGTGCAAAAATGAATAAATGTGTTTTATTCCATTATATTAATGAAATGGTTAATTCGGTTGCTATAGCAACAAGGAACAGCCATGCTAAAAAGCTAAAGGGCCATACATAATGCCAGATACGAGGTCTCTCTAATTCTAAAGCTGATTTTCTTACCCACAATAGAAGTGATGTGTATTTTCTATATCATCAGCTTTTGCATCAAATCCTCAAGCTAATCCAATAAGTAGGCTAGTAGCATAAAATAGCATATATGCTGGCACCTCATAAAACTTATAAAAGGGGTTTGCCTATGCACAATTATCCAAAAGGATCTACAGAGTGCAATGTGGGACACTTTAAAGAGACTGCTCAGTGTGTGATGGTGACCCAGCAAATGTGCTACAATGGGCAGCTCCTACAGTCAGGAAGCAGGTGCCTGCAGGGGCAGCCACTGCAGCACCTGCCCAGGCATCTTCCTGATAGCTACTTCATCCTATGGAAAATAGACTTTATATTCTTTTCACCTGCACTTCATGTGATTTTGATTAAAAATAATAATTCCATAAGGTTTCAATGAGGAACTCTGCAGTGCTTGCTTTTGTTTAACATTGAGGTCATGGACAGTGTGACCCATGGTCTTGTCAACAGCCAGAGGACAGACTGTAATTACTGAAGCTTATGCAGGGCAAAGGAAAGAGGAGTGCCCACTGTGCCCTTCAGAAGAGCCTGGGGCAGCCCCTGCACAACCAGGAAAGGAGCTGCTGGGGAGGCTTGTGCTGCAGCCTAGGACCACTTCCATTCCTTTGGCTCCCTTCTGTTACAGTGAGATTTATCACAGACCACGTCACTCCCTCTGCCTGTGACAAATAAAAGTCAATATAGCACACTCATGGGAGAAACTGAATTCACTGGCTCCCCTGGTTCAACTCAGACCTACAAAATTTGGCCTCGTACACCTGCACAAGCAACATGGGTGACTTTTATTTGCAGGCCATCTGGTTTGCATGAGATTGGCAGTTATGTTCCTGAGAAACGTAATTTCTCAACAATTGAATACAAAGCTTTCAGTGCTGAGGCCTAAAACTGTCTGCAACAGGCAGAAGCAAAAGCTGTGATGATAAGTAGTCTCTAGACTAAACAGGTGAGAATAATGTCCTTTAAGATGATAATTAGATCCAGTCAGTGGCATGTGATTCTAATAAGCAATTGTGAGTGTGAGCTGGCACTGGAGTCATTTGACACTGCTTGCCTCTTGCTGAAATGCAATAAAAGAGAGCTCACCACTGGAGGCAGAAACACTGAGGAGCAACGTTAACTGTACCACTATGCTGAAGTAAAATGTTTGCTGTTACAAAATGACCAGGCAGATCAATGGTTGCCACTGTTTTAGTCAACCTATATGAAAGTCATTTATTAAGATTCTCCTGAACCTCATACAGTACCTCAAAACCAGATGAGAAACAGCTTTAAACTGTTTGCTGCCCTTAAGGGTCCTGGCTGCCAAGAGATGTGGGAAGGCCGCTGCAGTGCAGACAGGTGAGTTCTGTGTAGCCTCCAGCCCTAGAAGCTGATGCTGTAGTGTTCCTGCAGAAGACAAGGACTCTTCCTGCACTGCAGTGCTGGGGGTACATGGGTGGGTTGGTATTTCTACAGCACCACAGAAACCCCAATAATTCAGAGGTTTGTTAGCATTTGTCAAGGGATAGAGAAACTGAAGGGCTACAGTGTTCAGCTGCTGAGCCTCAGCAGAAAGGACTTTGTTCTGCTCAGGGCTGAGTCCAAGCTAATTCCGACACCCTGCCCCAGCATCCAGGTAGGTGTGTACTGGTAAAGCTTAGTAACTTGCAGTTCTTTTACAGAAAAGGAACAATTGCATTTCCTTGTGGTAACTTTAGTGTGCTTAAGATAGAGAAGGGGACAGTGCATGTGTGTATTTACTTTAAGATTTGGATTGTTTAGGGCTTCCTTTGTGCAGAGTTCGTAAGTGTTCACTTGCCAAATTGAACCCCAGCTTCGCTGCTTGATAGCAATGAGAAGATCTGGTCCCACACCACAAAAATCATGATGGGCAGATTCAGACCTCGGAGAAAGAAGGGATAAAAGCATGATCTCTACTCCAGGGCAAGGCCAGCATGGACATTTGCACAAGACCCAGCAGACTAACCTGAGGAAGAGTTATTAAAAATTGATCTCCCAGAGCAACAACTGGAAAGATTAGTTTCTCAGAAAAGAAAGGAAATGGCAACAGCAAAAACAAAGCAACCCAGATGGCCCATAAGCAGATTAATTATATGAAAGACCCAGAAGCAACTCTGAAGTTACCAATCCAGCTGCCGAGAGCATCTGCCAGGTTGCCAGATGTTGCCAATGAAAACCTATCTTCCACAGTTCATCAAAGAAGTGGAACTGCCTGGTGAAGTGAAACCTCTGCCAATAAAATAAATATTTTATCTAAAAAATATTTTTTACTAGGAAACGTTGAAAAATATAAAATTTTAACATGTCCAACCCCATGTTACAGTAGGTAAATAATGAAACATACATACAGAATGCACTGGCAAGATCTTATTGATAGGAAATATCTATGCTTAACATTTTATTTCTAAGGCTACAGTCTTGGATTGTATTAAAATGGTTTTATGATGCATGAGGTTGATGGCATGCAGCTGGGGTTTGGATAATTTGCCTTGAACAGTCGCTTTTGCTACCTTGAGATAAAAGGCTTAAAAAACAACAAACTGGAGGAGCAAAGGTGGCAGTAGAAGGCACTGGAAGGTGGGGAGACTGCAGAAATGACACTGAGCCACTCTGTGGCTGCCAAGTCACCTCTCTCAGAGCTCTGTGTCCCCCAGGACACATCAAAGAGGAGCAGCAGTTCTAGATGGGTAACTTAATTTGGCTCCTGCCAAATTTTATGAACTGGGCAAATGGATGGCAGCTACAAAGTCTTCCTCTAGCAACTGGTAAAGGATCCGAGCAAGGAGCAGTGTACACGTGCAGGGCTTCTACACACAGGCTGCCCAACAGATTCATGCAAAGACCAGTTTTAATCTGGCTACGAGATCAAATTAATATTCCATTTTAAATCGGGAAATTATGTATTTTAAAAATTCTGTGTGATTTTTTAAACGTGTCTATTAATGTTGCGAATCCAGTGCCTTGGAAATATTATGTCAGTTCATCCTAGAGGCCAAAACCCAAACTGCCTGTATAGTCTGTTAGCGAGGCAAAACATCTCTTTTTTCCAGTGAACGTGTATGGGTGCATTGGGATTCACACAAGCATATTTGGCAGATTTTTCAAGTAATTCTTGGCCTGCAGAGCATCCACTAAACATGGGGAGAATTTTCTGTTCAGGAATATAATATGAATAAGAATGTGCTGCTGGAGGATGAGCTATGGCACTTCTGTCATAATTTAATTTGTCAAGTATAGTTTATAGTATTTTGTAATAATAATCAATAGCACAACATGTCTAAAAACTGCAAGGGCTGGGGTTGGAGTATGTCAACCATCATGTCTTTAATAATACAGAATTCCTTAAATGTGCAACTAAATCACTGAAGTATATAAGCGTAATTTAGAACCCCTTACACTTTGAAAATTCGTATCTCCTTTTTAATAACTGGCTACAGAATTTGCAGACTAGACCAGATTTTTCTAATTTGTTTTCTTGGCTCTTAAATGCACTAAATGGGATGATTCCCCAAGACCAATGTGAAAAACATATAAAGCCCAGGAATATGTCCTTTGTGGCTCTCTCCCCTGCCTGTTTACACCTCACTTTACCCTGATGACTTAAGACATTCCTGCAGGAGACCTAAATGTGGCTATGTCTGTGAGTTCCTGAACACAGATTTATTGCCGACTGTCAGAGTTAGAAACAAATACATTTGGGAATGCATTTCCTGAAACTGTTAACAGACTTGACAGAACAAGAGTGGGGGAGAGGGTGGGCAGTAAGAAAGAAGCCTCTATAACATAACCCACTATTCCTTCTTTAGTAAACAAATTATAGTCTTGATTGTAGTCTTGATTGACAAAGAATGCCCTCACCTCTCCAAAGATTACTTTATAGCCACTGTGGAATACTGAATGTCCTGTGACTACTGAATATCCTTAGAATAGCTCTAACTTTGCTGCTACATTTATCAGGTACCTGACTTAGATACTTCAGTTAGGTCCTTGGCATTGTCCTGTCTTTAAAAGAAAGCAGATGTGATACCTTCAGGACAGTAAGATCATCGGGTCTGGGGAGGCAGAACAGGAGGAGAGGCTGCCCCACTCAGCCACAGGTGACACAGCACCTCTCACCCACAGGGCTCCTGGTAGGCAGGATGTAGGATAACAAATACAGGGTAACAGCCTGGGAGAAGACAGCTACTTCTCCTTGCATCTGCTGTCTGAGAACATAAAATGTTATTTTTAGACCATCTGATTTTGATGTCTTTTTCTGCCCCACTCAAGGGCATGCTGCTTGTTAGGCAGTTCCTCAGCAGAGGGACAAGTGGTACATGCAAAGACTCTCCAAACTTTGTTACCAACATTCACAAAACAGCTTGTTCTTCCTGTGAGTCCACAGTAGCTTATGTAGGAGAAGAAACTACTGCAAGACTAGGAGCTTTAAAGAAGTTGGAAGCAAATATTTTCTAAGCATTGTGACTATCTGTTCCCCTTTCATCTGAGTCTGAAAAATCCACAATGATAAACAGGAAAATTAAAATACAAAGAGAAAGTGGAAACACTGGGTTTGAGCCTGCCAAGCAAGCCCAAAGCACCAGCAAAACAGTGTTGGTGGAGCAAGGACACTACAAGAAATGACACTTGAAAACGTTCACATTTACAAATGTGCGCACCCCCTGTGTGTGGGGAAGGAAGGCAAAAGGAAGGCAAGTCAAAGGCACACAAAGAGGTGCCAGAGAGGGGCAAAGAGCATGATGCATTCTGCACTGTAGGCAATCAATGGAATATGTACATGTGAATTAACTCATTAATGGTTCCTGGAGTGAATCTTAGAGATTGTCAAACACCAACTGACAAGGCTCTACAAAAAATCTGTTTAGTAAACGCAAAAAGAAAAATCACAAACAAACCCAAGTTGGTTTCAAAAGTTATTTATAATTCAGTGTACAATTCATAAATCAAGAAACAAAAGCTAGGGTATATTTTTAATCAAAGCTTTTGCTGCTCACAATATATGGTATAAGAAATTGAACTGATAGATCATTTATTATTGTTATGAAACTAAAGGCTTTATATTCTTAAGTGGAGTAAAGCAGACAGCAATATGTTCATATTAGAAAGTTCCTACTGTGAATGAAAAATGGATTAAAATTGAGATACTGTTTAGTAAGACAGATGAACCTGTATTTATTTTTGGCTGTGAAACTACTAGAACTATACACAGCCACTAAGTATGAAGAACCAGCACTGGGGGAAATCACCTTGCCAGTTTGCTCTGCGTGCCTGTGTTTGGCAAACGCAGCCTGCAGGGTGTGTAGAACGTTTGCACGCAATCAGATCTCTGACCTGAAACATGTACATTCTGGAACATTAACTGGCACAATTAAAAAGTTATTTAGAGGATGAGCTTGCAGCAAAAAGTGTTGTCGCTTCTCAGAATCCTGAAATGCAAACTGGAGTTCCTAATAAGCCATTTTAACTGTTTGCAAAGATGTTAAAAGTGTTCACCGAGGGGGGAAAGCAATGATCAAACCACCCAGGCAACATACAAATCTGAGGAGTCCAGCATGTGTCAGTGCAAAGTAAATTTATTCTATAAAGTGACTAGTGTGAAAAAGAATTAGAAAGGATTATAAAAATACACTACCATATGTTGTAGTAGTTGAAAGTGATTAATCTAGTTCTTAAATCCTATTTTAAACTCCCTTTCATTTCTGTCTGTAGAAAAATAGAAGCCACATCGCTTTGTTTGAATGCTATGTAGTTAATTACATCTTCTAAGAAACTTTTTAAAAACTAAATGTAATGTTTAATTACAAAATGCCCTCCTTGAAAAGAGTTAGCTTGTACATTGATTTGTAGTTCATTAAAAATGCTTTCTTAATTATATTTCCAGCCAGAAAATACACAGAGATTAAAGAGTCTATAGAGAAGTTTTGAAATCACAGCTTGAATTGTAACAAGAAAGTTACACTTCAAATAGTGGACAGCCGACAGCCACGACCACCTTTCTGTAACTTCAAAACTTAATTGTAGCAAAAATAGTAATTGCAAAGCAGCGTTGATTGTAACAGCTCTCAGTACTACATGTTTTACAGGAGTAGATTTGCAAGGCCTAATTAGGAAGCAAATCAATGGCATCAAAGAAGCGCGGAGCCGCCGTCAGCTGCGGGGTTCACGGCTAAGGGCAGCCCGCGCCCCGGCTCGTAGGGGGTTGTCCTGGAAACCATGCGGATGCAGTCGATGACAGGGCACACGCTGAGACACAGGGTGCAGCCTGTACAGCTGTCAGTGACCGTGGGCAGGTGGGTGTCGGGATCAAACTGGATAGCCTGCGACCAGAATAAACATTATTGATGTCACGCACGGCAAAGGTCAGCACTGCTCCCGTTCTAGCGTCCGCATTTCCTGCGCTGCAGCACTTGGAGACATCTTGGTGTGATTCTGCACTGCCGCTATAGCAACTGCTCCACTGGCAGGGAACAAAGCAACCCCCTCTCCAGACACTGGGAAATTACAGATGTGGCCCAAATTACACCTTGGCAAAAAGCTCATGGGCCACAAGGGCTGGTTACAAAAGGACGAGTTTGCTCCGTGATATTTAAACTCCCAGAGGGTATTTCTCCTTCATGGGAAGGAAAGATTTCCTGAGATAGCAATGTGCTGGGGTTATTGGTCTAGAGGAGACACCAGACCACACCTGTAAGGCTTCAGCACAGTGCCCATCACAAGGCATTCTTTTGAGTTTTCCTTTCAGCACAGCATAAACAATCTCATTTAATAAACAATAGAGAAAAACATAGCTCATTGTGCCTCGTGTGATTACTTTCCTTTGCAAATCTTTGAAAGGAATATCAGAGTTTTGGGCAGAGAGAGCTTGCTTTAGTTCTTACACTCCATGTAGTGAATCCTCATAACCCATTAGGGTGATAAGTGTATTTGAATGTGAAATAACAGTTGCAGTCTCAATGATATAAGCTCCTGGTTATAATGGAAGTGGCAGCTAAAAGCAAAACCAAAAGCATCACACAATTGTGAAAGTGTCAATATCTAAGAAGCAAGACTAGAAAAGTAAAAGCTTTTAAAAAGCGCTGAAAACACTGAGTTTCTACTTTGAAGAGTTTAAGAGGGAAAATCAGTCCTGAAAGTTGAACTCTGGCAAACGGTGCCTTAGCAAATCCCTCTGACCACTGTCAGCACCTGGGGGAGGCAGGGAGGTGATGGGAAGTTCTGGTGCTGCTGCAGTTTGGCTCCAAAGGCAGATTTGAGGCATTTGGGGTTTCAGGGCTAGGAAGGCACAGAAGTTGCTGTAGCAACAGCAAGGGCACGAAGTCGGTAGTAACTGCCCTGGATCTCTGAGTTTTACTCTAGCTTGAGCACAAAGAGAGCTCTGGATCGTGAGTATTTAAGGAGAACTCCTTTCTTTCTCTCTCCCTAACAACAATGCACATCTTGAAAGGGAGTTCAAAGAGGGAGAGGAAGTCAGGACTACAGTGCTGACTTTAAATTAAGGAAAGCTTTTCTGTTGGAGTCATACAAGGTGACAGCTGTGTAGAGCAGCATGGATATTTCTGAAACAAAGGGAAGCATAAAGCAGATGCTGTTTTGAAGGTGAGGGGGGTGGTTGTTGTTGATTTATTTGCAATTACGAATTCTTTTGCAATTTTGTTCAATTAATTTCTTTTCAATTTCCTTACATAATAAGGAAAAAGCAT
The DNA here is from genome assembly GCA_013398075.1 of Notiomystis cincta. Classification (NCBI taxonomy): domain Eukaryota; kingdom Metazoa; phylum Chordata; class Aves; order Passeriformes; family Notiomystidae; genus Notiomystis; species Notiomystis cincta. Next base: position 39,392 of record VZRX01007772.1, read on the forward strand.
CTTTCTTTTGTGCTTAGAAAACCTTCTGGGGGTTTAAACTTTGGTTCTTTTGATGCTGATTTTTTTTCCAGTTACAGAAAATAACATTTATGTAATCTAAACCCAATCTTTTGCTCTCTAAGGGTTATACGAAAAATATAATATTCCTGAGAAATCTGATGGAAGGGGAAGAGGTGAAGATTGCAATGTCAAGAAGAAATTTAGACAGTTAAAAGGCTACTGTGGAAATCTATTTTGGTATAAATACAGCATTAATTTTCTTGTATTAGTGGAATAAACCTATGCTCTGACATACTTGTTTCAAATGCAGTTGATTTGCAATGGAAGACTTCTTTCTGTGACTTTATGTAGTTCAGATCATCAGACCTATTATTGATTAGACTGAATTAAAGACAAACAAAATCTCATGGTGTCCAGAGGAAACTTGGTGCTCAGCTAAAGTATTTGTTTTTGACAAACTCTTCTCAGACCAAGATATATGGAAAAATTAATGTAGAAATTATTGCTTGCTGCATATTGGATTCCATGAAAGTTATGCTGGACCCTATTTTGATTTTCTTAAAGAAAATGAGTCCTCCTGTACTGTCTTTTTCACTGCAGACCAGTCCATCAGGTCCAGTGGACAAGGCATGGAATGGCACCTAGACATGCTGATACATTTCATACAACTTGCTACCATAATGAGCAGTCAGTGAAATACTTTGCTGCAAACAGGAGTCTCAGCTCAAAACTGGGCCATTTTCTGGTCACAGTGATTTCTGCAAACTTCAACCTGTTGCTCTAAACCCTGGCAGTTATCGTGGAGAAAGGATTTGTAGCTCAATCAAGACCAAAACAAAACCTCATCTGCCTGAAACCTGAGTTAGTTTGGTTACTCTGAGGGAACAAGAACTGGCTTTCTTAAAAAGCATTTGGCAATAAGAGCAGCCCTCATTTCCCTGCATCCCCTTGGTGGGAAGGGGTATGTTCTTCCCTTTCTCTCTCATGTACTTGAAAACCATCAAGAACTATATTTACTGCCATTCAACTTGGGACTCCTTCATCTTCTTCCTTTTAAAAAGAGCTGCACTTGCAGCCAGGGTCCTGTGACGGTGGCGTGGTCTTTGCAGCCCCCCAGGACCAGCCGTGCTCCAGCATGGCTTGTGAGCCACAGCCTGAGAGCAGGATGGCCTTTGAGTTCAACATTTTAGGCATCTGTTTTTACCACCTGCTCATTAACAGAAGGTGAATTCTTTCTTCCCAGCAGCAGAAAGATAACTCATCGTGCCTTTCTGCTAATTACAGCTGTGCTCTTACCTGGTAGCCAGAATCATTACAGGTCATGTAGCATTTGCCACAGTTGATACACATCTCCTCATCAATCAGAGCCACAACTTGCTCTGTGTTGCACAGATCACCATATGCTCCAATATACTGCAGTGCTTTTCCAATTACATCCTAGGGGGAAAGGAAAAGTTACCGAGTCATTTGTAAGATACCTCGGCAGTCTCTGCAGCTGCACCAGAGTGCTCTCTAGCACTTCAACATGCAAGATTTGGCCATACATTTTGATGGTGTTTAGGATTGTTCTTACAAATTTCAAAGAGGCTGACCTTCATACCCCCTGTAAAATAGAAAGAATTCTCCCTACAGGCACATTTTGAATGTAGGTGGTACTAGAAGTATACATTGCGTGCAAACATGTTCTACAAACAGGTTACATTTAGGAATAGATTATGCATATGCTATTGTTTTGCCATGATTGGATGAAACTTAAAGGAGCAAAATGGAATGTAAAACAGGAGTGACATGCTATAATTATCTTTGGTCATTTCTCACTAATACAGATTTCAGAACTCACAGCAAGGAAAGAAAAAACTGGGAGAGAACAATAACAGCTCTCCTCTCTGTAGCAAGATGCACAAATGACATGATCATCAGTTTATTGCAAATACTGTACAGAAGTAAGCTCTGGGTCTAATCCTAAAAGATCTGTTAACTTCACAAGTTAATGCACTTGCTGCATCAACCTTACACATCAGTGCTGCAAAAGGTGTATGTCAGCACAGCATAAACAAAAAGGAAAGTTCTGCTACATGAATTAAATGCAGAAATGAGTCCAACCTTGTCTTCTGAGTCTGCGAGGCACTTGCAAACCCAGCACTACTTTCTGAAAAATGAGGTCTACCTGGTCTTAAGCACTTGTACAATAGTATCTTTATGCAAAGAGACACATTTCTTTGTTCACTGGATGCAGTATTAGGATCTATGAAGTTGCTCCTAGTGACTGTTGAGGTAGAAAATTCAACCAAATCCTATGCCCAGGAAGAAAGACTGGCAAATTGTACTGTTTCCTTGTTCCAAAAACAAGGAATGTTTTTCAAATGCTTTCTCTCTGCCAAGCCCCATAGTTGCTGCCATGTGAAATACCTTGGTTGCATTCATTCAATGCTAAAAGCCTTCCAGTTCTTCCCAGCAACATGCAGAGAACATTAATACATACAACAGCTATGGCACATTGCTAAAGGCAGCATGATGAGTGTGGACAGATGACTGTGAGCAAGTTATCACAGCTTCATGAGTTAACACTCATCACTTGAGCTGTGCAAGCTGATTTTGAGCATGGTCCAAATTCACTGCAAATCTGAAGTAAAATCTGTTTGCTTAAACTACTGTAAAAGGTCAATTAACTACTATGGAAGTGTTTCAGCTAATGCTTTTTACTAGAACAAGACTTGAACATGAAGCCCTTTACTGTGACTCCACTGATGAACTACGGTAACTAAATCAAATGTGATCTCCTAGGAACTGCTTACACCCCCATCTTTCCATTTCCAGTTCTTACTCAGAAACATTCATGGATTTACTGGATTTACAGCAGTTTTCAGGTGTCTGCAGTCTTCTGTGTCAGCTGAAATACCGTAGTGGTAGAATTCAGCTCCAGCTTGTTTCAACTCTCATGTAGGCTTGTCTGTTGACAAGCCTTGTCTTTTGAACCTGCTACAGGTTTCAAAATACACATGTTTTTGTGTGATCTACTGGCCCCAGCAATGCTAAGTATCCCTAAGCCTCTCTTGTGTGTATACATCCCCCAAACATTCCACTGCCACAAATGCGTGTCACCTGCAAGTGATGAGCTGTGTGCTCAAGAATTTAAAGAAATGATGTAAAACCTGCATGACATACAATTAAGTAGCTTTCCACTGCCTGCCTGTGTAACAAAAATACCAAATGAGGGAGATTCCTGATAGTGAAGAGCTTTTCAGTCTAAAAAACCCATATGTTTAAAAAGCATAGGTAATTTTCTCAGGGAGGGTCTGGATCCACATTTGCATTCTTCAAATTATGTTTCAATGTTAACAATACCCACAGAGCTCAAGTGGGTTGCAGAGATGTATTACTCAAATAACCATGGAATGGAGTGCTTTGTTTGAGAAGCCAAAAAAGACCTTACAAGATGTTTAGCCTAGGAAGATGATGGCAGAGCAGGACTATAATGTCTGTATATATACATATATACATCAGGGAGAATAAAGAGCTATTTAAGTTAAATGACAATGTTGGCACAAGAACACACAATTATAAGCTCGCCATGAATAAATTCAAAGCTCAGAATTAGAGAAGGCTTTTTAAATGGGAAAGGAGTGAGGTGGTTAATGCCCTGCCAGGGACAGACCTGGAGAGAGGGGGGACAGTCCAAGGTTTAGGGTAGCATTAGATAGCTCAGGCAATGGCTGCTTGAAACAACATGATCAAAATTGATTTTTCCAGCTACAGACTTACAAAGGAAATAATGAAAACAATGCATAAGGCATGGTGATTTCTGCATTTTTAACCAAGTCTCATTTCTCACAGTTCACAAAAATACACTTTTGGGGACTTAGAATCCCAAATAGGGAGCATGATGGCACTTTGGAGGCCTGAAAGTGATTTCAAAAGACTGTGTCAATGATTTACTGCTCATTTACAGTCATTGGTGTTGTGTCTTTTAATCACTTCTTTCTCTCAAGCAAAAACTGTATCTTTATTCATTTGCAAAGTTTCAAGATTATTGGCTAAAAAAGCAATGGTACTTAAAAGATGTTCCACAGGTGCACTCTTTTACAGCATCTCAGAGCTTCTTGTTTTCATCAAATCATAAATGCTTGGAACAAAATAAACAGTGCAGCAAGAAATAATCAGCTTTCCCTGTTTAAGGCAGTTTCACTCCAAGAAGCAACTGTCTAAAATGGCACTATGGGATTCCACACTTGGTATATCTCAATGGCCTCCGGATCAAATTTCCACTCTTTACAGATTTTTTTTTTTTTTTTTTGCCAACTGCCAAACCTGCAAACAGAAGCCAGGTTCTGAAAGTCAAGCTGTGTTCTTTCTGGCTTATGTATTACCAGCAGCAATTTAAAAAACAAAAAGAAAAATAAAAACCAAATCAAAACAAACTGGAAGTTAAATTTGGTCCTAAGCTACACCTTTGTGACAGCAGGGACCTAGAGTGTTCTTTTTAATTACTGCTGTGCTGTCCTCCTCTTCTCAACATAACAGTACTGAAAAAACTGGGAAAGGAATGTAGTCCTGCAACTGGAACTGTCAGGGAATTCAGTTGCTATGGAGAGAATCAGAGCAGAATCCATTAGTTTTATGTTACTAATGAGTACAGAAAAAAATTCTTTTTGTCACTAAGCTAAGCAGATGTGGGTTTGAGTATACACAAGGAGAAGATCTGTTCAGCAGGATATTAGTTTCACAATTCTATAATAACTGCATTTCAGTGTTAATGTATCAAACATTTTATGGTGATTAGGTTTTAATTTGTCATCATATTAGTAAAGCCCTACTTGTAAATACAAGTCATGGTTCAGCTCTGATCCTTGTTGACCTGCTGTGTCCATCTTCATGCAGCTGCTTTTGTAAAAGACTACAGTGTGATGTTCTCGAGATGATGAACATCACAGGCCTCTCATGAGCAAGCCAGGGCAGGTACTGCATGTGATAAAGCAAGTCACAGGGAACACAAGTTAGGGAGGTGCCTGCCTTCCACTGATCCTTTCTGGTAATAAAGGGGAGGTATGGTCAGAGAGCGAGAGATGAAAACAAGAAATGTCAGAAATAAAACTATAGATTAAAGAACAAAAAGCCACCAGAATCTGAGGGCACACGACCAAGGTCAATTTACAGTGGAGTAGCTTACAAAAATACATAAACTAACTTTTCTTGAAAGATTACAGATCCTTTGCCAATACTTATAAAAGGCTACTAAAGGTACTCTGTGTTTTAGGGACCTCTAAGCCTTGTTTTCAGTATAACACTTGCAGTACCACTAAAGAGGGCCTTAGAAAATAATTCAAATCAAGAATCATACAATATCCTGAGTTGGAAGGGAGCCACAGCATTGAGCCTGATTATTGGCTGTGCACAGGACAATCCCAAAAAAACACACTGTATGCCTGGGAGTGTTGTCCACTTAGATGAACCTTTGTGACATAATTCAATATGGTTTCTATAATGAAAATTATGCTTCATGTATCGATCACAATTCTTTATGAAGACTGTGAAGTAATAAATGAAAAAAAAAAAAAAGCCCTCTTAAAAACCCAAACCCCCAGTAATTTTAATGATTGATGAGGCTTCTGACAGTGGCCTGTGACACAACAGAGCTCTGAAATTAACTAGTCATGAAGTGACTAAACAGAGCAAAAAAACAAAGGGCTGGAATACAATGATCAATGTTCAGAAAAGGTAAAATATTAGCAGAACAAAGTATCTCAATTTTCTGGTTTAGTTATGATGCTGTTTAACATGCTTGAGTGTGTTTCAGGAAAAGATCTGAACCAGAAAACTGTAGAGCTGATACAAGTTTTCACGTAAACTAAATTAAAATCCAAGGAACTTGTAGGTATTTTATAAAACTAGATGAACAGGTACTATCACAGTGAAAAAATGCAGCTTGACAAGCAGCTTATCAAAGTAAGTAACTTTTGCTGATCTTGCCAGAGGACACATTCTAGATTAAAGAAAGCTGCAAAGGAAAGCAGGGTAGGAGACACCACTGACAGCTGCTGGAACTGTCCTGATCAGAGGCAAACAAACTGGCCTCCATAACTCCTGTGGTGCTGTTGTTCTAATTAATCAGCCACGACGTGGAGTACGCAGTCATTCCAGTTTTACCAACAGGAGCACAGTGCCCTGGAGCACTGGGCAATGATTAATGGGATGAAATTTAACCAGTCCAAATGCCAGATTCTGCACTTAGGATGGAGTAACTCCAGGTAGAAATAAAGCCAGAGCAGCCCTGCAGGAAGGGATCTGGGGGTGCTGGTGGGCACAGCTCGGTGTGGGTCAGCGTTGTGCCTGGACAGCCCAGAGGGCAAAACCATGTCTTGGAGTGCAGCAAACACGGCACAAGTGGCCAAAAGAGGCAACATCCCACTGTGTGCAGCACTGCCAGGGCCTCACCTGGAACTCTGCAGGCAGCTCTGGGCCCCATCACTTCAGAAGAATGTGAAGGTACTGAATGCATCCAGAGCAGGGCAACAAAGCTCAGGAAGGGGCTGGAATGTCCTAGGAGGAGCAGCATAGGATTTTGGGCTTGTCTGGTTTGTAGGTTGCCCTCTACAGCTTCCTGAGCGGGGGAAGTGAAGAGAGAGCTGATGATCTCTTCTCCCTGGTATTCAGTGATACGACTTGTAGAAATGGTTCAAAGCTGAGCTGGGGGAGGTTCAGACTGGACAGTAGGAACCTTTTCTTTACTGAGAGGTTGGTCATGTGCTGGAACAGGTTTCCTAGAGAGGTGGTCAAAGCCCCAAACCTGTCAGTGTTTAAGAGGAATTTGGACAAATGCCCTTAACAACATGCTTTATCTTTTAGCCTGTCCTGAAGTGGTCTGGCTATTGTTGGTCCCTTCCNAACATCCCACTGTGTGCAGCACTGCCAGGGCCTCACCTGGAACTCTGCAGGCAGCTCTGGGCCCCATCACTTCAGAAGAATGTGAAGGTACTGAATGCATCCAGAGCAGGGCAACAAAGCTCAGGAAGGGGCTGGAATGTCCTAGGAGGAGCAGCATAGGATTTTGGGCTTGTCTGGTTTGTAGGTTGCCCTCTACAGCTTCCTGAGCGGGGGAAGTGAAGAGAGAGCTGATGATCTCTTCTCCCTGGTATTCAGTGATACGACTTGTAGAAATGGTTCAAAGCTGAGCTGGGGGAGGTTCAGACTGGACAGTAGGAACCTTTTCTTTACTGAGAGGTTGGTCATGTGCTGGAACAGGTTTCCTAGAGAGGTGGTCAAAGCCCCAAACCTGTCAGTGTTTAAGAGGAATTTGGACAAATGCCCTTAACAACATGCTTTATCTTTTAGCCTGTCCTGAAGTGGTCTGGCTATTGTTGGTCCCTTCCAACTGAAATTATTTTCTTTTATTCTATTATATTGTAGAGCCACTTGAGGCAGTCCTTCTGCCACAGTCAGAGTAGGGAGGGAAAGAGGAAGTTTGGATTTCTATGATTTCCCCCCATATCTAAAGACTAAAATTTACTTAATCTGTATATATAATGAGTATATTCTCTGAGGTACTGTGAGGGGAGAGAGGAGAGGAGAAGGGAGATGACCATTAGGGGCTATTGCAGGGGAGATTATTTCTGTGATTCATGTTGGAGTGTATACTTGGGAGAAGCAGCCTTAGACTCCCATAAATTAGGGGAGACACCTGAAATATGCAACATCTCCACATTTATGATGAAGATTATGATATGGTCCTTTCCAGCCAGGCAAGCACAAGGTAAAACTACTCACGTTAAACACACAGATACATTCCAGGAAGGATCCAAATGGTAAAATGGCAAAATAGTTATGGCAAAATAGAGCTGTTCTTACTTCAATATTCCTCACCTACCTCTCAAGAGGCTTTTAGAGATTTAGCACAGCACTGGACTAAATGTGGCTAATGCCTCCCACAGTGCTGGCTTTTAGACAGGTGCTTACACATCAGCAAAACCAGACTTGCATATATGTATGTGCAAAAGACCATGTCAATGTATCTGCACAAACAAGGCTGAAAAAATACTTCAAACACAAGGAATTTAAGCTTGAGGATCTCTGTGGATATTCTTCCAGCAGGTGGAACAGCATGTCATGCCCTAGCTAAAACAGCTATGCCAGAATGTTTGAACTACCAAACAATCTCTACAGCAAGACTTCTGGAATAAAAAAGGGAAGAAACAAAATAAGCAGATAAATGATGACTGAATATTGTGGTATAGGCCCCGAAGGACAAAGAACTAAATTATTAGGAAGAAAAGACAGGAACATATAAGGAAAGAAATTAAAGTAATAAGGAGGTAACCTGAGGTAGGCAAATACATCTGTGGGAGCTGTACAAAACTGCAACTGAAAAGAAAAGATCCAGGGCACATATCCACATACAGCACAATTTCTAATATTACAGACAAGTGAGAAAAGAATAAACAACTCTGCTGAATATCACACTATGCAGTTTCAATTAATTGAAAAATAGAGAAAATAAAGAGAAAAGCCATGGGAAAAGACATCCAAAAACAAATTAGATTTTGGATAATCACAGAGGGGTTTAAATTGACAAATAAATGGCAATTTGACAGTATGTGGAACTTATGTAAGTGTTGGAATTTACATATCACCAACCCAACAGCTGATTAGACAGATGAGGAAATTTTGGGGAAGCATCAGGAAATTTGTAGCAACCCCTAAAAAATATAACCAGGCAATGCAGGGGTCATAGCTCTTTCATGGGGACCTATCTCTTCTTTAGGTACAGGAATGGGGTCTAGAGTGCCCCCAGAGCATTCTCTTTTCCAAGCTGAACAACCACAAGTCTCTCAGTCTGTCTACAGAGGAGAGGTGTTCCTGCTGTTAGATCATCTTGGTGGCTCTCTGAGGGCTTCCTTGTTGTGCCTGAGTTTGTCCAGGCACTACTATACATCCCTGCAGGCCTCTGGGAATTTTTCCCTGACTTCCTCTTTTTTGAGGTTGTCGTGGGATGATCTTG
>VZRX01007774.1:1140-19150 GCA_013398075.1 Notiomystis cincta
AGGGCTGCGCCCCACAGCCCCGTGCCACGGCGTCACCCCAGCCTAACCGTGGGGTGCGCTGCGGTTGTGTTTGGCTTTGGAAGGCGACCCCAGTTCGGGATGGCGGGAGGTTGGCGGGCACCGGGGTTTGCAGGGGTCGTATTTCGGAACGGGGAACCCCGGGCCGGGAAACTTCACCTCGTGTTGGAGAGGGTCACCCAGCAGCCCGTACTGGGGCGGGGGTCTGGGTCGCACACCGGAGATGGGGCAGCCCCGGCTCGGTTTCGAACGGAAGAGCCCCACGTTTCGGGCAGAGCCCTTCTCCCCGGCACTGGCCGCGGGCTGATGCTGGCGGCGGGGCCGGGCAGGGAGCGGACGGGGGAGCCGGAGCGACCCGCTGTGGGGCGGCCCCGGGGCCCCGGGCTCCCCCGCACCGCTCCGAGATGCCCCGGGCTGCCCCGAGCCTCCATCGGCCCCGGTAATTCCGCCTCGGGACTCTGACACCGGAGCAAAACAAAGCCCCGGCCGGGCTGCGGGCTGATGTTTTCCCTCGCACGGAGGGTTTCCTTGGTAAAATTCAGATGTTTCCTTGGGTCTCGATTAAAATAACAAAGTGGGGTATTTACTAGGATGTTATTTCAAGTCTCTTAAGTCCCTGGTTATGTCTGTTGCGATTTCTTCGCAAATACCAAAACAAGCTCTGCGATGATTTATTTGAAGGAATGTAGGTGTTTCGCCAAAACAAATAGAGCTTTTTTTTTCCCTTCTCCCCCCCGAAACAATCGCTTCTCACGAGCATTTGTCACTGCAGCCTCCTGGATTTGTTCCTGCGGTGATTTTACAGGTGTCTTGTCACAGTATCGCGAGCGGGTGTGTGATGCCAACCAGCGGCTTTGCTCGGTACGTACACACACTGTGCAGAGACACGGACAGCGCTCCCAGCACACCAAACCAAGAAAAACCCATCCCAGAAACCCCTGTCCCTTGCAGTGGTGCGTGGCCAGGCCTGAAGCCACTTGCACACCTTGCACAGCCTTTGAGAGGGTTTGCACAGCCTGTACGTGGAGCTGACATTTGCACACTCAGCGCGTTCACTCGGGGCCTTGCACGCACCACCCCCAGCAGTTAGTGAGTGACCCCTGGGAGCCCTAACCCAGCTGGGGCAGGAGGCACAGGAAGGGCTGGCAGAGGAAGGCTTCATCAACTGTTATTCTTCTGTCAGTCCCTTATTCCATCCAGCCTGATGCTGTTCAGATACAGAAGGTCATTTTTAAAAACCATCTCACAAGATCTCCTGGCGCTGAGACCTCACTGGGTCCCCCTGGCCAGGGTGCTGAGACTCCACTCAGGAGCCCTCCCATAACCAGAACGTGGCAGCAGGGCTGAGTGCTCAGGGCATCTCTTGCCAAAGATGGGAAGGATGAAAAGCACTGTCCAGTCCTGTCCCAATTAATTCCACCCCAAAGAGAAGCCCCAGGCTCCAAACTGTGCTCCTGATGCTCCCATTGCAGTGTACAGCAGCGCTCCCTTCCCAGTGCAGCCCAAAGGGTCAGCAAAAGGATGGAAGGATGATGGGGTGGGAAGGACTGCTGAATGGGCAGACAAGTCTATCCATAAACCTCTGGGCTTCTTGCAGTGGTTTCTGGGGCATCCTGCCTGGAATCATTTCACACAGTCAGTTTTATGGGAAACAGTGAAAGATACAAAAATGGTGAGTGTGGGTATAGCCTTGGGCCCCCAAGTCTGTACATCCTCCTGCAGGTTGGGGTGCATGTGCTTGCCACTCATGTGGAACTCCAAGCTTCACCAAATTCCCTGGGACTGGAACTGTCACTGTCACTGCATTTTTGATGTGTGTCTTTCAAAAATTAAACTTACATTGATGCAACATACAGTTGTGCCTCCTTGTTTGTTCTTTCCCCATGATGTTTTTTGCCCACTGACCAGTCCTCTTCTCAGCCCCCAGTGTGGGCACCAGGGCCAAATCCTGCCTGCTGCAAGCTGGCAGAGCTGAGCAATGGGTTCCTGTGCATCAGTTTGCACCACACCATCCTTGTCCTTGTCCCTGTGCACAGCTGTCCCCTTGACAGAGCCTCTTGCTGCTGGGTGACAAGAGCCAGATCCCTGTCCTCACTGTCTGTGTGGAGACCCAGACACAGCACACACACACCCACACAACCCCAGTGACAGGGACACAGTCTGTGAGCACCAGGGGCACGTGCCCACACCAGAAGGCACACAAACACACACACAGGAACACCAACCCAAGCAGCAAATCCTGCCTGGCCGTGCTGGAGGGTAGATGTGAAATCCCAGAGCTCATCCTCTCAACCACACAGCCTCTATCGAGATGCACAAGCACTGACTTCCCCATCTGTTCTCCATTGCAGCCTCATTTAAACCCTTTTGGGCTTTCTTGAATTTCCATCAGCCCAGCCCAGCCCAGCTGCAGGACCTTCCCAAGCCTCCCGAGCCCTGTGCAGCAGCACAGCAGCTCCTGCCCCCCATCCTTCCCTGTGCTGGGGATGGGCTCCCTTCTCTCCCACTGCAAAACTTTTGTGCATAATTTCATGCTGGCAAAAAGCCACCTTCTACCAGCCCCCTTCCAAACCCAAATTAGCACGCTGCTGCAGCAGCAGAAATTGGAGAGGAAAGGCTGCAGTTTTATTTTACAACTCAATTAGCAAGTTTATACAGAAAAAAACCCCACATAACTGAGGGAGATTTTATGTCCATTCGGCCTCAGCAGCAAACAGACGAGTTCCTCCTGAGGCCATCCCCACTGCTGTGGGCACAGCGATGTGCTCCTGCCCACGGGGCCCCTCAGCCAACAGGCTGATCTTGGCTCCAGCCCTGCTCGCTTGCTCCATCCCTCTCTGCTCTTACACTTACAAATCCTCTGGGTATCTCTAGCATAAGCTGAAAAACACAGTTTTGAGACTGTCCTGACACCCTGTTCACCGAGTATTAAATCGGAAGTGTGCTAAAACCTAAGATGAAGATAAAGGGACATATTTGCCTCTAATTTTTCCCTGAGAACCAGTTCCAGATAACATGAAGCCAATGGCTGTATGCCCAGGAGGGATCCTGACTCCTGAAACAGCTTGAACCATGTCCCACTACAGTGTCTCCATTTCTTGACCAATAGACTCTTCTGGTCAGGTATCTGGAAAGAAGGGGACAGTCTTCTCACTAAGCCAGTTTTCTTATGGCAACATTTTTTGGTTGTTGAGTGCTTCAGGAACAAGAAAGAATCATTCCTGCCTGGCTGACACTTGGGCTTGTCCCCTCTGTTGCAGTTCCCCTTCCTCCACTCCCTATTTTTGTGGCCAGCACTGCCCTGCTTGCCCTCCTGCCTGGTCCGTGGTGGTTGGGGACCTTTGCGTGTGGAGCACTGAATCATTTCCACACACAGGGGTTGAGTCCTGGTCAGGGTGAATCACCCTACATGGCTACCTCCTCTTGCACAGCTGTGGGCAAGGTCACAGCCTGGCAGAAAGGCTGCCCTACTGATGCTCTTCAACACAGGAATGAATTCAATTTAACTAGAACCTCACCAGGCATGGAAGACCACTTTTCAAAGTAGGAAACAGAGGCAGAAGGGAAATCCTTAAGGAATAACCACATGCCTCATGTCTCAGCCACATTCCCACAGCTCTGCACCTCCACCTCACCTTCCCTGTCATCAGCCCTTTCTGATAGAATAGAAATAAGCTGCAGTGACAAACCCCCTCCACGCTTCAAAACTGGAGGTGTTTGCAGCTGTTTCTGTTAGCTGAGCCAGTGGGGCTCCACCAGCTTTTCAAGTCTTGAACAAGTTCAGTGATCAGACTATTGATGCCAGTGGCTTTTTGAAAGAGTGTGTTTTCATGTAGTGACCACACAAGAAGCCTCTTGGGGCTTCACTTAAGAAATGTCTTCTAGCAAGATGGCTACAAGTGACGGCAGGGCCAGCTCAGCAAGTAGCTAAGCAACAGCGTTTTCTTTCCAAATCTTCCAGCAACGCCTTCCAAAACTTACTCAAACTGAAGCCAAGCTGAATTCTTTCTGATTGTCTACACAGGGGTAGCCAGGGAAGATAAGACAAATCAAGGTACAAACTCCATGCATGAAACATCAGATGGATTCAAGGACCCCGAAGGCTGCTTTGCTTCAGGCCCAGAGACCTGACGTCAGCTCAGTCTGGCTGCCCAAAGCTGTGCTTGTCTTGCATCACTTTCTATTTGAGCACTGTGCTCTAGCTAGGGGACAGGAGACTTAGGGAAATGCTTTGCTGAGAGTTCAATCCTTCTGCAAACAAAAACCTTCTTGAAAAAGGCTTTCCAATATCCCCTCAGGGAAAACTGTCCTATTCAGCATCTGGTCGACAGGGTCTGGCAAAAGCCACCTGAAAACAGTGAGTCAAAAAAGAGTTGAGCACTCAGTCAACTTAAAAAAAATTAAAAGCTGACTCTGCTTTTTGAAAAGTGCAGAGTCAGCAGGTAATCTGTCAATGCATCAAGCACAGATGCTGGATCATGGTGTGGCTCACCCCAAGTGTCCTCACGGTGGTAGTCTAGGCCAGCATCGAGTTGGAAGGGGTGGGATTCACCTCCCTTCATTCTGGCTTCCTTTTCAGACTAACTAATCACCCTCTTCCCATTGCTGGTTCCTGGAGGGAGAGCAGTACCTCCAGAAAGCAGTTCCTACAGCATTAACACAGAGCTGAGACAGCTGTCACAGAGGTGAAGAACGCCCTCAGCTGCCTCCTCCCCACCCCTGGATGAACATGTGAGATGTCACAAGGGGAAGCACTGTCCTACAGCCCTCCTCAAGCTCTGCTCCATGATTCCTTATTCTTATGTATTAAATCCTTTGACCTCTACTCAGTCTTTCTTTCTCTCAGCTGTTTCTCACATCACTGTGTTCCTCCACAACTTCTTGTCCTTTGTGAAGGCTCCTCAGATTTGGGGCTATCAGAGAGGAGAAGGGAAGACCTGGCTGGGAGAGTATTTGCCAGCAGATACCCAACCAGAAAAGGAACCTCACCCCCATCTTTCCAGTTCCCAGTTACTCATAGAAGATTCCTTCTCTGCCCTCTCCCCATCCCTTCCCAGTCAGTGCTGCTCATTACTGTTGTGTCAGGCTCACTTCTCTGCCACTTGAGACAGAATTTCTCCATACAAAATCCAAGTCCTTTGCTTTCTATCGCAATTCAAAGTCTTATAATAACTCCAGTTATTGGTAATAAATCCAATAATAACTCCAGTTATCTCACTCATAACTTTCTGGATACAGCTGTTCACCTCTATGAACATGGATGGAAGGTGTTTGGGGTTTTTTATCCCTGTAAGTTATCTTCCCATCCTTTAGTATTGTTGTTACCATTTTTCTCTCATTCACTTCAATGCTCTAATCCTATGCTTTTATTTTCTGCCATGGACCTGACAAATAGAACTAAATTCTGGCAAATTTGGTTTCCTGGGCAGTCACTCTGGGGACACCAGCAAGCCCAGGGGGTTAGCCAAGGTGTGCAGATGGCCAGAGAAGACCTGCCAGCCCTCAGCTCCAGCCCAGCACTCCTCCCTTCACTCCTCTGTGCTGCTGCTGTGCTGGGCTGTGAGGGGGAGAAGGAATGGAGGAAGGTGGGGGTGTGGATGGGGCAAGAGATGTGGTGCAAAGTCCTGTTTGACTGCAACTTGGCATGGTCTGCATGACTTCCATCCAAGCCTGTCCCTGGCCTCCCTGCCAGGGCAGCATGTCCTTCCAGGACAGACATGGGTGCTTTGGGCCCACGGGAGAGATGACTCTCACCTGAAAGGCCCCACACACCATGGGGCAAACTGAGCAGGTCACAAACTAATTCTTACCACTGCTACCTTCTGGTCTACCCCGTTCTGCATTTTAACCCCACAATTTCTGCTTTCCTTTTCCATCTTGCCTGTTCCAGCTTTTTGTTTTGTAAACAAACGTTCACGCCGTGGGCCTCTTTCTCCCTCAGCTGCTGAGCAGTATGAGAAGCTGGGAAAAGAACCCATTCCAGAGTCACCCGGTCCCAGCTCAGCAGAGGGGCTGGGTGGCCGCGGTGGGACCGAGCATCAGCGGGGAGCGTGCGGCAGGGCTCTCCCAGGGCAGGAGCACCATCTCCTGGAGAAGGGATTCATAGCACCGAGGCTCCATCGAAGGTGCTTCCCGCGGCACAGATGGAATGTGGAAGGCACGAGCAGTTTGGAAGGAACCCACTCCGGCTTCTCTCCCTGTAGGCTGTGAAATACACGAAAATCAACCCAGTACAAGGGTATCCTCTGTAAAAAGAGGGAGATGGAAAACTGGCTGCAAATGGGAATACATTTTGTGGGCACATCCCTATTTCTTGTGTTGTGTATTAGATGGACTTGAGTGTGAATTGCAGGATCAGGTGTTAAAGTTTTTACTATGGGTGTATCAGGTGAAGTTCCATCCTATTTCACATTTGAGACTCTGTCTCAAAGAGTCATCGAGTTAATACAGAGAGCAAATCCCATCTTGCTTAAGGAAGGGTCCTTTGCAAAGTTTTGCAGTGTAACTCAGAACAAGCTTTCTGCCTATATATTGCTCCATTGGTAAATGCAATAAAAGGAGATATATGCAATGTATTACATCCTGCAGCCCCTGCACATTTATCAGTTCCCCCACTGAAGTTAAAGGCATGCCTCTGGGCAGGGACAGTGCCTGGATGCAGCCACTGACACACATCAGTGGGATGTCAAGTGCCCTATTAGGGATGACCTTGATTTCCTAACACGTGAGAGTGGTGTGTGTTCACAACTGCCTATCTCAGCTCTTTGCTGACAAGCTGGTGTGGGCTGTACTGACACCAGTATTTAGGTAGCATCTGTTTCTGCCTCAACAGGAAAGGCACAGACATGTTATTTATAGTAGGACACAAAGATGATCCCAGGGGTGGAGCACCTCTCCTGTGGAGACAGGCTGAGAGAGCTGGGACTGTTCAGGCTGGAGAAGAGAAGGCTCCAGGAGACCTCACTGCAGCCTTACAGTACTTAAAGGGGGACTATAGATAAGAAGCAGAGCAATTTTTCACATGGGCAGATGGCAACAGGACAAGGGGGAACAGTCTTAAACTGAGAGAGAAGAGATTTAGATTGGATGATAGGAAGAAAATCTTTATTGTGAGGGTGGTGAGGCACAGCCACAGGTTGCCCAGAGAAGCTGTGGATGTCCTATCCCTGGATGTGTACAAGGCCAGGCTGGATGGGGCCCTGAGCAACCTGATCTAGTGGGAAGTGTCTCTGCCCATGACAGTGGTGGGGAGGCAGAACAGGATGATATTTAATGTCTCTTCCAACCCAGGCCTTTTTATGATTCTATGATTTACATTTAATGCAGCAACATGCTTGCTTTGCCTTGCCCTCTTGTCTGTCCTTACACACCAGAACACTTATGTGCATGTTCAGACTTGAGACAATATCAGATTCTTTAATGTGAATATATGGTGCTACCTGAGACATCCAGACCTCCAGCTGCTGCCTCAGAAAAGAGAGGGGCATTTTAACCTTCTGCCTCATTGACCAGCACCATGTCTATACATCTTTTTCAGCCTAAATGATTCTGTGAGTCTACAGGGGTGTCCAGGGTATCCTGCAGGGAAACCCCAGGTACCTAATTTAGCATCTGAGCACATGACTTCATGAGAAGATCATCAGAATTTAGGAGGAAAAAAATAAATAAGATGGGACTTTCTGATACTGAAGAAATCCTTGAAGAGCACAGCACTGTGTCTCTTCAGCAGGGAGCTCTGCCTATTTCTGTGGTTCACATATTGATCTCACCAGGTTACTAAGTCAAAATATACCATTTGGGGCTCCTTCATCTGTGTCCAGAAGAAAAGTGCAGCCAAAATGACTTATTATGACTAGGTCCTGTATGAAATGAAATGAAATGAAATGAAATGAAATGAAATGAAATGAAATGAAATGAAATGAAATTATTGTTGGGAGGGCAGCTGCTGATTTGCTAACGAGCACTTCACACTTGGAACAAGGAGGTGTTGAATTCTGCCTCTGTCCTTTCTGCGGGGCCTCACCCTGCAGATTCAGATTCAGTCTGGGCTGACAGTTTTTATAAGAGACAACAGCACAGGGACAGTTAAAGGTTGTCCTGGGCCCTGATGAATTAGCAGTGTGGAAACTGCAAGTGAACCCAGATCTGAATCTTCTCTGTAGCTTTTTCCTCTGAATCTTCTCCATAGTTTTTTCCTCTGTACAGTGATGGCTTGTGGATAAAGCACTTATAAGACAGGCTGTGAATATAAACACTCATGAGCTCTTCAGGTAGACATAATTGTGCAAGCAGAGGTAGCCACTTCAATATAGGTAAATTAAGTGTTTGTAGAAACACTCATTGATACCAAGGTCAAGGGCTGTGGATCAGCCCATGCCCACATGGATAAACTCTCATCATCCCCAAGACTGATGGTCATGTACAAGCTGTCAGTGGAGAAAGGTCCCTGGCCTCTGTTAACAACTGAACTGCCTCAGGAACTCTTCATCAGGGTCTGAGTCCAAAAACACACCAGAGACCCCCTTAACTCTGTGACAATGCTGACCTGGCTCCCTGGGACTATTTAATTTACTTGGGTAAATGAAACACTGGAGAGCCTGGAGATCAGGGCAGGGTACCTGACAGGCTTGTGTGTAGAAAACTTAGGTCATCGTCAGGTTTGTCTGTGGCCTTGCCTTCATTCCTGCAAAAGCTTATTCCAGCATGGCTGGCTGAGCCTTAGCCAGCCAAAAAACAGTGGCTTTTCTTGTTGGAAGAAGAGTCTGGGCCTTTGGCATTTGGTGTGGAGCTGAGAAGCTGGCAGCAAGAGCAGAGAACACTGCCCTGAGGAAGGGCCTCAGCCAGTGCTGGCTGGGACCCTGGACAGCCACACTCCTTCCCATCTTAGTTTTCCCTCTCTTTTGTAACAGGTCCCTGACTGCTTTTGCAGGCAGCTTGGGAAAAGGATTAAGGAAATACTACAGGTGCATTTACAAATTTACAGCCTTGCACAGGGTTGGAATGGAAGTTCCTGGTAGAGTGTCAGGAAGAGTATCTTCCATGCAACCATTTTTTCCTCAATTCCTGCATTCCTCTTTTTACTCCCCAGCTCAGCACAGCCCAGACCAGCTGTGGTTCCAGCTTAGGCCCCATCATATGAACCAGGAATGGATACAGCTGCTTATAGGACCAGCTTGAACAATGTGGTCTCCCAAGGAGACTTCATTTCTGTTCTCCTCAAGATGATTGTTTCTCTCACCAGGTGGTGGTTGTTTCTTGCACTACAGAAAGCTGAAAACTTGACTCAAGAGAAAAATATCCAAAATGTTTGCTACACTGCTGTACTGTAAATGGCTACATCTCTCCCTGGGGATGTTTCTTCCTCTGTCTTTCTGAAGCACAATCACCCACTTCTCTAAAATCTCCAACACCCATATAGGACCACTTTAGTATTCACTGTTTTGGAGGAGTGTGGTAAAGAAGTATTTAAGCTAGATTTATTTCATTTGATCTGCAACATGGGATTTGTTAGACACACATCAGCTGTGCCACTTTTTGGGCCAGAATTTCTCCTTTTGTCCATTGACTACAATGCTAGTCTTCCAGATCAGCACAGAGCAAGATGCCAAGCAGGTCAAAATCTAATTTAAAGCAAGAATAATTTCACTGTGTTACACTGGATAGGCAAGTTGTTACTGCTTCATAACACCTTTACAATTGCAACCACAATTATCTTCATTAAAAATCATGAATTTAAATAGCCATGTCCATGACCTGGTGAAACCCAGAATCTGTCAGCCATTTTCTAGGTAAGAGTCAGAGCACCTGACTGAAAATGCTTGTTGCAAAACATCTGTGAGCTAAACTCAGTTCCTGGAAGAAACAGCAATGACTGGAAAGATGTTCACCTTCCTACCACAGCAGTGTAGATGGGTTCTACTGATTCTGCTATGAGATAGAGGCATCTTGCAGATCTCCTTGGACAACTGGGTCACTCTATCCTGGCTTGCTGTCACCTAGAGAAGGCTGGGCCATTGAAATCGCTCTCATGGCATCTGCCAGATTAGTTGTCTTGGACTGGAAGGAGTGCAGCAGAACCAATGTGACTCAGTTTACCAAAGACCCTGCATTATTCTTCCCTTTTATTTCCATACACACTGGAGGTACATGAGCAGTGACTGGTGAGCCAAGTCAAACAGGTACCTGCTGAGTTTATGCCTCAGCCTTTCCCTTAGAGGGACACAAATCCTGGCCTCTCACCTATGGAGCTGCCAGGTTTTTACAATGCTTGGAGGAGCTGAAAGTTGTCCAGCCACTTCTTCCTCTGTTGTGTTTGGTTAAAATGGGTCACTGGGTTACTGCTGTGTTTTTCAGTGGGGAGCAGACAGTGAGAGGGGCAGATACAGGGAGCCACAGACAGAGAAATTGCACACACATTTTTAGGAAGAGGTGCTGTCAGTGTAAAAACATACTAACATCCCTTCACCTCCCAGCCCTTTCTCTTTTTCTTGCTAATTCCAAAAGTTGAAATTTTTCCTTTTGGGAGAATTTCAGTCAGGTCCAGAATCACTCATAAAATGAAGGAATTGCTCCAACAATGACCCTGAAAGGTTTCCTAATTTTAAAAGGAAATCCAGGAGCAAAACCTGGCCCACTCTAACCTGGATGGTTCACACTGTGCTCTGGTGGGTAGTTCAGCAGAGAAGCTGGGTCTCCATCACTCTCAGCCTTTTCTCCTGCAGTCAGGAATCTGCATAAAAGGAGCCATTTCCACACTTCACACACTTCACACCAAGCAGACCCTGGGCTCTTGCTCATCTCCAACTAAATAACTGAGCACAAACATAAACACCTCCAGAGCTTATTTGGGGGGAGTGAGGGAAGTGATGGCAAAATCCTTGGGCACCAGCTTCAGTCAGGTGTGTGGTGCAGAGAGACTTGAAAAACTTGGCAACATATTTAGGTGGAAACTTGTGCAGTTATTGACTGTTCCTTCACTTTTCCTGGACTGGGGAAATACTTTCCATTGCTGCTGTGTAAAGACTCAAGAAGCCCAAAACTATGGTTTCTTTGGGAAAAATAAAAATAAAAATAAAAATTACTTTATCTATCTACTGTAGATGTGATTTTTGAATAACATAGACAATTTTCTGTGTTTTAGGGTTTAGGGTTTGGTTTTATTAAACTGAGGCAAACCAGGAAATGTCATATTTTTTTTTCTCACTGGCTACCATGAAACTTATCCATGATTTACCTAGGACCCCCAAACTTAAGAGAGGTGGAATTTTAATTCCAGGGCTGCAGCAGGTCAAGAGCCAGGCTTATCTTTCAGCAGGGATTACCTATGGTTTCTACTAGATTATTCCTGACATGTGGCTCATCATATTACAGTTTAAATGTTTAAAGCAGGGAGAAAAGCATGAGGCATAATGAATAACAGCTCTATAACTCTGCTCCCTTCTCTCCAGAATAAATCTATACTGAGTTTAGGAGGTGTGTAGATTAAAAGACTGCCATGACAGGCTATCAACAACCTTACCACATCATATAACAAGAGTGAACTTTAAATCTACTATTTTGGCTACCTTTGAAACTCACTGAGAAGCCCAGTCCTAATATAAAATCTCCTAGTGGTTCACATCTGGGTTTTGTAATTGTCATCTGAAAACAAATAGTGTTAGGAGTGATAAGTGAGTGATCATCTCACTGTAATCTTAGTGCAGCCTTTTTCAGTAATGAAATTATACTGCACTTCTCCCAAATCAAGGCTGAAAAAAAGTTTAATGTTCAGCTTTTAAACCGATTTCCATAGCTGATTTATTTTGTTTTTAAATATGTTCCTCTGCCCCCACTCTTCCCCCCCACATTATATTTACTATACCCTAAGCAGGGCTCTGATTTCCCCTCACCCTGCCATGATTACAGCTAGAGTCCTCTGCCAGGGACTCAAAACTTGGTGGACAATTCCCTCTGAGCTTATAAACTCACTGTTGTTCTCCTGCTGCTTTGGGGGAGATGAAAAGCAAACCCATGAGCTGCCAAGAATCACACCCAGGCAGGGATGCAGTGCTGCAAGAGCTGGTCCCTGCTCAGTGTACAGGAGACAGACACGACCCTGGGATGAGTTCATGGGGTCACACCTTGACCCTGATGGAGACCCTTCCTCTCCCGTGCCCCTGTGAAGAACAGAGAGGGATTAAACTGTGGGGCTGCATCGAGCAGAAGGAACAGACCCCAGCCACAAATCACTCGATAATTTAACAGGCTCTGAGAGGTTTTTCTCCACTGCTTTAACCCTTTGTGGGACCTCAGTGCCTGCAGGAGATGGCTGGTGAGCAGTGCTTGAGCACAGGTGGCAATTCTTTCCCTTTTTCATAGCACTTGGTCCCCTGCATCCATGGTGAGGCAGGTGGCTGAGAAAACTCCTCTGGACTATGTGTCAGCGAAAGTTTAGCTATTGGGAGAACATTTTGTATCAAAAGTAAATACAAACATCAGTCCTAACTGCAAACACAGCCCTGACTGACTTCAGCTCTGTAGAAAATCCCAGTGTAACTGGTCCCAGAGTCAGGTTTTGAGCAGGAGCTGAGGGTTGCACTGGAGCTGGTGGGACTGTGTGTGTGAGAGAATGGTGCCAGGCAGGATCTGGGCAGTGGGCTCCCAAAGGGTGAGTGTCATGGTTTACCAGACACTATGAAGAAAATTAACTCTCCTGCATGCAAAAGCAGCACGATGAGACACAGCTGGGGAGTGCAGTCAGCACCAGCAGCCCACCCCTCCTCTATAGGTTGTATTTGAGTGCTCTCTAGTGGACAGAAAAACTGAGCCAGATGAGAACAAAACTGATGTGCTGTCCCTGAGCCTAAGTCACTCTCAGCTGAGTGTCTGAGGCATTGGGTCTGTAATTCCCACACACCATGGGCCTGTGCTGAGTGTCTGGGAGCAGGATTTGGGAGAGAGGCTCAAAGCCAGGTCTGATCTGTCACTGATCTGTGACACTTCAGGGCAGAGGTTTGATGAGAGAGCAGCACAGGGTGGCAGGGGATGCCCACCTCACCTGGTAAGAGCTGACTCACAAGCACAAGAACCACCTCACCCTCTTTACACTACTTTTTAGTGTTTTTCCTTGTGTTGAAGAAAACACCTGCATGCAGTCAGTGATTGGAGGAGCAGAGAGGTACTGTGCAAGGAGAGTAGAAATGTTGGTCATGGAAGAGAAGAAAGAAGTGGGGGAAAATTATATAAACTCTTTTACCAGCTGCTGCTGAGCCTCCAGGAGCCCTCTGCTCTAAGAGTCCTGCCAGTGCTGGACACAGTAGCTCTGAGGGAAAATATTCTTGTTTCATAGCACAAAGTGATAAGCCACTGGGTAAAGTGGAAGCCTAGACTATGTCAGTGTAAAAACAAGGTTGTTAAGGAAGTCAGCTCAGGACACAGGCCATAAAATAGTTATGTAGTAGGTACTCCCAGATCAGCAGAACCATACTACTGAACACAAATGTCAAAAGGTGTTCCAAAATCATGAAATTAATAAGGATATTGTATTGCAGTTGGGATTTACTTATAGTAGGTATCTGAGTTTTGAGTTCTAAGAATAACTCATTTTCCTTTTATTGCTGTGAAATGACAGCTAAAAGATCTTTTACAGTGGTGGTAGTAAAACCAGGACCAGACACTTGACTCATGAAACAGCTACACCTCTAGTTAAAGAGGTTATATGCATCTCTCCATAAACTCTTTGTTTAAAACCTGGCTTCTCCATTACCTCTGTGCTGGGAGGGCTATTATCTTAGCCTTCCTGGACAATACCATTTTTCAGCATGAGCTCCTCTTACATAGACACTTCCCAATGCTCAGACACCTTGAACACAAATAAAACTCCTTCAACATCCTTCTGAGCTTAATTACTTGCCTCCCACTCACTCTTTTCCTTCACTTTCTAGAGGCTTTTGACTGAAATCAGACTCACCCTTTCTTTGAGTATCTTCTCCCACTTGGAAGTACTTTGGCCTTGCCTCATTTACACAGAAACCACAGAGGCTCTAATGCAGTACCACACATACCTGCAGTAAAAGAACATGGGTTTGTATTTAGGCAAATTAATTAATAAATAATAATTAATTAAACATAGAAGTTATTCTATGCAAATTAATTAATAATTTTACTACAGGGGCTATACATAAATTAGGCTAGTAAATACTGACTGCATTAATATGATGATTCAGTTTGTTGAGGGTATGGGAAGAAAGGGAAAAAAAAACAGGAAAGGAATGGATAAAAATAAGTCAAGCAACCTACCATACCAGTCAGTACTGCAGAGCTAAGAGGCAGGGAAAAAAGCCAGAAATCTTAAAGAAAATACTTCTGAAACTTCAAAGAGTTTCCTTGTCTTTGCTTCGCTCATAGACAATTTAATTGAGGCAAAGGGGACCATGGAGGAGAGAGGAACAGCTGAGGGTAACCCAAGTAGTAGGTAGGAAAATGTAAGTTTGTAAGTGATGGCTATTATTGCTATTGGTTCTTAGACTCTGTGCACATTCTCCCACAGGCTTTCCCCTGCAGATTTCCAGTGGATAATTGAGTCAAAAAATTGGTTCAGTGGAAGAAATTTTCTGTGTAGCATCCAAAGCACCATGGGGATCAACCTTGAAGTACTCTGGGAGGTTGGTTCTCAAAGAGGCAAGGTGATTCTTAGCTCCTGCAGACAGCTCTATTGGCACATTAGTTTTCTCCTGACAGGTTTGATTTGTGTGCACCTTTTATGCAGTGGTTCACTCCTCACAGTCACCATCTGAAGAAAGACTCTGCCCTAACCTCATGGGAAAACTGGCTGATTATTTCCACAACTTCAGGGTTAGCACCACTGAGGCACTTGTGTTACTCATATGGTATGATGATATGGGCTGTGGAGGTATAAAAATGCCATATATTATAAGACTTACTAGGAAATCAGATAAACAGGCAGTGCTTGGACTTCTTCATGAGTACACAGACATAGCACACACAGCCTCTCCAGGACAAAGAGTTGGCAGCTTACTGGGGCCAAGCAGACACTTCCGTCTGGGGAGAAAATCCCCAGCAGCTTCACAGGCACTTGGCAACATCTGGATGGTCACTGCTCAGTGAGCAGGACAGGCTCCAGTGGGAACTCTAGGCTGACATCCTGCTCTATTTTTGCTGTCTCAGACAGCAAACTGCCAGCTGCTTACTCCTTGTTACTATCTGAATAAATTGCATTATACAGGAAGCCAAATGGGGATAAAAATGCCATTAGAGAAGCAATTTGTTTCGACATAAAACTATTCATGGTGTACTTATGCTTTCAGGAACTCCACTCCAGGGCTTTTTAACCCTTCAGAGGCCACGTGAGAAGAACTCCTGTTCCAAAAGGACTTTCTGGTGGCTTGCAGCTCTTCTGGAAACTGCAACTCCTGTGCCAGAAAGGCGGCATCTGAGTGGTGGTGTTTACACTCTGCTTAACAAAAGGTTTTTCGTGGCAGGGAGAGAAAACAATGGGGATTTAGGAAGGAACCCCACCTGTGAAGTCTCCCTTTTTTGTTTTGACTCATGGGTTTCATGTTCCAGATTTCTTGTTTCACCACAAGTATCAAAAGTCTGTTCTGTGTCTGCCACTTTGGAGCTCTCTTGATTTTGACATTTCCATCACATTCCAAACTCCTCCAGCTGTTCCTTTCTGGGGTGAAAAGTGTTAATCCACTCACTAGGTCCTCCTTCAGGGGCTGCTCCTCTCTGGGGACGCTGCTCCTCTCTGGGGACGCTGCTGCAAACTCAGTTGGGGTGCTGAGCCTGTTTGGGGGCTGGCTGCATCGATGCAGTGTCAGCATCTGGTTTTTATCACTTTTATAATATTCCCTGGTATCACCTGTGGTTTCTGTCTGTCCAGAGAAGGATGACAGAGCTGGTGAGACGAGTCTGGAGCAAGAAAGTAATGAGGAGCTGCTGGTGTTTAACCTGAGGGGGGACCTTATCACTCTCTAAAATGACTTGAAAGGAAGGTGTAGCCAGGTGGGGATCAGCCTCTTTTACCAAGTAACAAATGAAGGAATAGCCTCAGGTTGCACCGAAAGAGGTTTAAACTGGATATTAGGAAAAATTTCTTCGCTAAAAGGGTGGTCGGGCATTGGGACAGGCTGCTCAGGGAAGTGGTGGAATTGCCGTCCCTGGAAGTGTTCATAAAAACATGTGAATGCAGCACTTAGACTTATGGTTTAGTGGTGAGCACGGTGGATGGGTGAACGATTGGATCCGATGATCTCAGAGGTCTTTTCCAACCGTAAGGGCTCTGTAGTTCCGTGGTTCCACAAAGCTGTGCCCGGTGCGAAGCGTTTCCCCAAGTGCTGCCCTGCGGGAGCGCTGCACAGGAGCGCGGAGAAGCCCGGGGGTTCCCAGGTACGCCCCGCAGCCCGCAAGCAACCCAGGGCTCCGCAGCCCGGCCGCGGGTGCCTGCGGGGCAGCAGAAGGACCAGCTGCTTCCCTCTGCTTTCCCAAAATAAACTCCGGAGCACCAGCCGCTCCGAGGGCTGCGGGGGTGGCCGTGCTTCGCACCCGGCTGGCGCTGCCTCGGGATGGGGCTGGGTAAGCAGCGCCGTGCCCACTGTTTTAAGGCAGGGAGATGCGTGCGAGCTGTTCCCGTGAGGAGGAAGAGAAGCGCCCAGGGCTGCACCGAGGCTCGGGGGAAGTTTCGGTCCCGGGAGGAAGAGGAAGCGCGGGATGAGTTAGTGGGGTTCCCGTGCCGGCATCCCTGCCCGTCGGTGTAGTCGTGGCCGAGTGGTTAAGGCGATGGACTAGAAATCCATTGGGGTCTCCCCGCGCAGGTTCGAATCCTGCCGACTACGAGNGCTGCTCCTCTCTGGGGACGCTGCTCCTCTCTGGGGACGCTGCTGCAAACTCAGTTGGGGTGCTGAGCCTGTTTGGGGGCTGGCTGCATCGATGCAGTGTCAGCATCTGGTTTTTATCACTTTTATAATATTCCCTGGTATCACCTGTGGTTTCTGTCTGTCCAGAGAAGGATGACAGAGCTGGTGAGACGAGTCTGGAGCAAGAAAGTAATGAGGAGCTGCTGGTGTTTAACCTGAGGGGGGACCTTATCACTCTCTAAAATGACTTGAAAGGAAGGTGTAGCCAGGTGGGGATCAGCCTCTTTTACCAAGTAACAAATGAAGGAATAGCCTCAGGTTGCACCGAAAGAGGTTTAAACTGGATATTAGGAAAAATTTCTTCGCTAAAAGGGTGGTCGGGCATTGGGACAGGCTGCTCAGGGAAGTGGTGGAATTGCCGTCCCTGGAAGTGTTCATAAAAACATGTGAATGCAGCACTTAGACTTATGGTTTAGTGGTGAGCACGGTGGATGGGTGAACGATTGGATCCGATGATCTCAGAGGTCTTTTCCAACCGTAAGGGCTCTGTAGTTCCGTGGTTCCACAAAGCTGTGCCCGGTGCGAAGCGTTTCCCCAAGTGCTGCCCTGCGGGAGCGCTGCACAGGAGCGCGGAGAAGCCCGGGGGTTCCCAGGTACGCCCCGCAGCCCGCAAGCAACCCAGGGCTCCGCAGCCCGGCCGCGGATGCCTGCGGGGCAGCAGAAGGACCAGCTGCTTCCCTCTGCTTTCCCAAAATAAACTCCGGAGCACCAGCCGCTCCGAGGGCTGCGGGGGTGGCCGTGCTTCGCACCCGGCTGGCGCTGCCTCGGGATGGGGCTGGGTAAGCAGCGCCGTGCCCACTGTTTTAAGGCAGGGAGATGCGTGCGAGCTGTTCCCGTGAGGAGGAAGAGAAGCGCCCAGGGCTGCACCGAGGCTCGGGGGAAGTTTCGGTCCCGGGAGGAAGAGGAAGCGCGGGATGAGTTAGTGGGGTTCCCGTGCCGGCATCCCTGCCCGTCGGTGTAGTCGTGGCCGAGTGGTTAAGGCGATGGACTAGAAATCCATTGGGGTCTCCCCGCGCAGGTTCGAATCCTGCCGACTACGAGCCGCGCTCCTCTTTTCCTCCCCGTGCCGGACGTTT
>VZRX01007774.1:19998-80714 GCA_013398075.1 Notiomystis cincta
CCCGGGAAGGGAGGCGGGCCGTCCTCCGCGGCCATGGAGCAGCGCGGCCCGGCGCCCGCCGTGCTGCTCACCACCAGGTACCGGGGCCGGGCCGGGCCCGCCTCAGCCTCGGCCGCGGCGGGGCAGCCCGGCCGGGGCAGCGGGGAAGGGGAAGGAAAGGAGAGGAAAGGAGAGGAAAGGAAGGAGCGCGGGGCGGCGGAGGCTGAGGGAGGTGGCGGCACGGAGGGGAAGCCGGCCGGGTTTGCCCCGGGACACTTCAGATGTTCTCTGTCCAGCTTTCCTGCCTTTCCTAGCCGGGGGAGACCCTCGGCCCGTGCCGTGTGCCCTTTTCTCTGGTGATAACTGCGGGTCCTTTCCCGTCCCTCTGGCGCAGCGTGCGCTGTCGCCCTCCAGGAGTATCTGTTCTCTCTTTTCCGTGTCTGTGTTTCGAGGTGGGTGGGCAGGAATTAGGATTTATCCCGGGGTGTGCAGCGGGCGCGGTGTCGGTGCCCGTTCCCGCTGCGTCCCGGTCCTCCTGGTGCCCACTCTGGCTGGACGCCCAGGGACGGGCAAAGGGAGTTTGTTCTCCTCTCGCACCTTCTCGAAACTGCCCCCTGCGTGGTGCAGGGGCGCTGTTCTCCGTTGCATTAAATTTTTAAACCCTGTCTTTTCCTAGATGTGGTAAAGGAATGCTCATGCGAAATGCCTCAAGAAGAAAATTATTATGACAATCTTTTATAGGGAAATTGATCGATCTCTCTCTCTCTCTATCTCTTTTTTTTTTTAATCCCCATGAGATATTTGAGACCACATGAAAGCAGTTTCCTATCAGATGAGACATGAGAAGCAGAAGTGTTGATTCAGCAAGGTCCTTACCTCCTAGGACATAAATAATGACTATTTCAGTTACTTTAGCTTTAAAGCCATTCTTTTATACCTTAAATATTTAGCTGTATCAGGGCTGGACTTTGTTTGGAGCAGTGGCCTTGAACCTTACCATGTATCTGATGTGACTACTAGATGTTTTGTAGGGCTGACTCTATATTAAGTTTAGCTGTGGAAATGGAAATCCAAACACCTGAATTAATTTTACAGTTGTTAGACTGAAAAAGACTCACTTCCAAATTGTCTCAATGAAACTGGAATTCTTTCAGTGCAAAAATCGTGTATATATATATATGTGGGATTAAGGCTTTAGCNTACCATGTATCTGATGTGACTACTAGATGTTTTGTAGGGCTGACTTTATATTAAGTTCAGCCTTGGAAATGGAAATACAAACACCTGGATTAATTTTACAGCTGTTAGACTGAAAATGACTCACTTCCAAATTGTCTCACTGAAACTGGAATTCTTTCAGTGATAAAATTGTGTATATATTTATATGTGGGATTAAGGCTTTAGCAGGTGAAATTTTCTAGCTTCTAATGTAAAATATTTGTATGGTTGGGACCTTTTCCACTCTTTATACATGTTTGTTTTGGGAATAGGATTCCTATTTGCTGTGGTAATATAAATCATGGAATTATAGAACGTGCTGAGTTGGAAGGGACCCATTGAGTCCCACTTCTTGCCCTGCTCAGGACATCCTAAGGATCACACATTGTGCCTGAGAGCATTGTCCAAACACTGCTTGAACTCTGTCAGATTTGGTGCTGTGACCACTTCTCTGGGGAGCCTGTACAATCTGTACACTTGTAGATAGACTGTACAGAGAGATAAATTGTTTGGTGAGTATTTTGCCTTCACTTAATAAACAAAACTAGTTGTACAAATTTTTTCTTCTTCTGTTATGACCAGGGATGTCACAGTTTGGTCCTCTGTGGAGAGAGGTTTTTGGAGCTGGGTGGTGCTGGCAGGGCTGACTTTACCAAGGCAGGAAGCACAGAGTCTGTTCTCCTGGCCACACAGATGCTGAAATAAATATTCTTCTGGTCACAGCACTGCCATCTCTTACTTTACTTTCTTGCTTGAGGTGGCTATTCCCCACTCCCCTTGTTAGCCTTTCAGCACAGAAAGCAGATTAATGAATATACAATTTAATTATTATATGCAAATCAAAAACAGGAGTGGAAAACTGGCTCTCCAGTGAACTGTGGAAGCTGCTCAGTTCAGCTGACCTTTTTAGTCTCCACTTCCTCTGTTCTGGGCCAATCCTGCATGATCTGATTGTGCAATGATCTGATTCACTCCAGTGTTACTGGAATGAATGGTGTCCTTGTATTTGGGTGAAGTGATTCCCTTCAGGAAGGTTAACCATGTGCCCAGGTCTCCAGTGAACTGTCTGCTTTGTACACAGAAGTGTAAACTGGAGATAAGCTAGATTCAAATAAAAGGAAGAAGCAATAAGCCTGTGTGTCCAATTTAAACAACCAGTTTTCTCCTTTTGCTGCCTTTTTTAAAGCTACAAGTGTAAAAATAATGGTGTTTGATGTGAAAAATGCAGTGAAACTGTATTCTGTCTTGGGCTTTGCAGGTGCTGGCTCTGTTTGAATAACAATAACAGTATTTAATTAATTAAAACACTAAGGCTGCTTATTTTGAAGGCATTACAAGAACTAGGGAGCACTTTGGATAGTACACTCTGTCTGTCTCAGCCTCCCTGCTGATTTCTGTTTGTTTAGAGTCAGTTTTGTATTTAAAAAGAAATCCTGTCACTGTGGAAAAGATAATAGGGGTGGGTTTCCTGCAGGAGATGATAATGAAAGTGATCATAAGGCCTAAAGCAAATAAGCAAAAATGTAGCTATTCCCCCTCCCTCTAATCGTTTTTCATGACATTTTAGCACAGACTTCTAATAACTTTAAAAGAAAACCCCTGGGTATAGATCAGGTACTTACTAATTTCATGACAGTTTCAGAACTCTTTAGTGCAGCAGCTCTTGAAGTGAAGTTGTCATTGTGTCATCTCAGAATATCTGTACATGGTTGGTGTTTTCAGCTAAACAAGGCCACTTGAGGATGGTTCACTGGTCACTTTTATATTAGATATGAAAAGCAGGTTAATTAGTCATTTACACTCTGTGTTAACAGAAGTGGAATCGTAAACTGATTTGAGATGGAAAAGACCTTTATGATCATCAAGTCCAAGCATTAACCCAGCACTGCCACACCCACCACTAAACTCTGTTCTCGGTGCCACAGCTACACATCCACACATCCTTTCAAGGACTGGTAACTCAGGCATTTCCCTGGGTTAGGAAGTCATTGCTGAGTACAAGTGACAGACCTGTTGGCTGCCATAGCTGCAGACACAGCTTCTGAGTGACTGCACATCTGGAGAGCTGTTAAGATCTAATTATTGTGATTAAAAGAGAGAGATGCTTCTACCTGAATTAACGTGCAAATGAGACCATATGCCAAAATCAATAGTATGGATTTTATTTAAGAGTAAAATGTGAGAGAGAGAGACAGAGACAAAGACATAGAAAAAAAGGTGGGGGACAGGCAGAGAGAACAATTAAATAGAAAGAGAATGACAAACCTTGTGGATCCAGCAGTGTTCTGTTGGTTCTTCTTCACCCTTTTGGCAGTAGGGGTCCCACAAAACAGAGAGTTTAATGGGTTAAGATACATTCAGATGTACCTGGGAATGCCCAAGCAGCCTCCCCTGCAGTGGAGAGGTTTGAGGTTTGCACTGTCTTTTGCTACACTGTGAATCATGTACAGTCCTCTGCTGGAAGGCCCCAGAAATAAGTCTGGGGATGTTTTTGGGTGTCTTTGATGGTTCATGACACCTTTTAAGACATGACAGCTGCCTCTCATGCCTGTGTAGTTGAGCCTGTTATGCCCATCAGGAGGGATAAATATCCTCAGACCTACATGGGAGTGTGAATGTCCTGTGCTCAGTGTGTCTCTTCTTTTGAGTCAGTGGACAATGATCTCCTTCAGCACAGTTGCTGAGCTGGCCCTCCCCATGGACTCCTTGCAGTGTTACACTCTTCTCCCCCAGTCTTGTTTACCTCTCCTAGGCCTGAGATAACTTGGACAATAGTACCACCTTTATCTTGTCTCAGGTCCCCATCAGGTGGCTTAATTTACTGTCCATATTTCCAGGAACTCACGGGAGCAAATTTGGGGTGGAGGCATCGCTGGTCGTAGATGAGGAGTTTCCTCTTTATACAGTCTGCCACAGGGGGCCAAGTCCTGTGGCATCTTAACAGTGTTTCAGGCAATTGTGATCTGTAAGAGCATGTCCTCTGCTGCAGGTATAGTCTCAAAAACTCCAGATCCAGCTGATTTTACTGGCAGGCACCCTCTGAGTCAGCAGTTTGCCTGCCAGTGCAGGAGNCAGTATTTAATTAATTAAAACACTAAGGCTGCTTATTTTGAAGGCATTACAAGAACTAGGGAGCACTTTGGATAGTACACTCTGTCTGTCTCAGCCTCCCTGCTGATTTCTGTTTGTTTAGAGTCAGTTTTGTATTTAAAAAGAAATCCTGTCACTGTGGAAAAGATAATAGGGGTGGGTTTCCTGCAGGAGATGATAATGAAAGTGATCATAAGGCCTAAAGCAAATAAGCAAAAATGTAGCTATTCCCCCTCCCTCTAATCGTTTTTCATGACATTTTAGCACAGACTTCTAATAACTTTAAAAGAAAACCCCTGGGTATAGATCAGGTACTTACTAATTTCATGACAGTTTCAGAACTCTTTAGTGCAGCAGCTCTTGAAGTGAAGTTGTCATTGTGTCATCTCAGAATATCTGTACATGGTTGGTGTTTTCAGCTAAACAAGGCCACTTGAGGATGGTTCACTGGTCACTTTTATATTAGATATGAAAAGCAGGTTAATTAGTCATTTATACTCTGTGTTAACAGAAGTGGAATCGTAAACTGATTTGAGATGGAAAAGACCTTTATGATCATCAAGTCCAAGCATTAACCCAGCACTGCCACACCCACCACTAAACTCTGTTCTCGGTGCCACAGCTACACATCCACACATCCTTTCAAGGACTGGTAACTCAGGCATTTCCCTGGGTTAGGAAGTCATTGCTGAGTACAAGTGACAGACCTGTTGGCTGCCATAGCTGCAGACACAGCTTCTGAGTGACTGCACATCTGGAGAGCTGTTAAGATCTAATTATTGTGATTAAAAGAGAGAGATGCTTCTACCTGAATTAACGTGCAAATGAGACCATATGCCAAAATCAATAGTATGGATTTTATTTAAGAGTAAAATGTGAGAGAGAGAGACAGAGACAAAGACATAGAAAAGAAGGTGGGGGACAGGCAGAGAGAACAATTAAATAGAAAGAGAATGACAAACCTTGTGGATCCAGCAGTGTTCTGTTGGTTCTTCTTCACCCTTTTGGCAGTAGGGGTCCCACAAAACAGAGAGTTTAATGGGTTAAGATACATTCAGATGTACCTGGGAATGCCCAAGCAGCCTCCCCTGCAGTGGAGAGGTTTGAGGTTTGCACTGTCTTTTGCTACACTGTGAATCATGTACAGTCCTCTGCTGGAAGGCCCCAGAAATAAGTCTGGGGATGTTTTTGGGTGTCTTTGATGNCCAGAAATAAGGCTGGGGATGTTTTTGGGTGTCTTTGATGGTTCATGACACCTTTTAAGACATGACAGCTGCCTCTCATGCCTGTGTAGTTGAGCCTGTTATGCCCATCAGGAGGGATAAATATCCTCAGACCTACATGGGAGTGTGAATGTCCTGTGCTCAGTGTGTCTCTTCTTTTGAGTCAGTGGA
Source organism: Notiomystis cincta (assembly GCA_013398075.1). Lineage (NCBI taxonomy): Eukaryota > Metazoa > Chordata > Aves > Passeriformes > Notiomystidae > Notiomystis > Notiomystis cincta. The sequence goes on from VZRX01007774.1 coordinate 25,680, forward strand.
CGGTGATCTCCTTCAGCACAGTTGCTGAGCTGGCCCTCCCCATGGACTCCTTGCAGTGTTACACTCTTCTCCCCCAGTCTTGTTTACCTCTCCTAGGCCTGAGATAACTTGGACAATAGTACCACCTTTATCTTGTCTCAGGTCCCCATCAGGTGGCTTAATTTACTGTCCATATTTCCAGGAACTCACGGGAGCAAATTTGGGGTGGAGGCATCGCTGGTCGTAGATGAGGAGTTTCCTCTTTATACAGTCTGCCACAGGGGGCCAAGTCCTGTGGCATCTTAACAGTGTTTCAGGCAATTGTGATCTGTAAGAGCATGTCCTCTGCTGCAGGTATAGTCTCAAAAACTCCAGATCCAGCTGATTTTACTGGCAGGCACCCTCTGAGTCAGCAGTTTGCCTGCCAGTGCAGGAGGCAGTGTTCCAGATGCTGGTTGTTCCTCTCAGGTCCCACAGGCTGCTGTGTGAAAACCAGGCACCTCTGGATTCACACAGAGGCACTACTGGTCCGGTGTTAGAGCCAACCACTTGTAACTGAGAACAAAATTTTGTCTGGATATGTAAAGTCAAGTCCTTGACTGGCAGAAGATGAGAACAGAATTGGAGCAGACAGAATAGCATCAAAAAACTGGAGAAGGTAGAGCTGTTGTTAAAGCCCTAATGCTTTAAACATGGCTTGCAAAGAGGATTAGGTGCAAAACTGGGTCTGTGCCCTTGTTTATTGTTATCCTATTTACCAAGAACTCTCAATATACTCTCTTTAAAAGGCTTTTTATTCAGGCTTTGAATTAGAGATTCAGAGGTTGCCTTCTTGGGGAAGCTCAAGTTTCATAAGAACTGATCAAGTTTTGACATGATGAGAGGAATCTTTTGAAACTTTGTTTGAAACCAGATGGTTTAAGCCTCTTGAAAGTGGTATATTAAGTTCTATGCATTGTGTATGTTTAGGTGAAAGGGCAGCTGTGTTAATGAATCTAAATTTCCTGAAGGAAGAGGTAAGAATTCCACAAGACTTCTGTGGTCTGCAGGAAGTCCAGGGAAGATGGAACTTTACAGTCCTCATGGTTAAGGTTTAAAAAGGCAGAAAAAATGTTTAATGATCCTAGTTTGGTTTTCTTTTAAATGGTCCCTTCTGATTTCTCTAAAAAGCTCACACATAGGAAGGATGTACTCAGAATGTTTTTCAGAGGGTATTCAGTCCTCTGGATGATAAACTTCTGATTCTGGCAGAATACTTGGTGCCAGCAACAGCAAGTGTGCTGTGGCTTGGTATAGGGTAACTTTGGGGAAGGCATTTCTGATCACTTGATTTTCAGGCTATTGAAACAGAATATGTTTATTTCATTAAACCTACTGTTTAGTGCTCCAGCAGCAGCTGCTTGCTCTTACTCTTGATGTGTGAGCACTCTAATTTGATTGTGGCATTCCTCTTGCAAAAATGTCTTAAATATTTCTTTGGGTGGCAATCCAGAGGGAAGGTGGCACCACAGTTCTGTGGATCTGAAGTGGTCAGGAGGAAAACAATGCATTGAGTAAACTGCAGCAGCAGCTCCCTTGTTGCATTTTCCTTCAAGAGGAGTGGGTGGTTATGACTGCTAACAACTCTCAAAGGTTAATGCTGTGATTGTCTACTTTAACTAGGTATGAAAGGACAGGTAGATCTGTTTCCAGCAAGATTTTCTGTGGGAAAGCCAAGACATTTTGGCTAGTGTGCCCTTTAGGCTGCTTGGCAGCAAGACTGTGTATCAGACCAGACAGTCAAAGCCAGAAGGCAGCTCTGAGGGGTCATGTCCTCCTTTAACTTGCCCAGTCCTGACAGGTGTTTGTCTAATTTTCCTCAAGGACCTTCACAAATGGAAACTGTGATTGGCCCATCAGTCTGCTCCAGCAGCTTCCTTTGAATTTCGACTTTAACCCAGTTCCCTGGCTGGCTCTTCACAAACCTCAAGTTGCCCCTGTGCTCCAGGGAGCTTCTTCTTCCTTTCATGACTCCTCTCAGCTGTTGTCTCTGTCACTGCTGGGAATGTCCTTAGACAAAGGAGAGGTGGATAGGGCTTGGCATGAGTCATAGTGAACAAACCTTTGCCTCAAAATAAACCTGATGAGAGATCGTGGGATCCTCTCACCTGCCATGCTGAGTAAGAGCACTTTCAGCTCTTGCAAGTGAAGTCCTGTTCTGAATGAATCCACATCTCTTCCCAGAAATGCTGTGTTCCTGGCATGTTGCCTGGAGTGGCTTGTGGCAGGTGCTTTGGGATGGAATACAGGCCATGTCCAAATTTCTCCTGTTGCAGAGTAGGATGTGCTGGGGGCAGGGTCTATCTGATGTCCCGTTCCAGAGAGAGTCTTTGCACTGATTTCCTTGGGCATTTAACCAGGTCCTGGGAGAGGGACAGTTGAAAGTCTTTGTGCCAGTGCCTGAACTCTGTGTGTTTTCTTCCCTAGGCAAATTCAGAATACGCACACGGGGCTGGATTTGTCAGTGCCGGAGCACCAGGAAATCCATGGGAAGATGATGTCTGGCCATGTCGAGTATCACATTGTCGTTGTTACCAGGCTGGCTGCCTTCAAATCAGCAAAGCACAGACCTGAAGATGTGGTTCAGTTTATGGTAAATATTTAATCAGAACTGTGTTAGTGATCACTTTCTTTATCACCTTTGATTATTTCTGTTGTGAGGTAACACGTGCTTCATCATCAGTCACAGCCCCTCTGGGCCAAGGTCCTTGGTAGGACAACACAGTCTGTACTATTTCTGCAGTTCCTATTCCATTATGTATATATTCCATTATCCACACAGTAATTGAACTTTTCATTCCAGGAGCTAAAAGTGATGATGACTGTTGTTGCCTATAAGGCATTTTTCATTATGGATCAACAAATAGAAACCAGTTAAGCTTTTTATATGTTCTGCCACAAATTAGTTTCTCCAATATATGTATCAGTATTAGACTTCATACATAAACGTGAAATAAATATACAGTAGCTTATTTGAATGGGTCTATTACCTAGACACAGCTTTTAAAATCCTTACTGAGAGAGTTTTACAAGGAAGTGTCCATATAAAACGTTATTGAGCTGGACTGTCTTTTTCATTTTACCTGCAGAGGAGAGGTTTGAAAGCACAGCACATGACTTAAAACAGGTGAAATTAATCTCATCTATGGCATGTGCACATCCACTTAAGCTGTTTCCCCTGGGACTGTCTGTCAAACTGATGGGAAAAGATGCATTTAGGGTGTTCTGTTTGATCTTCTTTAGCTGCCTGAACCACTCCCAAGAAGTGCATTTCTCTGTCCATTGACCATAAAGGGACACACCCTGTTGCATGCTGTGAACATCTGCTCTTTTCAGATGTTTTGGCAATAACTGTAATGTCAGAGTGATGTGAGTGTGTGGTTACCTGGCAGACCAGGACCCATAGTGTAACTCACACTTCACAGAAGATAGTTGATAAAAGCCTGTTTAAACAATCTGATTTGCAGATAAACACCTGTCAGTGTTGTAAAGAGATGCTTTACAACAAATGAGGTCTCCTGCACTTATTCCACACCTTGTGCTATATATAACTGGTAAAAGCAGCAGTGCTGGCATAGGAGTCTGTTCTGTTCTCCCTCCTCATCCCTGACTCCTTGTTCTCACTCCTGCAGAGTTTCCTTTTGTGTGCCAGTGTCATGTGGCTATTCCATAACGTCAGCTGAGGAACTGCTCCTGGCTAAAAATGGGTGTTTGGGGCTTGTTATTTAGTACTTTTTTACACCTGTTCCTTGAGCCTGTGAGTTGCACAATCTCATTAAAGTTTGTTTTAGGACAGGGAAGGGCCAGACATGGGCAGATAAGAGAAGGGGATGTGCAGTTGCTTTTTTTCATGCAGCAGTGCCTGTTTATATTATGTAATATTTCCACATAGCTCCGTGGAAGAAAGAATCTGACTACACCTGAGGTGTTAAACTGGGCTGTTGTCATCTAATGTCATTTTGTGTGATTTAAAATAAGTTGTTAAAATCAGCTTGTCTATAAAGAGGAGAAACAGACTTAGTACTGTGGCCCCCCTGCTTGCTGGGGTTTTCTGTTCCCATGTCTGCTCTCTCTGGGAGGATTTTCAGCACTCAGTTGCTCTTCTCAAGTGAAATGAACCTTCCTGATTTCTCCTCTGGTGAGGCCTCCTGACATTTCATTCTTCATGAAGAAGAAAACTGGTGGAGCCTGACAAGAATAACATTATCTCATCAGTTACATTTTTTTCAGCTGACTAAATATGATATATTATATAGTTTGTTGTGTGAGAGTAATTTAAAACCGTGAGCTGGGAGGTTGAGGATGGATGCTTTCCATCGATTCATTCCGATGAGTCTTGTCTGTATGTATTACTGGAAGGAACAGAGGGATTCACCTGTCCTGACTTATCTCTCTGTAAGTTGGATATTTTAATCTGAGTCTGTCCATGCTTGTATGGTCACTGGAGAGGAGGGGAATGATGTGACTCATCCTCTGGAAATGTGTCTCTTCGTTGACCATAAAGGGGAAGTATCTACATTTTAGACAGCTGCAGTGGGGGGCTTCAACTGCAGGCTAAAATGCTTCAGGGTCAGTAGAGTTGCACACAAATCTCTGTGCACTCAGAGGTGCCCTGGGATTTCCTGCCTGGCCTTCAGAAGGTTGTGGGTCTCCTATAGATCTTGTGTGGTATTAGCCTGCTGCACACAAGCCCCTTGGGTACCCCAAAGCATCCCAGATGGCATGGGATGCCTGTTTCTGGGCAGAACGGTCTGCTCTCTATAATTAGATGTCTGCATTTGGTTTTCTAAATTCCCATCCCAGTCAGTGCAATGCTGTTGAAAAGGATGTAGCTGAGCATCTGTGGGGTGGGGGAGCCCACTTTGCATAACATGAATGTCTGGTATCATTTGAGAAGCCCTAAATTACCACAGGTGTGTGCACAGGGTTGGCAGGTGTGACAGAGGACATAAAGGCATCGGCACTGCCCTGAAACAGCAAAGAGAATACCTTGCAGCATCCAAGGTACCACTGGCTGGCTGTGTTCAGGTTAGCTGAGCTTCAGTCAGACATTTTGATTTCGCCAAAATGCCATTTTACCAGTGACTGTCGTGGGAGCTGAGACACCTCATGCATGCAGGCAGATGGCTTAACCTGGAGAGAAGTCCAGTCCTGTGGCTGCCAGGGAAGGTGGTTGTACCCCCAGTGTCTGTGCAGTGCTGTTCTGCCCAATGCTGGACTAGCACAAACAAGAGCTGTGCCCCTTCTCCAGAGTTGGCAGGTGAAGTGTCAGAGAACCAGGTACTGAGCAGAGAAGAACGAGGGTACAATGGCCAGCAGATCTAACACACCACATTTGTGTCACAAAGCAGCGTGAGATGAGATCTCTGAAGGAGGAAGAAGGAACTGCTGTGTGCCTGTTCTGCAGCAGAATGGGAGGGGGGACATCCTTTCTTGCTTTTGTTTTAATTGCCAAATTGGAGGAGGGAGCCAGTGTCACAGCGCTGAGGTGACACGTCGGTTAGAGAAAGCGGGCAGGTGCGTAGGATTTTCATTGTGTCTGGGTGTGAATTGTCGGATTGTCTCTGTTCTGGCCGCCTGGAGCCCGGTCCGTGTTCCATGGCGGTCCCTGAGGCCTCAGAGGAGCCGCGCTCCCGCCCTGCCCCCGGGCCTGCTGGGCGGCGGCAGCGAGAGCCGGGAGCGCCGGGGGCGCGGGCNAATCAGGGATCGTTAGGGTGGGAAACAGCCTTTAAGGTCATTGATTCAGCCTTCGATGGAGCACCAAGTGTCACGTCCAGACATTTCTTGAACACCTCCAGGGACGGTGACTCCACCATTCCCTGGGTAGTCCATTCCAATGTTTAACGACCTTTCCATGAAGAAATTCCTGCTGATATCCAACTGGAACCTCCCCTGGCACAGCTTGATGCCGCGTCCTCTTGTCCTGTCAAGACTGAGAGATGTGTTTAGGCCCTATGACAAAACCAAAATGAACATCAAAAACAGATTCCAGATGTGACCTGTGGAGACTACTGTGGGTCTAAACAATCCAGAGTGCCCCATTCTTCAGCCTTAATAGGACTATGCAAAATCAGCATCATGCCATCTCTAATTAAAATGTTTGTGAAGCATTAACAGAAGAAGAAATTAACTTCTGTGGTGACATTCAGATCCAATTTCCTAGAAACTGGAAGAATTTTTTAGTTTTCAGAAAATGCTAATTGTAAAATAGGGCGAATGGGTGGTAGAACTGCTTAACCTTAAGGTTATATTTGGTAATTAAAGGAAAAGTCAGCTGCATTTCTTTCAAAGGTCAGAATACTCTTGTACTATCGAAAGAGAGAAATTGGTTTTCTCTTTGGTACTGCTGCCGAGGTGATATTTAATTATTGCCTGTAGATTTGCCATTTTCTGTGATAAAAAGAAAAGGCTTTGCTTTTCTTAAAGGCATTTCTTCTAGCTGCACCTTAGCTTTTTTAACAATTAACTTCTCCCTTCCCAGCCTTATTAAAAATCCACCCAGCCTTTAGTGCCTTCTCTTTGTATCCGCATCCAGTTTGATTCTTCTGTACAGGTTATTTGTTAGTCAAGTTTTTATTTTTCAAAGCTGAACAAATAACTACTGGTGTTTGACAGGCATAGCACAATTTTGGGAGGCAATTACCATAGAACTGTCTTCCTCTCTTAAAATGAGGGAGTGTATGAGTACGTGGGTGTGTATTCATTTATGTTTTCATCATTGCCTCTTTGCATATGTTGGCCTTCTCATTTTGGGCCTCAAAATCTGTGCATTTGAGTTGCTTTTTCCTGACCATACAGGTGTGTTGTGAAAATAAATTCCTTTACCTTATGGCTTCTGTGATGTGAGAGAGTGGGACAAAAAACCATGCTCAGTGTAGCAATAGATTCAGGAGCCACGAAGGATTCATGTTGATTAAAAAGAAATATTAAAGTTCTTGCTCTTCTGCTGGGCAGAACAGATGAGGAGAACAGCATGTGGTCATGTAATTAAAATCTACCATAATGCATACCCACGGGGTCACCAAGCAACATTAATTCTGGTATGGCTTGAACTGGGAGTTTCCAAGTGAAAGCTCGAGTTGTGCTGCCAGGAGAAGGGGTGCTTTTGATTCCTGTGCCCAAAGCTAATGATTGTTTTAAAGGACAGAGCTGCTGGATCTCCCTTTTCTGACAGTGTTAAGTGGGCTTTGTAAGAAGAAAGTCACAGTAGCCCTGGTTTTCACAGAACACAGTAAAATCAAGCGTGCTCTTTGCTGGCATGCACTGGCTGACAGAGGGTTCGAGTTAGCTCTAAGGTCTCCATTTTGTTGAAATCCTTGCACAAAGCATATGAAGACAAGTTTGAGGTCAGAAATGGGACAGTAAAAGGAGCTTTGAAGGGAAAGGAGGCATTAAATAGCATTAATACTGAGTGGGATCAAATTCTGTGCAGAGCAGCGAGTCCCAGGCCTGTATCCTGCAGCCATTCCGGTGTGTACTTCCATGCGTGAGGCCCTTGGGAAGAGGGGGGCAAGGCACATGCATGAGATTTGAGGGATTAGCAGTAAACTTCAGACTTTCACTTTGAACTTCATGGTGGTTTTCTTAACCTTGTAGCTGTACTTGATCACATTCAACTTATTTATTTGTTCCCTGTGAAAAAAAAAATTCAACCCATCCCTGTCTCTCTTTTAAGTTCTGTGTTGGATGTTAATTCTTACAGGCAAATAAGGTCTTGACCTGGCAAATGTGCACATGCTTTGCTGTATTTGCATGATTAACTCTTTTGAAGTGAAGCAGATTGAGCCTTTGATATTGTGACTTGACAGAACTCCTTGAAGTGTGTGCACTGAGGCTGACTTACAGGTGCTGGGGGTTTAGCTCCACAGTGTTCACAGAGTTCAGTTAGAGGCATGGAGGGGGAGAGGATAACTGCAGGATCAAGACCTAGAGGAATTACAGGCAGCAGAAGAAAAATATTTGAATATTAATCAAATGGAACTTTGTTTACTTAATAGGATTGATAAAATGGAGTTTGGAGTAGCATTTATTTTTTATCCTGACATTTTGGGCCATAAGATCAATCAAGGATTTTCAAAGGGTTGTAAGTGATAGCCAGGAAAAACAGGATTTAATTTTGTTACCTGCTGATACACCTTTCTCCTGGAAAATTGACAGAGGATATCAAATTGAAAGGGTCCAGATTAGTTGCAGCATTGCAGTGGTTTCTGACTGGAAAGGTGTGAGAATGCTCTGCGTGACATCTGGGATTTGACTTGAGAAAATGTGTTTTGTGGAACCTGTCTGGCACTTGTATAAGGGCTCTGTGCTGCTGCATCCAGCTCTGAGGTCCCACGTACAGGAAGGACATGGACCTGTTGGAACAGATGCAGAAGAAGGGAACAGAAGTGGTCATAGAGCTGGGACAGCTCTCCTGTGAGGACACTGAGAGCTGGGGCTGTTCAGCCTGGAGAAGGCTCCAGGTGACTTTAGACCTCCTCCACTACCTAAAGGAGCTGTAAGAAAGCAGGAGAGGGACTGGTTACAAGGGCCTGGAATTGACAAGGGGGGAAGACCTTAATCTGAAGAAGGGAAAGTTTAGATTAAATTCTTGACTGTGAGGACGCTGAGACACTGGCACAGGTTGTCCAGGGCAGCTGTGGCTGCTCCATCCGTGGAATTGTTCAAGGCCAGGTTGGATGGGGCTCTGAGCAACCTGATCTGGTGGAAGGTGTCCCTCCCATATTAAACAGGATGGTCTTTAATGTCCCTTCCAACCCAAACCATTTGGTGATTCTCAGTGCAGCAGTCTGGGGCTGCTGGGCTGAGCCAGCCTTAGACTACACTTCCAGCACCAAACCCAGGGCAGACCTGGCAGCAGGGCTGAGCGAGGGTGTCGGGGAGCCCGTGGCTGCCAGGCTGGAGGCACAGGGACAGTGGGTGAGGAGCCCCAGCTGGCAGGGGCTGGCAGGGGCCAGCACTGGGCTTCGCTAAGCGGGGAATGGATTTGGCTGGAGGTCCAGCGAGGTGTTCCAGCAGAGGGCATCCCGGCACTGCCGGATGCGGCCCTGCACGGTGTGCTGCGGGCTTTGGGAAGCACATTAGTATGCTCTGGAGACGGGGCCCTCACACTTGGTACCCGCCTCGCGTGTGCCTTGCCGGCGTTGTTGTTCAGAGCCCACGCGGATCCACAAAGGCACAATTAGCAATGGGATGCGAGGGTGTGCATTTGCTTTAGGTTCAGTGGTGTAATTAGACATAAATTGAGATTTATGAATAATTTACAGACTTTGATAGAGGAGGAATGAAAATTAAGTGGGGAAAGAAATAAGTTTGTGTATCTCAGTTCGGTGTTAGACTATTTTAAAAAACTGTTTTGGTATAATCTTGATTGGCTGCTGCCTTGTAATGCTTTCAGGAATTAATTTGGTAGTTACTACTGAAATTAATTAGGTGTTAAATGTTTTTTTGCAAATCAGACCTAATTTTTTTTCTTGGGTGAAGAGTAATGATGTTTATTCTTTCGAAAGAGCACCAGTGAATTCCTTGCTGCCCTTATATTTGTGCTTACATAGTATTTTTGGGAGGGGCTCAGGCATCATACCCTGTTCAGACTGCTACTGAGACCTAGCAAACTGGAAAGGTACAGCAGTTCAGAACCTCTGGAATCACTTTCCCCTCTGTTTTTGGGGTGTCTTTCAAAGGGAAGATTATGATGTTCTGGAACACCCCTACTGCCCTCACTTCAGTGCTTGGTTGCTGAATGGCACTTCAGATCTTGCATGTGGAGCACAGTGTTGCTCACACTTAACCTCTGTTGCTTTCACAGGACAAGTCTAAAATTGTTTTCATTCCCCTGTGGACTCAGGTTGGGTGTTGTGTTTCAGGCCTTTGTTGCAGAGCTGCTTGCCTTTTGTGACTGGACACTGAGCCTGCAGTGAACACTGTACAGCTGAAATGCAAATGCTTTTCCAAATCATCTGGCGAGGCTGATAATTACTGCGAAAGGCAGGGAAGCGTGAAAGTTGAGGTGGTTATTGCTCTTTGTGCCCACATCTGAATCAGTGAGCTGGTTGAGGTGTGCCTGCTGTTGTCAGGGCCTGTTCCCTGGCCTGGAGGGCAGCTCACTCAATCTGCTGCCTGTGCAGGATTAAACTTTCTTCCTGTCTGCAGTGTGCATCAGTACCCAGACTGGCTGCTGAGAGCTCTCTCCACCAGGCCAGATCTTGGGCTGAAGGGTTACCTGGGGGTGTGGCAGCTGCCCAGAGTGTAGGAACTGTGCCAGACATTGTCACTTTCCAGTAGACACTGTAAATGATGTTTGTAGTAGATGCTCTCAGGTTCCAGTGGCTGGGAATGTGCCTGATGCTGTTTAGTTTGCTTGTGTAGCTGCAGTGTAGGAATTCTGCATTGATCTGTAACTCATTTCCCTTCTGTGCTTTTTGTTAGGTTGACTTTCTTTTATCACTGTGTTGGTGGGAGAGCTCTGCATTTCTCCATTCCAAGATGTGGTGCTTGAGTCTGTCCATCTCTTACATCCATCTCAGTATGTGCACTACTGCAGGTATTGCAGTGTTAGTTAGGAGTCACTCCCCCAGGGTTCAGCAACACATGTTACAGGAGGGTAAGAGCTGGACCCTCCAAGAGTATCTGTGTGCTGTGTACTCCACCAGCACTAGTTTTTTGGTTGTTTTTTAATCTCTGTATCAATTGTAACAGTTTGGTGGATTGTGGTTCCATGGAGGACCTTAACAAATATATTACCTGTATAACACCACAGAGCAGGGAAGTCACCCTCATTGCATCTCTAAGGTCATTTAGAAATAGTGTTTTGTTTGTGTGTGGGTTTTGTGTATTGGTTTAAGGGACTGAATTCAATACTTAATGTGGCATAAAAGCCACACCTTGTCTAACTGACATTCCCATAGTTATTGCTTTCCTTGTAATATCTTGAGCCTTATTTCTCCTCAGGCTTCCTGTCTTTGTCCACAGAAGGAATGACTCCATTCACTGTTGGCATCTTCTCCCTGTACGAGAACCTTTCAGGCCATGGCCAAGTTGTTGATTTTTATTTTCTCATGGATTAACTGAATAGTCAGAGGTCAGCTGAGGTCTTTGCCCTTAGGTTTTTGTGTCATGTGCCCTGCAGGGCAGAAAATGTGACAGTTTCTTAGGCCTAAGCAGCCAAAGGGCACAGGAGTGAGGAATGGGACAATGGTGCAGAAACACCATATACCTACCAGGCAGAGCTTTTCTTCCCTCCTGTTTATCAGGTTGGGCATCACTTTTAGTGGACATGGATTCCTGCTGTCAGAAAATTTTCTGGTGTGGTGACCTTCCCAGTGTTTCATTAGCTGATGAGTCAGACAAATGGATTCTAGCAATGAACTTTAATTCCATTAAGCAGTGGATTTTAATAACAGAAGACCAGCAACAATGCTTGAGGATTCACTGGGTACATACAGGTTTTTGGTAGGCCATGTGTAAAGCTCCTTGCTAATACATGATTTTCCACTTCCACAGTTAATGTTTCACAGCACTTCAACTGCTGCTTTGGTGCTCCTGTCTCTCCTGTAAAGGAATTAACCCAGGCAACACATTTTCATTGCAGGTTTCCAAGAAGTACAGCGAGATCGAAGAGCTTTATCAGAGACTGACAGCACGATATCCACAGGTTTCTCTTCCACTCCTGCCTAGAAAAGTTCTCTTTGTGGGGGAATCTGACATCTCTGAACGAAGAGCTATGTTCAATGATATCATGAAATTCATCTCCAAAGATGAGGAGCTAGCAACGAGTCCTGAGTTACTGGAATTTTTAGGTAACTAAAAGATGTGAGTGTCCCCTGTCCCATGAATGTGCTTTATGGAAGTGTTAAGTTCTTGACTCGGGTAGCCAAAAAGTAGAGAGTGCCAGAAAAAAGGCTGTCACTGAAAATACCCTCCTGTGCATTTACAGTGCTGCACAGTCATGTTTGCTAGGGTTTATCCCTCCTCTCAGTGGACACGTGCCTCATTCAGAGCAAGCATTGTCCTGTCCTCTCTCTGATTTCCTGCTGTGCTTCAGAACATGTAAGTTTAGAAGGCTAAATAGTCATATGTGGTCAGTGGGGAGATGGACCCTAAAGGGACAGTGCAGGGTCTCCCTTAGTGAGCAACTCTTCCATGTTTTGTCTCGTTTTCCTGCAAATTATTGATTCTGAGAAAGATGTAAATAGAAGACACATTCTTTATTAGTTAAATGCATCCTCTGGCTAGCTTTTTTTATTTTTAATTTTTTTTTCTTAGTTTTCCTTAGCCTTATGTCCAGCTCTTGTTGTCTTGTCTAGTGATTCATATAGTTCCTTTCTTGTGTCCCTTGGGCATAGCAGGGAGTTACTGAATTAGTGGAACATAAGAGTTCTCTGCTTTTAATTCAGCTGAGAGGTGCTGAGTAGGGAATACTGCAGCCTGGTGCTGTGCAGGATTCTAACCCAGTGGAGGGTTAGTTTTGAGTTAGTGAAGTTGCAAGATGCTAACAAGTGTAAAAAGCCCATTTTACACAAGTGTCAAGTGTGACCAGATTAGTTCTGTGAAATTGGCAGCTTCCTAAAGTCAAAGGGGGCAAAGCTACTTTGTGGTTTTCTGTTTATTGTTTGTTTGGTTTTGGTTTGGTTTGGTTTGGTTTTTTTCCTGGCAGTGCTCTCTTGAAAGCAGCCTCTTGCACAGAGAATTCAGAATTCTGAATTGATTGATCTTTGCCTGCAGGTTAACCTAACCATGGTGCACATCTGCAGCTAAACTAGGCTGGACTGCATTCTGTGGGCAGATTGGGTGCAAGTAGTGGGACTTGTTCATCAAAATTTGCCTTAGAATAAATAATGTAAGTTTTACCTTGATTTGGCAGATGCAGACATGAAAATCTGGGTGAGACCTCACATGCCATGTTACTTCAGTAATCAGAATGGTGTAACCATGAATTTTATCCCATCACAGTTTTCAGTAGCCTTTTTTTTAGCTAGTCTCATTATTTTAAATTGCTTCCCTGGACATCCAGAAACTTGACAGCAAGGAACCATTTTCTCTTCATTCTGCTGGCCTTTGCATGTGCCAAGTATGGTGAGAAGACTTAGTTTCATGCTTCAGTTGGCTGAATTTGCTGAGTTGGATGCATCTTACATACTGAAGGGTGTTAGAACTTCAGGCTTCATTTTTCAGTGTAAACTGAAGAGCTGCTGTAGAAACATGCTGTCCAGTGCTCTAATTTTAGCCCAAGTTAATTAAATAGTATCAAAAAATGGATTTTATCTCAGCTGTGAAATGTGAAAGTTATGTGAAAGTTAGCTATCTACATCCAAGGAGAGTATTTACAGTCTCTGTGTAACCAGTGAAGAGAAATAGGCACTTCAGAGAGAAACTTCTCACATGACTTCATTTGGATGGGATGAATCACCATGTGGAAATTCTGTTGTTTCTGTTGACTGTAGAAGGAACATAAATAAGCAGATTTGACATGTGCTGCTGTGTCTCAGATAAAGTTCATTTCCTCTATCTTTCTCTACTTAACTACTTTAAATCAGTAAACAGATCAGACACATAATGACACATAGTGAAGAAAGGGAACAGTGGGAGTGTTTTGAAAGAGTTTCACAAAAGCTGATCATGTCCTTCATTCCTCAAAAGAAACTGTCAGGAACAGGTGCAAGGTATAAAAAAATCTGTAGCTGTTATCTCCTATACTCAGTTTTGCCTCCATTACTGTGTTTTGCAGGAACAAAATCTTCCAGTGCCGTTGACTTCAAGGGTAAAAACATTCCTGATGACAGGGAGAAAGAAGATGAGGAAAATGAGGCTTTGGATTTTTTCAAAGAGGAGAAGACACCTGACTTAATCTCACAGCTTTTATCAGTGGAAAATGTCAAAAAAGGGGAGAAAAAAGAAGAAGGAGATGAGGAAGAAGAGGAAATTTTAGACCCTCTTGGTATAATCAGGTTTGGCTAAAATCCTATAAATCAGCTATTTATATTTTAGCCTTTCTGAATAAGGCTGTTATATGTCACTGTCCCCTCATCACTAAATTTCACAGAGGAGGAGGGGCCTCTGCAGTTAGGGATGAGGTGCTTTGGTAGGGGGAGGAGACTTTTGTGGTGCCTTTTCAGTGCATTCCTCAGGATGTTGAAGTGACAGGGACATTGCAAATGCCTTGGTAACAGTCCCAGCTACAGAAGGTACTTCACTGGGCACTGCAGGGTTCTACCTCAGAGCATCAGCCCTGCAGCATCCACAGGGTGTGCCTTCTGGAGTACCCTGGACACTGATTACAGTGTCTGGAACTGCTTTTGATCTCACTTGTGGCTTTTCTTTCCTTTTTCCTTTGTCTGAAGGTGTCACATGCTCAATGCCATCAAGGCATAAGCAGTAACAGCTGATACAGTAATTGGATCAAAGCTTCCTGATTTTAGTATCTGGCTTTGTTTACCTGTACAGTACTTTTCAGACAGTTGCTTTCTTCACTTCAAGATGGAATTTCTCACTGCATTTCAAACCCATTTCTAACTGTTGAAGTCTGGAAGCGAATTTGGTTTTTCTGTGGCTGGGATCATGAGTACCAACTATTTTTTAGGGTGTCTCAGGCTTTAGGTGTCCAAGTAGAGAAGGTGTAGCTGTTCCTGATCTTCAGTAAGCACTGACTGACCCAGCATGGTGGTTTCAGCCACCCCCAGTCATAGCAGTAGGCAGTAACTGACAGTGACAAGCCAGACCCCTCTCTTGCTGTTTCCCAATGACATCAAATAATTTCCAGGGGATCATTCACTCTTGGCTCTAAGCTGTAGTCAGTCTCCTACAGTAAGTTTGGTCAAATAAGATAATTAATTCTGGAAGCACTATTTGGACTTGCCTCCTGCTGTTATAATCATATGTAATTGTGGATGCCCAGATACTTTCCTTTTTACTTGAACTATTTAATCCTTTAAATATCACCGGAAAACATTGAATATTACTCTTATGACAAAACGTGCTGAACTACTCAGCGTCAACATTATTTTCTTGTTTAAGGAGAGCTTAAAAATTTAAATAACTATTTACAATGAGGAGTTAGATAAAGCAATACTTCCCACAGAAATGGTCCTAAGTTTGTATGTTTACAAAAGCAGCTGTCCTTTTTTGGATAGGAAAATGATCTATTGGGTTAGCAAATGTAATGCTATATTTTCTGTCTTAAAACAAATAGAAGCTGTAAAGAGCTTGCTGTGCCAAAGCAAGCAAGAAGTTTGCTTTTCTTCTCTGCACAGTTTGACATAGCATTTGAAAATCTTGATTATTTTGGTCTTCTAATGCATTGAAAGATGACAAGATTTGGTATTTAATCCTCATTTAGTTTATTGCTTGCATTCTTTCCAAGTACAGAATTCTTACTGAATCAAAATAACTTCATTTATATAAGAAGTATGGTCTTCACTGGGACAGAGCTGCAGTGTGACATGTTATGCAGTCAGATATTTTTCACTCTGAAGAAGTGGCTGGCTATCTATAAAAGAAATCTCCATATCTATTTATTATTGATTTTGTGAATCTCACATGTACAATGTTGGGGCAGAAACGTGAAAGTGGAAATGAGAATTCTGAGTTGGATTTCACATTGTCTCTGTTCTCCTGCTTCCATGGAAGTTATTTTCAGCTCACATCAGTGGAGATGAGATTGGACATCAGCACTGTATCCCAGCTCTGTGCCATCTAGTAAGAGGTGTCTAGGTGAGAGGCCAAAGGCAGGAGCTTAGTGGTCAGTGGATGGGCAGGTTTCAGGGGTCACTTCAGGGTGTCTTCAGTGCCTGTGGTGCTTTGAAGAGGGAGCTGCAGCCTCACAGCTGTAGTGCTTCAGATGTGCTTGAAGTTACTTTGGCATGGGAATGAATAAATGGGAGGTGAACCAGATAGATAAATGTGTTTAGTAGTAAATTGTCCCCTAGTGCCTAGTAAATTCAAGGCAAAAAGAAAAAACAAAAAAACATGCTCCTTTCCTCGCTGAAAAACCTCTGAAAAGATGTAGAGTCGGCACTGAAACAAGGCAGTCTGTTTTGTGCAGCAGTGGTGGCCAGAGTGCTTTGAGCAGCAGAGCTCCAGCCTAAATTGAATCATGTGTTTGGCATAATCTTACAGGTTTTTTGCTTTCTGGATGAGGATGAAACTGCTCCAGTAGCACAGGCCTCCATATGCTGTCAGCACGCTTCATTTGGTAACAACTTCTCCTCCTGGGCCGGAAGGCTGTGCATTGGATTTGGCCCAGCACTGCTGCTGTGCTGCTGAACCACCCAATATCCAGTTAAATATCTGCCCTTAGGGGTAAAATGGTAAACTAGGGCCTTTTTTCTCTGGTTTTGTGTTGCTGGTGATACCCAGGTGGAAGCTCATAGTGGCCTGGTTCCTTTTGCCTGGAAGAGACATCCCAGTGGTGCTGATTCTCTGCCTCACTTTCAGGGCTGTGTCTGAGCTGCTCTTTGATGTCAGGTGGGCAAACTCACTTGCCAATTCAGCTCTTCATCTTTGTGGGTATTAGTGATGATCTACAAACTTTGTGTTTCTCTCTTGTATGGTTCTTATGCCTCACAGCTTTCTCTCTGTGTTAGCAGGGTGATTCTGGAATTCTTAACAACAGAAAGATTGGGGGTTCTGCTGTCCAAATCAGGAATGTGTCAAAAACAATACAAATTTCTGATGAAGTTTTCATCTTTTAACACCCCTCCTCCTTTATATTTTTTTACCCAGAAGCCTGGTTTTTCCTAGAATGAAAGATGCTCAAAATTAACTTGTATTTGTGGGATGTGGTGTTGAAATTAATTGAAATATGTTTTCTTCTCTTCAACCTCTGCCTTTCTTGGTAGTTTGCAGTACTGGTATTCCTGTGTATTGTCACCAATTACTCTGCAAGTTTTCCTGAATATTTCTGAAAATCTTTTCATCTTTGGACAGAATATACAGGTCCTGTAAGAAAAATCACTCCTAATACAAAGTAAGATGATCCTTTGATATCAGCTGGGCATAAGGGAATTAATTATATTATACTCACTTTTGTAGCACTTTTAGCTCTATTTCACTTTTCTTCGCACTTGTACAGTCACTTGTAAGTCACTGTAAGGCTCTCGTAGCATTTTTTTTAAAGTTAGCCTCTTTTGGGTTTGGGTTTTTTTAAATGTTTTTTCTCTTAAGCCACAACCATTATTATGTTCCTTTGTTAAAATGTTTTCATTCCCTTACAAGTAGGAAATCAGATACATATTTAACTCCCCATTGTAGGGACAATATTAGGTATATTGACTTAGCTTTGTCACTGCTCTGCTCTTTATCACTCTTCTTTAAATCCATAGAACTCAACGTTTGCAGATACATATTTTTAAATCCTTAGTAGGCTACCATGGTGCTTTGGTATATGGGTTTTTAAAGGTGCAGTATCTTTTAACAATGGTTTAAAGGATTTTCCTCATAAATTGAAAAATGGTATTTTGTGGCTAGTCTCAATGCAGGGAGCTCTCCAACTGGAATGCCTTTAGGAATGAAAGAAACAAGAGCAACAGATCTGAAAGAGGTTGATCCTCTGAAGGGCAAGGCATGGAAGAGAGACACAAGGTGGGTGCTACTCACCTGAACTTGATGGTGCTGTTGAAAATTCTGCAGTGGAGAAAGGTGTGATTTGGCAGTGTTTTGAGGGGGGGCTGGCAGGGAGTGAGGGGAGCTGTGTGAAGCAGGGATGCGGAGCAGCCGCAGTGCTCAGCCACGCGGCCGTGCCAGGGCTGTCAGCAGTGTCTGGCTGTGGCCCCACCACAGCGTTCTCCTGTCCTCCCACTGAGTCCTGAGTGCCCACTGGAAGTGGCTGCTGGCCTGGGCTGCCCCCTGGGCTGTGACTGGGATGGTTTGGAAGAAGGCAGGTTGTCCCGTGCCAGGGGTGTACCAGGGACTGTTCTAACAACTGGGATTGTTGAACTGAGCTCCTGTGCTCAGGCCCAGGCTGTGAAGGAATTACTGAAAAAACAGTCTGGCTCCATTTCCTCTACCCACAGAGCTTTCTGCCTGCTGCCATCTTTGCTCCCATCTTGGCTCCACTGCCCTCGAGGTTCCCTAGGGCTTGGCTTTCTGTAGGGAATTCAGGCATCCAGATTGGGATTTTTTTACTGAATCCAAGCAATATCAAGTTCACATTTCTAAGTCTTAATCTTAAAGCAAGTTAAAATATACATCATGGTAACTGAATGGGCTTTTGTCTTCTTTCTCTGTGGGTGAAATACAGAGTCTTACTGTTTATATGTTGAAGACAAGAGCTTTAGCACCCCTGTCCTCCCACTTTGTAGTCACAACAACTGAATTTAATACTTCTATTCAGTTCATTCCAAAAAACCTCAGACAGCAGCTGATTAAAATGGTTGCAAACCAGCTCCTTTGAGCAAAGCAGCAACAATTCTGCAGAAAGAGTGTGGCTGCTCCATGGGTAAAAACATGAACAGCACTGCTTTCAGCACATGCATTTCTTCAGCTGCATTTACCTTCTGAGGTAAAATTTGTTCACCACTTTAGGAGAACCCACCTTTTCCTGTGCTTTCTCTTCCCATCTTCATCAGCTCCTCGTGGCCCTCACAGGAGCCTCTCCTCCACACACGGTTCCTCCCTTCCGTCCTTTTTCCTTTGCCTCCCTAAATCTTTCAGTGACAGCATCTATTTCCTCAGGCATAGGTTTTTCCTGGCACACTGCACAGAGGTGAGTATTCCCTAGGCAAGAGTTCTTCTGTCTCCTAGTCCTTTACTATTGTTTCAGAGGATTTCCCCTTGTGGCTTCTCCTCATCCAGATTTGTGCCTCTCCTGAGGAATACAGACACATGGGTAGTTGGAAGCTTTGCATCTGTTGTGTTTAAACACAGATACAGCTACATCCTGACAATAGGTAGGAAGGGATGGGGCTGGTGAGGGCTGACGTTTTGGGTGCCTTCTGCCAGAGGTTTCTTAAATCTTTGTAGCTGGTTGTTGCCAGGGTCAAGCTGCAGCACCTCCAGTGCTAGAGGTTTGCTGTTGCTGGGTTTAGTTGGTAAGGAGATTATTAAAGCCCTCGGTGCTTTTCCTGGCTGCAGAGAAAATGGGTGATGGCTTGGAGCAGCAGATTGGCAGGGAATGAGCAGCCAGGAGCCAGCCCTGGCCTTGCCAGAGCCTGCAGAGCCAGGTGGGCTGCAGGAGGAGGTAGGCTGGCACACAAGCCAGAGGTTGTTTCTGGGTTGCATTCTACACCTTGGTGTTTGCCAGCCCCTCAGTGGCAGCCAGGCTAGAGTTTGACTCCTGAGTTGTTGATCCCAGTGCTACCTTTCCTTTCCTCTTCCCTGTTGGGGCAGAAGAGCCTAGAAGGGCCCTAGCCCTTTGTCTTTGGGGAAGAAATGAGTGGCTACATTTGATCTTGCTTCCTCTGCCAGAAACCTTGGGCAGCTGAGAGTGGCTGATGAAGAGGCAGAAATCATCTTAAGGGGAATCCTTTATTTAGCATCATTCCAAGTGGTTTTATTGATGGAGTGCCCAGAGCTGTGATAGTGAGGGCAGTGTACTTGCTCATGGATCTGCCCCTTGAAGGAAGAAAATTTCTGCAGGCTGGAGTGATGTTGTAGCACAGTTGCTGTCTGCTGGACAGATGGTCTGGAGCAAACTTGTCAAAATGTGTGTTCAGCTGCTGTGCCTTCTGGTCTTTGGCTGGCAGGGTTGTATTCCTGCTACTCCTCAGGCACCCTACTCCTCAGCCACTCACAAATTCACAGCTGCCTTTTGGTCCAGCCAGGTATGTGTTTGCCTTCCCCTCTGAATGCAGTAGAATTTATACACAGCATAAAAACAACTTGTCTGTTTGTCCTGGTCATTTAAGAGAGAGTGAAGGTGTCAAAACATCAAAGAAGAGAGAAGATGCAGATTATTTTTTCTTAATAAAATTCAGATCGTCAAAACAATGAATGAGAAAACAGAGCTTTGTTTTCCTAGCAGTTTGTGTATCCATGCTCACAGCTGTGAAGCCTTCAGAGATTTAAACAGGCAAATCTTTATTTTCTGTCAGTTGTTGAGTCACAAGCTTAGGTTGCAAGGCATGTTTGACCATCCCTTTGCCAAGTGACACAAGTATTTGTCGCAATTCCAATCCAGCTGCTGTCAGATTGGCAACTCGCAGCATCCCAGTAAACAACCCCCTGGTCTTCTACTGACAGATGAAATCTTTCTGAAAACCGAGGATAATAGTCTGGTATAGTGTTGTTCTCCATCAAAGGGAGAATAAAGAAGAAAAGGGAGCAAAAATTCTGTATTACCTACCCAGTTAGAGGATAAGCATCACCTACTCTTCATAAATTCATAAGTCTGGTCTTGACCTTTTTCAGGGGCAACCTTGTAGCCTCTCCTTGGGACTGTTTTAACTGAGTGGCTAGGGAGTAAAGCAGGTTGGCAGGGATGCTCTCCTTGCAGCAATTCAGTCTCTCCAGTTTGTCTCCTGAACTTTTTTATTTTTATAGGTGCTTTGTGAGTGGTGCTTTCCCATGCAGTGAGCTTTCCCTTCTCTTTTGCCACCAATCCCATCTGAGAACACCTTCCAGTGTGTGAAAATCTTGCTATGCCCCACAAATGGGAGGTTGAGGGTGATTGAAAGAAAACAATGGACAATGAAACCATGCTTAGCTGCTGGATCTCAAAGAATCATCCATATTCATTCTGTGTTATGTCTTCTGAGTGGCAGAAACCTGTTCTCTTGGGATAACTCTACCAAGGCTTGTGTGGCTCCACCTGGTGGAACTTTCCTAACTGTATTTCCAAGCCAGGGAAATTGAGTTGGATATGTGAAGGACTTGGCCCTCTTCTCTCATGGCTTTTCTCTGGGAGGGCAGACTGAATGGAATTATGCTCACTAAAACAGATTTTTGGGTACTCCTGGACTTGCAGTTGACATGTGTTCTATCCATGAGCAGTCCTTCAGGAGGGTGTATTGCATAGGTGGTTGCTGCTCTGTCTGCTCCTGGCAATCAGAAAGAACTGTACCTTGGGATCAGAGCTAGGGCACTGGCACTGTCAGAGAGGTTTGGAGTGGATACACAAGTCACAGCTCTGAAATTGGCTGCTCTGTGTTTTATTTTGAAAATAGTCATTTCCCCAAGGAAAACTTGGGAGAGTCCTCCCTCTGCCAGCATTGTCCTTATCTGCATTCATATTTCCCTGTCTAGTGCTGGATTTTTGGTCCCATGAGGTTATGCAGTCATTATTTCCCCAGGTTTTTAAGCAATTGCCTGGCTTAAAGTTCATTGGTGAGTTTCTGTCATGACTGGCTTGAGTGATTCCAGTACATACACAGCTGGAGCATGAGGATCCTTTGGGAAAGAGTTTAAGTAATTATTTTAATGTGCTTCATTTTCTTTCTGATTAGAACACTGAATATACCTTAATGGGTTTTATAAATAGTTAATTTGTGTTTATGTCATCATGCTAAGCCCAAAGGGCTGAAAATAGCTCTCTAGTCTGTGTAGTGTTACAGCTGTGTGTACCATCCGGGGGTGTTTCCAAGCAGAACACAAATGTAACTACACCTGGGGTAAAATGCAGCAAGGACTTAATTGCTTCATGCAACACTTCATTGCAGCATTGGACCATAAATGAAGAAGACTTAATTCAACTGGAAAGGCAGAGGGAATTGCACCCATGTAAATGCAAATACCCAGCTTGGAATTTGACCAGATTGCTAAAGTAGATTGTCTGCTTTTAAGAAAGATTTTACAGGATTTTTAACAGACCTGGGTAATTGTTTACAATTTACTAAAGGAATAAGATTTAACATGCACTTTTCTGTATACAGAAGAACTGTAGAGCCAAATAATATCAGGGAACTGGAATGAAATGCCATTGCCACTAGCTGGCACCAGCTTTCAAATAATTCCCATAGTCCTCTGAGTGAACTCTTGGCTTTTGCTTTCCCCCTCCTGTTTGGCAGTGGAGTGCAGGCATTTGTAGCAGAGCTAGGCAGCACTGAAGGAGCTGGAAGCTGCCATGAGCCACTCTGCAGGCACATCCAGCAAGTCCTTACTTAACTGAGACAGGAAGAGTAGGAGGCAGGAGATCCTTTAGAGAGGCTACAGGATAAATTTATGACTACACAGAATCAAAAGTGTCTTTTTTTTTTTTNTTGGAAGAGGATTGAACATGATGTAATTGGGCAGATTTAAACGTGTTTTGTTTCATGGACTTTACAATAATAGGATGACTCAAGTCCTTAATTAGAATAAGAAAGCATTACCTCATCGATGAGCCTGCTCCTTTCACCAAGGCAGGGGAAATCTTTAATTGACAGATGCAGGGAACTGCTCATAGATGAGACAGACTGCTAATGAGGGATGGATTCAGAGCTGCCCTATTGCTTTACTGTTTACTGAAGAAGCTGTCTGTGGGGTGAATGTGTGCTCAGTTTAAGTAGAGATGGGACACTTTCTTTTCTTTCATCTAATGCTGCCAGGTTCCTAATTCAGCAGACTTAATAAAACCATTGTTCCATTTTCCCCGTGGACCTGCTGCAGACATTTCTGTCTTCATTTCAAAGGATCAAAGAATCAGCTTTTGGAAAACGATTTTTGAAAGCAATCTGTAAAACTTTGCCAAAAATGCATGATTTAGCTATATAACTATAGGCTGGTACTAATTAACACACCTGGGGATCACATCTTTTACTATTGCCCCTTGCAGCATTTGACCAGGTCTGGAATCATCTGAAGTGTCAATTAAAAAGGAATGGCCCTAAGGAGAGATGCATCTGGGACTCAGCAGCCCTTCATTCTACACTTGAATTTCTTGGGTCATTTCACAGTACTTAAAAGTTAGATTTCTCCATTATCCCTTTAGTAAAGGAATAAAACTGATTTTATATATCTGCCTGGGGAAAAGTTTCCCTTTGCACAGAAATGTGGCATTCAGATAGTTGTTAATGACCACTGTCGTTGAAGCAAAAGAAATGCTTTCCATTACCTTCTGTACATTTTGGGTAAGAGTCAAACCCCTTCTTTCTGTATTGCCTGATATGCCCAGTCATGTCCAGTTCATAGGGGGAGTAAGATTTATTATGACAGTGAAATGCACAGCTGTGATAGGTGGTTTAGCTGTGGTTTGGCTGTGGCTAAACTAGTAAATAAAAGCAGACAGGAACTGTAGTGTTGCTTTTCCCAACTAGAATAAAGTAGCTTCTGTCCAACAGCTAAATCCTTCCTCTCCCCAGAGAAGCTGGCCTTGTCCAAAACAGGAAGGGCCCTAAGCTTGTACTGATCCCTAAACTTTGTCCAGGCATCATTTGGGAAAGCAGCAATTAGCCTGGTCCAAATTCACACAGGGGAGCGTGCTAAAAACTCTCAAGGCTGGTACTGTGCACCATTATCCCAGCCCAAGCACTCACCACATTTGTTTGCTGTTGTTGGCCTTTTGTTGCCCTCAGGGCAGCCTGAGGAAGGTGCATTTTTAGGAGTCGGGGTTGGAGCTGTTGGGGCCCTGTGAGGAGGTGCAGGCAGTGCTGAGTGTATGCCTGGCACCTGAGGGTGCTCTGTGGCCATAAAGCCCCAGGGGCATTTTGCAGCAAGGCTGGGTCTGGCTGCTGGCTCCTCTCAGCTGGCACTCTGCTGGGTGGTGGCACAGCTCAGGGCTAGCCTGGAGCTGCCTCTTTTGGGCTGGAACAGAGCTCAGCCCTGTGGGTGAGAACTCTGGTGTATCAGGTGGCCTGGAAAAGGTCTTGACTTTGATTGTCACTACTACAGGTTATTTTCTGAGGTCTGCTCTCTGAATCACAGTTTTCTGTAATAACTGCTCTTTATTTGTCACGATACACAAATGGATTGGAGTGGCTTGGATGGAAGACTTAAGCTTCTCGCTTCCTTGCTTTATTGCTTTTTGTCTGTGATAGCATCTGAGGCATATTTGACAGCATCATTAAACCCAAAACACGGTGTCATGCCCTCAAAACCATCTTACAACATTATCTAGACATGTTTGCAACAGACATCTCATTTTTCATCTGTGTGATGGGTTATCTGCCAGCATAGGCTGTTGTTGTGTGTAACAGTCTTGTCCTGGAAGCTTATTCCTGAATCTTCCATCTTTCTCCTCTTGGCTGTGAGTGACAGAACCATGGCCCCAACTGTTCCTGTAATATGAAAAAAAGCAAATGTGTTCTCAAGAGGCTCCTGAGGGATAACCCTCACTTCCTCCCTCAGGGGCTGTTACACCAAACCCTGACCTCACTGCAGTTGTTTTTGTTTGTTCAGTGGTGCTGCCAAGAGACAAGGGCAGTGCCACACAATGCAGGATGCTGGAACAGGAAGGAGAAGCACATGGTCCAGAACTGTGCACCAAAGTCTCAGTAGAATTAGTTTCAATTCTTCATTTCAAAGACATCCTGTTTAGGCTGCAGATAGCTCACTTCTGGTTTTCAGGACCACATTTCATTCCTGATCTGTAAAGGAACAGTGCTGGCATGTCCTGATGTGCAGCAGTGCAGGAAGAATGAATTCTGGAAGGCTGTGAGGTGTTTTGGGGCTATCCAAACACTGTGGTTTGTGGTCAGTAAGCACTGGTTTAGTTGCCCTTGGGTGGTGGTGCTGGAGATGTTGCCCAGCCTGCTGGATCCCTTACTCTCATGGAGGAACTTCCTTGGTCTGCCAGTCCTTTTCCAGCTGTTGGCAGCACAGCACCATTGCTCTCAGGAGTGATGCCATCATGGTGCCATTGTGTGCTGCTGGTGGATTTTATTCAAGATGCCAAGGTGTCCTTAAACCCTTGAGCCAAACAGACAACATGGCAAAGGACAGCAGTCTCCTTTCTGTTCTCTGCTTTTCACTTCTTCCTGGAAGGGGCTGGTACCCAGGACCCCTTCAAGGACCCTTTCTAGAAGGTGACATGCACATGAAGCTTCTGTCTGTGCCCAGTCCTCTGGCAGGATCACACCAGCCTGTGCTCCTTCAAACACCCCCACATGCCTTTGTTCTGTGCCCAGAGCATGTCCTCAGCACCAGATCAGGCTATGACTTTGCAGAGCTCTAGCACAACCCTCATGTCATTTCAAGCACTTTGAACTTAAAAACATGCAGAATAAACATTAATTCCAGAATGCCACACAGAACAAGGGAAGACCAAGGCCAAGTGTTTTAAAGTATGGATGCAGTCCTGCATCAGCCCTCTTGTTCAGCAGGGTAGGTGTGTGTGCTGCCTCCTGTGCTCATGGCTCCTCTGCTGTGGAATTCAGTGTCAAAGTCTTCCCCTTCCTCAGAGAGACCACCAGTGGCCCACCAAAGCCACTCTGTCACTGCCCTCCTCAGCTGAGCATGGGAGAGAAATTACAGTGACAGACTCAGGAGTTGAGATGAGGACAGGGGACGATCATTCACCAGTGACTGTCACAGGCAAAATGGGCTCCACTTGGGGAAATGAACTGAATTTATTACCAGTCAAATCAGAGTAGGTTAATGAGAAATAAAATTGAATTATAAAACGCCTTCCCCGCACCCCTCCCTTCTTGGACTCAACTTTGCTCCTGATTTTCTCTGCCAGCAGTGCAGGGGGATGGGGAATGGGGGCTGGGGTCACTTCATCACACGTTGTCTCTGCTGTTCCCTCTCCTCAGGGGGAGGACTCCTCACATTCTTTCCCCTCGGGGTCACAAGTCCTGCCAGCAAACCTGCTCCAGTGTGGGCTCCTCTGTCCATGGACCACAGGTCCTGTCAGGATCTGCCTGCTCCAGTGTGGGGTCTCCACAGGGTCACAGCCTCCTTCAGGCATGCCCCTGATCCAGGCTGGGATCCTCTGCAGGTGGATCTCTGCTCCCCCATGGGCCTCCATGGGCTGCAGGGACACAGCTGCCTTGCCATGGACTGCACCAGGGGCTGCAGGGGAATCTCTGCTCTGGCACCTGGAGCATCTTTTCTGCCTTCTTCACTGCCCTGAGCATCTGCAGGACTGTTTCTCTCACATTCTCATTCTCTCCTGGCTGCAGTTGCAGACAGTTTTTCCCCCTTACATCTGTGCTACCACAGAGGCACTGCCACTGTGGCTGGTGGGCTCAGCCCTGGCCAGTGAGGAGTCCCTGTTGGAGCTGGCTGGCACTGACTCTGCCAGACATGGGGAAGCTTCCAGCAGTTTCTCACAGATGCCACCCCTGTAGGCCCTGCTTGCTACCAACATCTTGCCATGCAAACTCAGTACAGGAGGTACCAGTGTCCCCTCTTGGAAGAGAAAGGAAGATGAAGAGACACAGGAGTGAGGCCAAAAGGTGGGTGGGCAGCATGAAGGGCCTTGGCTACAGGGAGAAATCAGCCCTGTGAATCAGCATTTTGACCATGTTTGATGTACTGTATGTTTACAACCACACTGTTCCTGTGGTGTTTGTTCTCTGTCCTGGCTGTGTGGCATGTAAAAGGTCTGCTGTAGCATTTCTGCTTGTGGATCCAAATCCTGAAATGCCCTGGGTCTGTGTTTTCTGTCTGAAATCATCATTCTTCCTGAACACTGGCACAGCCACTGTAGCACCAGGAGTAAAAGCTTAAAACATTGTGCAGTTATTTGTAATTTCTATTCCCCTGCTTTCATCAGTATAATTTCAGCACTTTTCCACTAGTCCTTCTTACTGACACAGATCAATGATACAATTTCTGTTTCCCTTGTGTATTCAACCAAATACCCTCCTTACCAAACCTCAGGTAATTTCTCACATCTCAAACTTACTACATGGCACAAGATTGTTCACAGTGTAGAGCTTTAATGTTCTTTGAATGAATTTCGAATTTGTGAGTCAGCAAACTGACCCAAGGGATCAAGCTAGCTCACAGGTGAGTGGCCAGTAGCTGAGCCTGGAAAGAGCTCTCCTTGGCTGATGGAGCTCTATGTTTGTTGCTTTTTGTCCCCACACGAGCCTGAGGTCTCACATCATCCCTGGGGTATGAGAGCCTGAGGACTTTACCAGCATTTCTACCCACAGCCTGAGTTCCCTGATCCATTTTCCCTGCTGCACCCTCCCCTTGCAGCACAGGATTTTCAGTGTTTAAGGCAGCCAGCCCGAGGGGCCAGGAGGCAGGAGCAGATCATCAGGTGGCTGAGCAGGAGCAAGGGCTGGGCTCTGCAGGGAGCCAGTGTGTGGATCTGCAGGCTCCTGTTGCTTGTGTCAAGTCCTCTGGGGATGTGAGAAGCTAGCTGGGGCCTGAGATCATCTCTCTGCCAGCTCTGAAGAGTGCTGTGGCAATAGTGTGGCTCTGGCTGGGCTGAGCTCAGACATATTTTGTCAGTAGGAGGTGAGTGAATTTCGTTAAGATTTTGGAATATTGTCATGGCTGCCAAATAACACCAGCACTGAGTTGGATTGCGTGCATAAGCCAGAACACTTGTGAAGACCACTCATTTCTTCTTTCAGTCACGTTTTGTGTCTTGTTGGCACTTAGCAGGTTCCAGTGATTCAGTGCCTGGTGCTGCTGTGCTCCCCAAGGGGTTTGTGATGTGCTCCCCACTGGAACCCCTCCAGCCTGACAGCCAGGTGCTGGCACACTGAGCTGAGTGCCCAGCCTCTGGAATTACTGACCTTGCAAAAGCTTCTCTGCTGAGAAATCAGGCTGGTTAGTGATAAAATCATAAATAGGAATCCAATTTAAAAAATGCAGAATTTTGTCAGCTGTTTTTCTGCTTACAGCAGAAAGCAGCCCCTAGGCAGCTTCAACTGCAGGGCCTCAGTGTCTTGCTTAGGAAGGAGAGTTTGTGTCTGGGGTGCTCCCTGCTGTGACTCTTCCTACAGTCTGACCTGCAGCAGTGTCTGCAACATCACAGGTGGAATTGCTTCATGCAAGAGGTATATCCATGGCCTAGGGAATATTTCACCCAGAGCAATTTTATCTTACCTCTGTTAAAAAAAAAAATCATCACAGGAAGCCTGAAGGCAGGAAAGCAGTGTTCTCTTTTATGGGAGATGTTTTGATGTCATGATCAGCAGGAGAGGCAGCAGCCAGAGCTGTATCTGCAACAGCAGTGTCATTTAGCTCTGACAATGTCTCACTGTATCCTTCTCTCTTGTAGTTCCTGTGGAGCCATCTCTGAGTTGTGGTGAGAGGTTTGTTTTACCCATGGCACAGCCAAGAGGAAAAAGTGACCTCTGTGAACAGCAAGATGTGGGGGAGGGAAGGCAGTGGGGAACCCAGCTCAGCCCCATCATCCCTCCTCGAGTTGATGCAAATCCTGCTCGGCTGCTGCTGGAATCTGCTCACTGCCTCGGTAACTGGCCCTTCTTGAGCTTCTCATAAGCTCTTTAGATGTGGTGTGACAGGTATGTCAGACAAAATTTTAGACTGGAACATCATGTGCAGGTTGCTAGAGGTTTTCTTTAGGCTGGGGGTTGGTCTGTGCAGGTACCAGGCAAAGACAAGGAAAGGTACCCTTCAGACAGAGTTTTATATGGAGCTCAGGGATTAGAGAGGCCAGACGTTTTTATGCAAATATCCTCTATCCTATTTGAAGCTTTTCTGTTCACAGACAGAGAAAAATTAGAGTTGTGTCTGCAGCTTGGGCTCTTTTGCCCCTTCTGCTTTAGGATGCAGTGAGGAGGGAATTCAGGTGAGGCAGCAGCAGAGTGGAAATTACCTCCTCCTGACAGGCACAGTCTGTCCAGGGGGCTGGACAGCACTCTGTTGTGAGGAGGTAAAGATTAAGTAACCCAAAGTTAAAACTTTATTAAGTGAAGTTACAAACAGGCTGCCTGTCCTTGGAAAGAGGCACCAAACAGGTGCAAGTTCTGCTGATTTGACCTTGCCAAGGCCTGTAGTGAGACAACACTTTGAAGCTTTTAGTTTTAAGCTGAAAATGGGTAGGTTTAGATGAGATATAAGTACAAAAAAGGTGGTGAGACACTGGCCCAGAGAAGCTGTGTATGCCCACCCCTGGAAGTATTCAAGGCCAGGTTGGATGGGGCTCTGAGCCAGTGTCCCTGGACACTGCAGGGGTTGGAATAGGTGATGTTAATGTCCCTTCCAACCCAAAACATTTTGTGACTGCTGTTCCATGAGGTGTGAGTGCCCAACACATCTGAAAATGAGGTATCAACTATTGACATGTTCAGTACTTTTTCAGAAAATAGATCTAACAAGAAGCTACAGTAGTGTATTCATGTGTATTCAGGAGGGGAGCAGGTTTCACCATTTCAGTGCTGAAGAAACCAGTCACTCCTCCAAAATGGTTGCTATTTGCATTTATTACTTTTAGTTGCTACTTGTAAGAATTCTCAGCATGACATTGCTCAGTCCCTTTAATTCCCTCTTTGTGAGGCCTTCTTTCTAAGTGTTTGCTCCCAAAGCTGTTGAGAGGGTGGCAGAAAACATGTTTACTAGCAAGGTTTTTCATACACTGTTTCAACTTGGGTGACTTGGACTGTGAGGCTGCTCAGGATGTTTTATGAAGAATATCTCATAAAGGGATGATGTTGGCAGGTTGCTTTCATTACAGTGGTCAAATTTAAATTCAAGTGGCACTTTTTGTTGCTGAGTTATACTGCCTGTAGACATTACTGTACATGGCATGCAACACAGTACTTACTCAAGAATTTGTTAGTTTTGGAGTTACAGACCTGCAGCAATCATTAATTAATGTAAGAGAATGGATTTTTTTTTCTTAGAGTATAATTTTTATGGGGTTAAAGGAACATTTCCTGAGAAGTAACTCCTTTAGCTTGACTTTTTGACTTTTTCTTTAAAGGAAATATTTACTTTAAAGGAAATAAACCAAGGGATAATGTCTTGCAGAATTTGCTAAGTCCAAACTGTTCTCCCTCATTTTATTTCCTGATAAAGCCTTGTTTCTTCAGAAGGATTTTTCATTTATTTAAGATTTGATATGAATTTTGCCTTTTATTGAAAACTGACTAGTAAATGTTTATTTTTAGGGGCCAACAGTTACAGCTGGTTATCATTTATGATCAGCTTCAACTTCTTCCCTTTCTCTTGTTCTGCTAACTTGCTTGCTGTTCTCTGCTTAGTTTTATCCTTTTTTTTCCCTTACCTTCTCTCATCTTCATTTTCCTGCTTCCCCAGTGAAGTTTCCTGTTTCTCCTTCAGTTACTGCTTGTGGTCTTTTTCAAAAGTGTAATTTGACCAATGACAATAATCTTATTTTTAAAGCAGAAAGAGTCCAGAAGAGAGGTCTGGAGAGTAAGAGGTACATGATGTGAAGAAGGGAGTTCAAGATGTCAGGGAGGCCTTACTGTCAGTGCAGAGGGTAAGGCAGCACTGCAGATTCTGGAGGTGGAGCAGGAAACTCTCTTATACTGGCCAGAAAATTGGGAAAATGAGAAGGAGGGATGAAAAGGGGGAAAAGGATGGAACTAGGCAGAAATTGTGAAGGTTGGACATAAGGAAAATAAAATGTGCACCAGAAGAGGGAAGCAGAGCAAAAATCAGTGTTTCTCTCCTTTTATCAATTTGAAATCAAGTCCTGCCAAAGGTACAAACAGAGAAAAAGAAATAAGGGCATGATAAAAGCTGGTCTGCATCAAGCTCTGAGGCTGCCATCATCATGACTGCCTTGTAGCTCTCTTACTAATTCATAGACAGATAT
Organism: Notiomystis cincta; assembly: GCA_013398075.1. Classification (NCBI taxonomy): domain Eukaryota; kingdom Metazoa; phylum Chordata; class Aves; order Passeriformes; family Notiomystidae; genus Notiomystis; species Notiomystis cincta. Next base: position 56,257 of record VZRX01007774.1, read on the forward strand.
AATATTCTCTCCTCCTCATCTACCAGAAGAGTGGTGTGGTCTCATCCTCTGTTGCTTGAGGCATCTGAGTGTGCAAGTTAATGAATGCAGAGGTGTCTCAGGATCTCTGCTGAGAAGCAGGTTCCTGCAGTGAGATCACTGTCTGCAGGACCTGGAGGAGAGAGACTTCCATTGTCCTGCTCCTGCTTTAGGAGGAAATGGTGGGAACTTTCAGGATTGCTGGGTCACACCTGGGGTAAGATAGCATTGTTAATCAAGGCTGTGGGTTCATGGAAACAAAATAGCATGATTCTGGCTAGATTTTAGTAATTAATGCTCTTTTAATTACTGACTGATTATATCTGATTATCTACCTTTCTATGATTATACTGAGTGTCAAGGCAATGGTCACTGGCCCATGCTTGTGTTCTACTTTTTTAACATTTCTTATTTCTAAAATAGCTTTATTTTTAGCCCTCTGTAACCTCCCTGGAGTTCTAAAATGTGTTGGGTAGTTACATCCAGAGTGCAGAAAATGCCTGGCCATTTTTTCCCAAAACACCTTAGTGCATATTATCTGGTATTGCATATCTGAAAATGTTCATCATTAACATAAGTATTAGGTTAAGAAAAATTTCTCTGTTGTCAGAAACCCCAAAAGTATCATTTTACTGCTTTGCAAATGAAACCCAAAATACCAGTGAGGATTTTTTTTTTATTTTTTGCATCATCATTGGCAACTTTGTTATGCTTCTCTTGTTCTGGACCACTGTGGTTTAATTAAGTCATGATTATGTTTTGAAATTTGTCTTTTGTTGTCCTTAACTTGTTTCAGCAAGTCTTACACTCTGGTTTAGTCTAGAAAATCAGAGGAAAATTATAAAGAAATTTCCTTTATGTTAATTTTCTTTCTTTGCAGTCTGCTGTGTAACCCTAGTTCCCTTGTGAGGCTTATGAGTTCCTGAGTGCTTTATTAGTTATTTAGTTGAAAACATTTTAGGAAATGTTTCTGTATTATGATTATTGCTAATGAGCTATGTGCTAAACAAAAGTTGTCCATCTGTGGTCTTCTCAGCTGCTTTCAAATTACGTTGGATATAATCAGAGAACTTGAGGACAGATTATAAACACAGCTTGCCTTTATTGAGGAAGAACAGGTACTCTTGAGTTCTGAGCCCTTCAGAAAAATCTCTCCAAGAAAACCAGGTCCCTGAATGGGAGCTGAACTCCTGAAAATCTGTTCCTTCAGGCTTTCTTTCCACCTCTTGCTCTGCTGGAACAATAATCCAAGGCTGACCTAATCTCGGAGCTGCAGCAGACAAACTTTGCAACTGAACACTCTTGTTCCAGATGATTTCTGACTGGAGATTTACTCCATCAGTTACACATTATCTTCTTTTGGGACATGCTAAAGCCATTTAAAATACTGTAAATTAGCATGATGTCCACAGGAAAAGGATTGCTGTGTGAGGTAAAGTATCCCTGCAGCCAGTCAGCACTTGTCCTGGTGGCTTGAGGCTGTGTGAGCTGATGTGCTTCAGATTTCTATTGGGCATCCCTTGGCCAAAGCAGATGAGAATGACTCCTTTTGTCCTGTCTGTTATTATCAGGCTGCTCTGGAAAATGAACACTGTTGAATGAAAAGAAAGCAGCAGATGACATTTTGTTTTCTGCACAAGCTAGTGTATAGGATCTTTGTTTCTCAGATGTGGTTTTCAAGAAGATGTGCTAATATTGCTGCTATTCTAGCTGTGGCTCTTTTGTTCAAGCCTGAATGTAGATTTGTGGGAGTTGGGATGTCCATTTATATCAGTGAGCTCTGCCCTTGTAAAATTCCATGGATGCCTAATTTATGAGTATGTATATTGTGAATAAGTCTTTTTTTAATATTACTGTAACATTCTTTTTCTGAAGCCTAATCTTATTTCTCTAAAAAAAGATGGTCATATTTTCAGAACAATAACATCCAAAAACTTTTGCCTGTGTGCTGAGATTACACGTGCTCTTGATAACAACACTCCCTGTTCTAACCCAGCAGTGAGGGGCAGGGAGACACACTGTGATTTAAACCAGCATTAGATCTGGAGTTCCAGTGTTTCACAAACAGCTGTCACACACACAGCTCTGGAAATCTTCTCACTTTGGAGTGTCTTAGTCATCCTCGTTGCTGTTTTCCACAGCTGGCCAGAAAGCTCTTGTGCATTGTTGCTGTGCCAGCAAGACCTGGAGGCTGCCAGATGAGTGACCTACATTGTGCCAGTGAACAGGAGCTCACAGAGTGAGTGAGGTTTGAAAGTGTCTGCATACAGGGTTTTGGTGACATTCTCATGGGTGATTTGAGGATCATGTGGGAGCCAGGAGTCTCAGCTGGACTTTCGAGTGTCCCAGCAGCCTGACTGGGTGGATTCATATACTCTAATTTTTGATCATCCAGTTTTGGTCCATGTCAGTTAGGAGGCCAGTGTTTATGTACAGTCACTTAGGAGGCAGTTCAGCTCTGCAGGAGCAGGAGCAGTCAGAGCAGGAGACTGGAGTGTTATTTGAGTTATTCTCCTGTGTAGACGTCAGTAGGCTCAGCTGGGTACATAGTTCCTGCTGAACAAAGGATACATCATCTTTAGGGCTGGTTTGGTTTTTGTTAAGGTTTTAAAAGTCACTAGAGTGATGTTCCAAAAGTTCACTAGTTTCATAAATGAAGAAATAGCAATAACATGGGTCATCTTCTGCCAGCTGGATGCTGGTAGTTTCAAAATGTCAGATGCCAAGGCTGCGAGCGTGGTGTATGAAGAAGGTGCTAATGAAGTGCAGGGTTTGAGTACAGCAGTACTTTGGAAGACTTAATGTTCCTTCATTTCTTTCTGCCCCAAAGACTCTGCATTCCTACACAGGTTTATTGCACCCTGGTACATCATGATCATTGAATTAGCTGTCCTTGCAGCTTTTCCTCTGCTGGCTTGGGACTTCACGATCAGCGTGGCTCCAGCAGAGTCCCTGGGCCCTGCCAATGGGGAGGGAGCACCAATATACAGAGAGGGGATGGGTGGGCAGGCAGATGCACACTCAGGCCAGCTGCAGAACCTCAGACAGACTCTGAAACTTCTCACACCCTCCTTCCCATCTCTTAACCTCTGCTCAGCAGTACAGTCTGGGCTGGCATGGCTAAATACAGAACCGTGGGAATCCTGTTCCCCACTTAGGGACTGACCTCAGCAGTGTCCCTGTGTGGATATGATGGAATTACTTGGCAGTCCAGCAGTGGCTTCCTTAGAAGGGTAGTGAGGGGAAACAACTTGAAGGCAGAAAAACAGCTTCCTCCTGTTTCTACCAGTACCAGTCAAGCCCAGCAAGTCTGGCCCCATGCCCTGTAGCTGCCAGTGGAGTCCCCTGGCCAAAAAGAAGGTGAGCCTGTGTCAGTGGGCTGGTTTGGTGGCCAGACTACACAAAGGGTTGTTACCAGGACCTTTCAGTTCCATTATTTTTCTTTTATATGCTGTTCTTTATGACACTCTTTATGATTCTCTTCCCTTTCTTTGGAGTTTTCCACCATTCTGGTATTGTTTACTGCAAATACTTGAGCTAACTTATAGTAAACTCCTTGCTCACTTCACAGGGATGGAGACCTGTTGCTTGGCAATGAACTGGCTCATGTATGTAATCACCTGTGCCATGATGAGCTCTTAAACATCAGGAGAGCTGTTGCAACTCTCTGAATGGACAAGAGGTCTTGTCAAAGAGTTTTGGCATTCTGTAGGTTGGCAAATCCTCACCTATATTGTCATTCACCTCTCTAAGAATGCTTTCTGAGGCATGAATTATGCAAACAAAGGTTGCTTCTTCCCTTGTAGGTCGGATTTATTTGTGTTCACTAATTTTTTTTTAAATCAGTTTGTCAGCTCTGAAAGACTCCGTCGTACTGTTCTTCTGGCTTTGTTGTTGTTTGGTTTATCTTTTCCTTTAATACTTAGGTTCATTTGAGTGATAGATCCCTTACTACAGCTGATAATGAATTTGAGTTTGTGTAGGAATCCTGGGTGAAAGTTGCCTGTACATATTATAGGTTTAGATTTTGACAGGTTTTGGAAGAAGGATCTTCTACAAATGCTTCATTTTGAAGCAGTTCCTTGGAGCTGAGCTTTCAAAAGTAGCTCAAATTCAGAAGTTACTTGAGGCATATCCTTAATGAATATGAATGCAAAAAAAAAGAAAAAAAGAAATTCATTAAAGTTTCTTCTGCTTTAAAATGAAGGGTTTTGTCCTAAACAGTACTTGCTGACACCTGCAGATACCTTTAGAGTATCAAATAGGGTATATATTCAAATAAAGCAATATTTAAGTTCTGCATTGGGCTTGAACTTAGGCTGCATTTGCCACAAAGTGGTGGTAGCAAGGTAATACCATGTGTGAGTTCCAGTTTGTTGATAATAAACTTGTGAAAATAACTGGAAGTAACTGGACTCTGCTTTTGTGTGCAGCTGTAATTGGAAGAGGATTTTACAAGACTCTTTAATGTAGTTGGAATGTGTGTGTAATCTTTTGACCTTGTTCTTAGTTTTTGATGACTGTGGCATGTTAAGTGCTGATAATTGGGTTTGCTCTAGGCTGAAACCTGACCTGCTCTCTGCAAAGGAGAAGATGAGATCTTCTATTGGAAGAGGCACTCAAAGGGCCTACCTTAGAAATTGCAGGGCCAGGGCTGCTGAGAGTAAAGATCTCTGAAATATGGCAATTCAGAGGGGCCTGCTGTCCTAGGGACTGCTTCTCTTTCAGCCTAGTTTGAATTGGACTTTTCACCCAAAGGTTTTTGTCCTCTAAATTTTCTTTCCTGTGCCATCTGGTTTGCCTCATAACTCAAGCTGCCTTATTGTGAGAGCTGCCTTGTGGCTTCAGCTGGTGGAATGTGAGTCCTGGGTATGAGAGCAAGAGGCAGGTGCTTTTCACTCTGCTCTTGGAAGGGGAGTCAGCTCTCTCTGTTTAAGCCATGTGCAGATGAGGGGAGTGTCTGATGCCTTTGTGGAAGGAGTATGCAGCAATCATAAACAGCAGCAGGAACTGCCAAGGAAATGGAGCCAAAGGGACTTCTAAAAACCTGTCCAAAGGGATCAGAGCAATGGACCAACTTGCACCTTGTGTTTCAAGCCATCCTTTCCTGCCTGTCTCAAACAGTGTTGCTGGAACTGATCTTTCTTATTTTAAGCTTTCTGTGTGGGAGGAGTAAAACTGCTGAAATGTTTCTGAGTAGTTTGCACAGCACAGCATTGTTAGCTCTGCTTTTCCTATTCCTGTTGGGTTCCTTGACAGATATTAGGAATACACAACATGGGTCCAGCTAGAGAATATCAGACCAACTGTCCCTCCAGCTCAGTATCCCATTCCTGCCAGCAATTAACAGATGCCTGTGTACCTTTGTCTAAACCTTTCCTAGCCTCCTACCATGTATTTTCAGCTTATGAGACTTTCTAGCCATAAATCTTGCTTGTTAAATGAAGAGTTGCAGCTAACTTTCTTTTCTCTTATGTTTTAGAACTAAAAAAGTAAAGAAGGCACCTGCTCCTCCAGCCAAGGAAGAGCAGCCCAAATTAACCATTTTTGAAGAGGAGGTGGATCCAAATGAAGGACTCTTTGGCCCAGAAAAAGATTTCTCATCAATTGGTCCCAGAAGAAAGATGAAAGAGAGTAAATCTGTTCTATATTTGTATATATACAGATTGTTTTATCTAAAGTATGTATATAACTGAGCCTTTAAATTACAGTGATGCATAGTGTACAGGCTAAATAATGACTTGGAAACATTAAGGCAAATCTTCAGCTGAACAGAATCATCCAGAATCATTCAGAAAGAACAAATGAAACCTGTAGCTCCCATAGCTATTCTCTGTAAACATTTTGAACTGGGATATTAAGGTCTGTGGGAGCTGGCTGTCCCCCACAGTAACAGGAGTAATGTGACCTACTTTTGAGTGCTAGGAAAAAGCAGATTTACCAAGTCCTTGGAGTGCAGAGTATCACTGCACTTTGTGGACTGGAAGTCTTTGGAAAAAAAAAAGAATTGTCTTCATGATCTGTTTTTGCAACCCAACTAGCCAGATTTACTAGTTAGTGTTAGTGCAGGCATTGTTACATAGCATGATTTAACTACAGCAGTTTCTGATTCCCCTTTGTAGATCTGAAATTGTTTGAAGACCCAGACCTGGGAGGGGTGGTGAGACTGGGGGACTCACTCCTGCTGCCAGCTGCCTGTGAGCACAGCAAGTATGTGCTGAGCAGGGATCCTGAGGAGGACACTGAGGAACTGCTGAGGTACTCCTCTCAAATCTGTCATGTGGCATGAAGGTTGTCTGAGATGTGGTTTAGATCCTGAAAGAGATGAATTTGGGGGCAAAGCTTAAATATTCAGAATGCAAACGGCGAATCAATACTTGTACTGACAAGGAAAACCTAAGATGTGTGTCATGGAGCTTGGACATCAAACACATTAAAAAGGAAATTGGGAAGAAAGGTGAGGTGCAATTATTCTGTGATTCCAGAGGAAGGGCCTTGAAGGCCCAAAGTGTGCTATCTTGTTCTTGTTTTCCAACATGACACTTCTGCTTCCTGCAAACAATCCACAGGGAACCTGACCTCCATTGTGAAAGGTGGGGAGCAAAGCCCAGAGATGATGAGCAGTTCAGCTTTAGGGACCTGAAATCAGGGGTCTTGCCACAGGAGGAATGGTTTTCACTCTGATGGCTCACAGACTTCTGTGCATGCTTCCAGGAGGGATCCTGTGCATACCTCCACAGCAGGAAAGGACTCCTCATCACCCTGCATTTAATTTTTAATCTAGTTGGAAGGAGAGCTGGAGCTCAGAGTTGCAGGAGGGTATAATATATTGCTTCTCCCTTGACAGTGTAGCCCTGGAACACAACAGCACATGATGCATTTATCCCTGACATCTCTCTCACAGGGCTGGTTCGCCTGCACTGATGTTCCTCAAGAGATCAAGCAGGGAACCAGTGCTTGGAGAGACACAGGGAATCTGTGCTGCAGTAATGAGTCAAATTCATTCCTTCTGGGTCTCAAGCTGGCATCTGAATCATGAGGCCAGCCTGCTTCCAGTGCTAATTTGTGTCAACCAGCTCCTGTTAGGATGTATGATTTCCACAGCAGGTACTAAACCCAGGAGAGAGACTCTGTGTGTGGTTTCAAACCTCTCCTGAAGCAGGTAATTTTGCAGCTGTTACTTTCTATGCATGAAAGAGTGCTGGCTATCTCAGCAGTAATACCTGGCTTACTTTAAACAAAGGTCAGATTGGGCTGGGTGCCATCCTGCATTACACCCTGACAGCCCACCTGATGTTTATAGAAGCTGATGGGGCAGGACATGAGCTGATTCCATGCTGTGGTATACTGGGAGCAAACACACGTGTGCTTGCAATATTTCCTGGTCTGCTGGTGATCTCAGCATACAGCTCTTCATCCAGAGCATTCATATGACTAGAGGAGAAGGGCCTGTTCCAGTGCAGTCCTTGCATTTTTATCCACTAGAGAGAACTTCTCCATCTGTCATGTTAATGCCTTTTGGATTATATATGCTCAGGGAAAGGTCTCTGAAGTCTGCTCTGAGACCAATAGACCATGTTTTCAGATCAGTTTGGGATCATCAACAACACAGCACACCCAGATGGTTATGGGAACCCATGGGAAAAGATGTAATTTCTTTTAAATTCCTGTAGTTTTCATTTATTCCTGATTTGTCTCAGTGCTTCCAATAGCTGATAAGTCATCAAGATACAGTTGAAAATGAATATATGTAATGAAGCAGAGAATCATGCCACTGGTCCAGTGGGAAAGTTGCTATGGGAATCCAGAGGCAACTTCTGGCTGTGCAAGAGGTATAGGCAGATAGGTCAGGATCTGTTGACCTGTTTAGGTGCCTAACACCCTCTAAAATTCCTCTGGTAAACCCATTTCATGGTGTTATCTGCACATCATAGAGGGCTGGTGAACTCAATGCAAGGCAGTTGAGGGTAATGGAGAAGCTGGTGTCAGAGAGGGGAGGAGCAGTGGCAGTGCTGGTTTAACCTAATGCAACACTTCACCTCCCCTCTGTGCAAATTCTCTGCAGTCACCTGAAATCCCATAGTGGAACTTTCTCCAGTGGTAGGGCAAAATGCACTTTGTTTTCTGTTCAGCTGGAAGCCTCAGCAGAACAGTCAGGTCTCCTAAATGTAGAGGCAGCATTTGAATCCTCTCCCACCTTCCCTTACCACCAAGCTGGTGTTGAATGTTCTTGCAGGGCAGTACCACAGTCTCTTTTCCAGGCAGTGACCCTTTGTGGTGAGAAAATGTTCAACAAAAGCTGAACTCTGCAATCTCCCTGGCATGGGAGCTTGAGCTTATTTTTAGGGCTAAGAATAAGTCTTGCCTCTGCCCTGTATGTGTTGACAATTACTCTCCTTTTCCAAAAGGGGCTGAAGAAATCTCTCCCCAGCCCTCAGATCAGAGTAGGAGCTGTGACAGCCAATTCCTTTAGCAGGCTAGAGCTAGATATGCTACTAGAAATGGAAATGGAGACATCTTGGTCTCTTGTACATAGTTGGTTATATCATAAAGAAGGTTTATCTGGACACATTTTGTTAAGACCTAGGACTGTCCTGAGCTATGATGCATCAGCAGCTCTCTGGTAGGTCCAGAAACCTGGACATATTCACTGCACTCCAAGGGAGTAGCTGAGTAATGCAGATGTGGGAGCTCTTCACTGGTGTGGTGAACGTTCACATGTACCTCAGGGTCTGCTCACATGTGTGTGGTAGATCTGAGCAGTGTCTGACTCACTGTGAATCACAGGCAGAGTTAGGAGAGAGCTGCCTAAGGCAGAGAAGGGCAGAACCTCCTTCCAAGAGGGGGTGAGAAGAAGATAATGTTCAGAGCAGAACACAGGAGCAACCAAATCCTTTGTGATCCTTGTGGTACCTGAGTGGTTGTAGCAGCAGTAGCAGCACAGCAGTGTCAGCACAGCAGTGAATCCTCAGCAGTGACTGTAGCTCGTGAGGCAGAGGCTGTTAAGGAGACAAATGAGTCTGCAAAATGTGTGTGGGCTGTGCTTGTCACAACATGAGGGAGAAGAGAATCTGATAAACGTTCTCATTGCAAACTGAAGACTGTGCTCTCTCTGGATACTTGCTCATATGAAATGAGAATTACTGTTTTAAATAGAATCACCAACTTTACATTAACAAGTGCTGAGTGTTAAGAAGAACCAATTGCATTGTAAGTGCAGTGGGAGATTTCATGGGCTTTATCCCATGGGACTCTACAAAGCAGATCCCTGAAGAAGCCAAAGTCTGCTCTCCTGAAGTCCAGGGTACTGAGTTTGCTGAGCACCCACTTCATTGTCCTGAAAGACTCAAATTCCACCATTTCATGGTCACTGCAGCCCAGCTGCCCTTGTGCTTCATATTTCCCACCAGCCCCTCCTTGCTGGTGAGAACAAGGTCCAGCCTAGAGCCTCTCCTTGTTGGCTCCTTTGTCACTTGGAGAAGTAAATTGGCCTCACTGAATTTGAGGGACCTCCTGGATTGCCTAAGCCCTGCTGGCTGTCCTTCCAACTGATATTGGGGTGCTTGGAACCCTCCATGAGGACCAAGGTTTGTGAATGTGAAGTTATTCCTGTGTGTAGAGTACCTTATCCACTCACTCTTCCTGCTCAGGTGGCCTGTAGCAAACCCTCACCATAATGTCACCTGTCCCTTTAATCCTGACCCCTGAGTGCTTGGATGGCTCCTCCTCTGAGGCTCATGGCTGAGCTCTGTGCACTCCAGCTGATCCCTGGCACAGAGGGTGACAGTCCCTCCTCACATCTCCTGCCTGTCCTTCCTGAAGAGCTGTGTCCTTCCATTCCAGCACTCCAGTCCCAGGACCCATCCCACCGTGTCTCCATGATGCCAGTGAGACCACAGCCCTGCAGCATGTGCTCTTCTGCCTCATTAATCTCAATCACACCTGCCTGGTGTGATGGATCAGGTTTTTGTGGAAAACCAGTGCTGGAATTGATCCTGTGAATGTTGCAGCACCTCCGTGGGCCCTCAGAGTTACATAAATTATCACACATCCTAGCCTGAAATAATTATCACAGCTGTCTGAGCAGCCTTTTAGGAGAGATTTAATTAGCTTCACCTTTGTTAATGAATAGGGAGCTGAGATGCAAGGAAGCAGCTGTCAGCACAACATTTGTCTTTTTCCAGTTCTGCTGAAATAAAGTGTCAGCAGCAGGATGGATCCCAGTTCTGCTGCCCTGTGATGGCAGATCTGGTGTGTTCCTTTTTAGGCTTACACTGATAACCCTTTCAGGAGCATTATATTTTTAAGGCTGAGGCTGTTTGTGGAACTGCACCCCAGACACTGTTTTGTGCATAGAGCTTCTTGAGCAGATTTGTCAGCCTCAGGTTTGCCAAGGAACTGTTGCCACCCTCGAAGCAGAAAAAGTTTGCGTGTTCTTCTTTCAGCAGACATTAGCAGATGCTGAATTCAGAGAGTAACACATCTTCAGCCTGTCCAGGAGTCAGGTGGGGCAGCATCTCCAGCACCAATGCTCACTGTCCTGAGAGTATGGGAACAACACTATAGCTGGGGAAAAAGCTCTGAGAAACTCCAGAGGGGTTTTGTGTAGGTCCTTTGGGGAGAGGGTCATTTGGGCAGTGTACAGGTGGAAGAGAAGGCTGCAGTAACTGAGTCAGAAATTTCCTGACCACTCCAGGGCAGTTTCTCTTGCTTGCTATGACTGAACTATGGGGAAAGATCCTTGATTTGGCTGCAGTAGGTTACAAATTCTTCTCTGATGGTTTTCTTTCACAAAACCAAATTCTTTTCTGCATTTTTTTTTTCATTCCTGTGACATATCGAGACGCTACTTAGAAGCATTAGAAAAGCTATAAAGTAGACTTGCCAACAAAGCAAGAAGTTTTTTCTAGACTGGAAACATTAATCCTTGCCCCACCCCTAGGAAGGTGTACAGGTTGTGTAAAATAATGTAGAGAGGTGATGTGGAGTCCTAGTGTAGCAAGAGATGCTTCTGCTGGGCTTGAGACCCCACAGATTTCAGCCATCTCGCCCCAGGTTGTTTGTATTTTTGACAGACATCATTGGCTCAAGGGGCAAAAGCTGCCTGCTCTCCCCTGCCCCAGCTCTGCCTTTGGCTGGTGATTGGGGAGCTTTCTATAGAGGCAGGAGAGAGAGCTTTGAACTTCTTCAGACTGGAAAATTGACTTGTCTCATTTCCTAGGTGAGTGATGTAACCAGCAGGCTGATTTCCTTGGAGGGCTTCTTGTGGGACTTACCTGCACTAATGAGCCTGTTCTCTGGCACTCAGCCAGGCAGCACCACCAGGCTGCATCCATGCTCTTGGACTCTGCAGCTGCAGAACACGGGCTCTGTGTGCAGCTGCCCCCAGGGAATGGTCCCTGTCCCACACCAGCTTCAAGCTGTGCCAGAGAGTTTTTTGGAGGAGGGCTAATCTCTCCAGACCAAAGCCATGCCAGTGGTTCTTGTAGCATTTAAACAATACAGACTGTCACAGTCCAGTGTCCAGACATATTTCCTGGCCTTGGTTAAAATACCACTGTAAATTTACCTGTAATGGATTGCAGGGGAAAGCTGAAGCAGGAGGAGAGATACCCCCTTCACAGCCCCCAGTGCTTGGCATTCCTGGGGTTAACTCCAGCCTGTATCTTTCCCTGGGCCTTGCTGGACATCACACTGTCTCTCCTGACCATAGCTGACCATGGACAACAGATGCTTTGAAGTATCCTGCCTATTTTTGGACATAAGTCTTTTCCCAAGTTGTAGATGTGATATTACAGCACTCCCCAAGGCTTCACTAAGGTATCTCTCATAGTTGGAATTAACACCAGACAAAATAAAGATAATAAGATAGGGAAGGGTGAAAGTCTGTTCTGCAAGAACTGCAGTTAGTTGCACAACTGAGCTTCAAGCATGAGCCTTTTGGATACTTTAGCAAATTATGGGAGTCTTTGTCTCTTGCTTTCATTACAGATTGTCCTCATTAAAGCATTCCCAGCAAGCAGAGGTCACTGTCCCCATCATGTTGTACATGCAGACAGTCATTCCTGTCCCAGACATCTGGCCCAGAGAGAAGGGACAAAGTCCAGAGAAATGGCATCTAAAATGTTGATGTTCTTGAGGCAGCTGCATCTGTCTCCAAGTCAGAACTCGTTTACTGTCTGGAAGTCCACATGCCAGCAGTCAGGAAGGGCTTTGTGACAGCCTTTCTTCAGTGAGGGCTTGGTTGCTTTCTGTGTCAGAGAGAATTTCCACCAATAGAGTCTGTGAATCAGCACAACAATATGGCAGGCATTTTAAACAATGTGGTGCTGCTTTTCTTCTACAGAAAAAGAAAGAGACTAATTAAAGAATGATTAATTACATGGATTCTCTGCCTGATTGTCTATAAAAAGATGGGGTGGGAAGGTTCTTCCTTTAATCTTGCTTCAGAATAGTTGCTTGATTTTTTTCTTCCTCCTCCTGGCCTGGAGTTAAATATGGTGGTAGTTATGCACTGTAACAATTCATTTGCTTTCAAGAAATAGAAGTCCTTGTTTCTATCTCTGCCTGAGGCATTTTGCATTTTACCTCTTTAGTTTTGCAGACAGTTGTGTCTCACATGATCAAACAGCAGTGGATCAAACAGCTTGCCTAGCACTGCAGTGCTGAAAAGCAGGTTTTGAGACAAAGACCACATATTATCTGCTGTGTTCTCTCTAAGAGACTTCTGTCTAACAAGGTCTTGAAAAAATCCAGGACAGAAAAAGGAAATTACATCATCAGTTTCCAGACTTTGTTCTGCAGAATCTTTGGCTTGAAAGCAGAACATCAAACCCCCACCCCCTAAAAACCCCTCCACCTACTGGACTGGACCTTTTGGGGGTATTTTTTTGGCTGTGCTGAGTGGTTTTGTTGCTGTGATTAGCACAGAAACTGGAGTAGAGAATTCAGAAGTTGTACCATCATACCAGGTTAGTGAGCTGGATTTACTGCTGCCCTTTCTGGGTAGTGCACCTGGTTCAAAATCCTGCTTCCTCCATATGGTCTCTATGAATATTGTGTATTGTTCCTTTGCTTATTTTGTTTTCTGTTATTTAAGACCAAAAACTTCATGACATGAACACTGATTCATTCACTATTTGTTTATGCCAAGAAATACCAGCCCTAACAAGTTTTGTTTATTACACAGCAAAGAGAACAAGAACATGTCTTGGCAATGTGATCACAGGTGTGATACCTCTTGGATATCAGAGTCTGCAACAAACAGAAAGGCCTGGGCTTAAATGAAATTAATTTCTTTGTAGATGAGGAATTCAGAAATTCATTGAGTTTGCTTTGTAAGTTAAGCAGGATATGTCACCCACAAGGAAACATGGAAAATAAAAGACATCAGAAATCTTATCTAAATAAAAGAGAATATAATCTCCAGAGTTACTCAGAGGATGAAATTTGAGGTGCTGCCTGCTGGAATACCACAGGTAGAGTTCCAGGTGCAGAACTCTGAGGCAGTGAATGGCTCTGTCCATCTGTTGGTCTGTTCAGGTGTTCCTTAGTTTTAGCTATCAGTGTTCATACTATTGATTTTACAAGAGTGGCATTGGTTAAAAGTGACTCTTTTTAGTTTCCCTTTGAGAGTCACAAGAAGATCTGACTTCAGGAATGGTTTAACCTTAAAGGGTTCCAACTGTCTGTACACCAGAAAATTTAGGCTAATCCTGACTGACTTCATGGCCAGTTCCTGGTGGGTGTAGTTTGTCTCAGCCTGGGCAGTACCACTGTAAGTTCATCACAGATTTTAATGAGGGTGAACACAAAAAAGAGACCTTTGAAATCATGCTATTTGTCTTAGTAATAGTGGGACCCTTAGCTTGAGGGGGCTGTAGCTCTTGAGAACACCTGTGGTTTTAACATTCAAACAATATTGACTGGGGCTGGAGGAATAAAGTGTCTCAGAGAGGTTGGTTCTTTGATCATGTTCCCAGTTGTCCGGGACAGTTTCCTCATCAGTTGCTTCCCAAATTACAGAAGAGCTCAGCTTTACTTTCAACTGTCTGCAGAAAGCCCCACCAATTGTACTGCCCTGTGGTAGAGGCATTTACAGAACCTCTCCTCAGGTGACTGGTGAACAAAGAGAGAAAGGGAGGAATCACATTCTAAATGTCCCATTTAGGGAATTGTCCCGGTGGTTTCATGGGGGTCTGGGTAACCCCCCAAATGCCTCATTGCCTGTCAGTGAGGAAGTTATAAACTGTGTATTAGGAAAAGGCTTTTCACCCAGAGGGTGGCTGGGCACTGGAACAGGCTCTCCAGGGCAGTGGTCACAGCACCAAGCCTGACAGAGCTCAAGGAGCACTTGGACAGTGCTCTCAGGCACAGGGTGTGATCCTTGGGATGTCCTGTGCAGGGCCAGGAGTTGGCCTGGATGATCCTGATGGGTCCCTTCTAGCTCAGGATATTCAATGATCCAATGATTCTAACTACAAAAGGGAAATGAGTGGAAGAACCAAAAAATATATGGCATGAAATGATTTAATCATGCTCCAGGGACTGCCTACCTACAGTCATGGAGAAGAAGAAACTAAAAAGGCATCTTCCTTAGACTCCTGTTCCAGTGAGTGGAGCCTCTGGAGAACATCCTTCTTTTTCTTTCCTCCACATTTTGACTTTCCAGAGGCACACAGCTCTTGGAGTCACAAGACCAATCTATGACAAGGGCTCTCTTAAAACCTTTTAACAGCTCATGTGGGAACAGGGTTGGGCAAATGCAGCCTGCTGCATCTCTGATAAGGTCAAACAATGCAGGTAGGAAATACCCTGAGTGGTTTGAGGTGTTCTGGGTCATTTCAGTAGGAATCAGAGGAAAATTATCACCAAAAAGAGTTGTTGTATATGGTCACAGATTGCAAAACTTCTTCAGTTTCCCAGAACCTAATGTGAACACAGAATTTTTAAATCCATTGGTGATTCCCATTTCTTGTGATGGTTGATGGGGATGAAGAGGAAGCAGAGGTGAATGTGGAAAATTCTACTTTCTCGTGAAAATTTACAGGGAAGCAAACCATCCTGTCACAAATCAAAAACATTTGTTTCCCAAACTAAAATAAAGTTTGGTGGGTTTAGTAATTGCAAATTGCCTTTAATTTATACATTTGAAAACATGCTGTAAAATTAACTTGTATAGTGAACTGAAAATCCACATTATGAAAAAGATGCTTCTTACTAAAACTTCTATGGAGAGAGAAATTTATCAGAGTAGATCCTTTCCTGCAGAAAGTTTTGGGTTGAAAGATTGTATTTTCTGACAAACCAAAAAGCAATTCAGAAATTCCCAGGATGTTGCTGATGTTTTCTTTTCATTCCAGAGTTGAAGATGATTTTGAGAAACTCTTAGAGGTTACCTCCAGACCAAAACCTAAGGTCCCACCAAAACCACCACTGCCTCAGAAGCCAGCAGCTGCCCCCAGGAGCACTGATTCACCTTCCCTGGCAAAGCAAAAGGAAAACAGGATTCAGACAATGAATGAAGTGGACATTCTCCAGTATATCCAGGAAAATGAATCTATCAACAACCAGGATACCAGTCTTTTCTGAACATACATATTCTCAAAATGTGATGATGCTTCTTGGCCCCACCTCCCAGTGAGCTCAGGTGACAGCAGCAAGAACTGACCAGGTGTTTCTGCTGTCACAGTGCTCAGTTGTGTACCAGGGTACAGAGAGCAGCAAGGCTGAGTAGCAGAACCTCCAGGTGGGGTTTTCAAATCTGCAGCTGTGATCTAATGTTGCTCCAGATTTTCAGGGGTTTACAGGGAATGTGGGCCAGGATGCAGCACTACAGATTGTCCACTGCTATTTTAGTATCAATATAGTACAGTTTGGGCCAGTTGATTGAAAATGGTGAGGATGTTGTACACATGGCAACTGTGAATAATGTCCAGCAAATGGTCTGAGGCAGGATAGGATGCTGTTCCTGTCATTTTTGGGTAGTGTTTTTCAGCTCAGTGGAAAGGCCATTTTCCTTCTATCCAGTGCTTTTTTGTAGCAGCCTTTTCCTCCCTGACTGGTATTTCGGTAATTTTTAACAGGAATTGCTAAATTCAGTTAACAGTTCCTGTGTCTTTCCTGGAACACTGAAATCCCAGCTAAGCCTGGCAATCTGCTGCCTTAATTGCTGCACAAATGCCAGCTTGTAAGAGAACTTCAGGCCTGCAAAGATCACACTATGCATCTCTGATTCCTGGGGAGAAGAGCAGATGACTGAGGGTGGCTGAGAACACTGTCCAGGCATAGATGGAGGTGGCAATGCATAGGAGGTTTGGATGCTGTAGGGCTCCTGTGAACTCCAGGTTCACAAGGGCTCATTTTTTCCAGCCAAGTCTTCCTGGGTTTCCTCTGTAGTTGGTGGAGAGAGAGAGAGATTCTCCAGGAGGTGATTCAGTGCAGGTGTGTTAATGGAGGAAGTCTGAATTGCTCTCTGGAGTCACTCTTTCTCTCCTGTTCCTTCACTTCTCCCAGAATTTTAAGAACCAGCCATGGTGATCACTTCCACTAAGCAAAAATGAGTTTGTGTGATAGGATGGTGGTCTGTTCTTTACCATGCCATAAGGGGGAAGACAAAAAATAGGAAGAAAGTAACTGGAGAAATTTTAATATGCAGGGAAACAGAAACATTACAGAATAGGCATCCAAGACTTTCCCTCTTCTTGCCCAGCTCAGGCACTCTGGTTGAAGATACTGAATTTACACCTCATGTGGGTTGATGCCTTCTGTCATGCAGAGATTCCTGAACTCAATCCACATGTGGTCTAGCTAGAGATGAAGACAAGCTCCCCAGAGGAAAAATTTTAATATATTTAAGCCATATCATCATCCTAATATTTGCCTTTCTAATATAGAACAAAATCAATAGAAAGCATTATATATTTTTAATAATGAAATTATTTCTATTAACATTTCCTTTTTAAGCCAATGGGAAATATTATAAAGGTATTTTGCTTTGATGGGACAGATAAAATATAACCATTGGTTGTCCTCTGTGTGTGGTATGTTTTACTATAATAAAACATTTTGCTAACCCACAGGTGTTACTGTTGTTGCTGTTGTTCTCTAGGTTGTACAGTAGCAGCAAAGAATCGATTGCATTTAGCTCAGGAGGAGTGTTATGTGGTGTTAAAGTGTAAATAACTATGAAACCAGAAATGTAGCTCTGCTCATATTTCATTTGAGAGCAGCTAAAGGTACAGCCAAAGGTACTGCCTGGTCCTGTCTGTCCCCACAGTGTTCAGTGCAATTAGGAATGAAAAAAGGGGAATAAAAGCAGTGAGGAGAAAATAAATGCCTTGCCCAAGAGCAGGCAGGGAATAGCAGGCAGGAAGAATTAATTTATGGCAGCCTTCCTGTTGCACTCCCTGCTGTCATGAACAAGCACTGTATATTTAACTGAGGGCTCAGGGAGCATCATCTCCATTTCACTCAGCACTGTTTGGGGACACTGCTCACATGTGTGTGTTTCTGGACTGCAGCCCATCACATAGCCTGAACACTGCTAAAACTTCCAATCTGCAGGCCATGGATTTAATGATCAGTAGACTGAGTGTGGGTCTTCACCCTCCTTGAATGGACAAGGAATATTTTGTCCCCCAGCTCTCCCTAAAATTGTCAAACTACCCAAGCACAGGGAAGGAAGAGCTGTTAATTGTTTCCTGTGCTAGATTTTTAAGATTATTTTGAGGTCAGTATTTTACTTCAGAAAAAAAATCTAGCATTCCTGTCAAGAAACTGATATAAAAGGATCCTTCATAAACCCTGGTGTTATGCTTCTGTTTTAAAATGCAAATGTCTAGCTGCAGTCATATTTTTGGGCACTAAGAGGTGAGTTACAGTCATTGAATACATTATATATAATGAATCATTATTATATAAGAGAAGAATGTCAGAGAAAGGTAGCCCAGAAATACTGAACATACTATTAGAAGTTACATAGGAAAACTACAGAACATACTTTGCATCCTGCCAGAAGAGAACTTTCTTTTTTTTTCTTTCGTTCATATATCACTTCTAGTAGCAGCTATTTGATTAGCCTGCTCTTGACAGCTCTTGAAATTCAATTATGGGCACTAATGTAGTTGGCTGACAGTCATCACCTTCCAACATTAGCAACAGAGTTCACCAAAAGATTTGAAAAGCAAGAGTTATATTTAAATCCTTAAAAAAGATGGGAGCTTAGTTATTAGAACTCCTAATAGGTATCTCTCCTGCCTTACAAGCAGCTTCTTGTTTTGCATAACATTCTGCTTGCTCTGTGGTACAGCACTAATTGACAACTAACACTGTGTGCCTCATTATTTGGGTCACAGTTAAACAAATTATTTCACCAAGCTGAGTATTTCACAGATGGGTTGTGGGTCGTCAGCTCAGGTCTGTTCAGTTGCTGAATTTTTAGGAAAGCTAATTCCCATGTAGCCATAAGGCCTGGTTCTGTCAGTGGCAATTTGAGTTGAGTCTAAAACAATATATTAATTGAAATGGATATTTCTGCTGATTTTTGCCCAGATGTTAGCTTCTGCAAAGAAGCCAAGCTTGCTACAGCAGAATACACAAGTCAGCCTCTGATTTAAGGTCAGGAAATCCAGCACACTCATGAGGCACCTGCTGCAAATGAGCAATCCCTGAGGCTGTTAGAATTAATACTGGGTACCAGAAAGCTCTGATGTTTCACTTAGAAATGTGACTCTCACTAATTCACCAAGGATTCTTGAATCTTCCTGTTGTATGCATCAACCACATCTCAACTGAAGTGATCACACTTCAGTTTAAATGTAGAGAGAAGGATTTTACTGTGAAGTTTTATCTATATTCTTATATCTATATTCTTACTTTTCATCTCAACATCAACAACCGGAGTAAATTAAGTCACTCACTTTCTGTATTGTGCCCATTCCTTCCTTAATTCATCTTTAAACCCTCCTGATATAATTTTTTCAGCCCTCACTGTATCACTGATCTTCCTTTATAGCCTCCTTAATATTGTTATTTCATGTCATGCGTTGAACCTAACGAAGAATTCAAGTGATGGGAAAATCATGGGCACTGCTTTGAGTGAAGATACTAGCACTGGAAGGTGGTAAATTAAATTAATTGTCAAATTAAGTGCTGCTGTGAGAGTTCAGAAGTCAGTGAAGCTGCTTGAAGGATTGATTAGTTCTAGATATTTAGGGACTAAGTTTTATTCATTCCAAGATGTTATGGATGCTTAAAATTTATGTGGGGTCAAGGAGACACCATTTAGATTCATGGAAGAGAAATCAATCAATGGTTATGGCACTTAGAGCTTGAAAAGTCCTTGAGCTACAGGTTACTGGAAACAGGAGAATACTCAATGGCCAAGTATTGTATTTCCCTAGAGTGATCTGCTTTTGGCTGTTGTCAGGAATACTGTTCTGGGCTAACCCAAAACTCACGTGGAACGAGTCACTCAGGGAGGATTTGGTGACAGAGAACAGAACATACTCAGTGCTTTATCAGCAGCCTCCATGAGACCCCTCCACTGGCCTTACAACACCAAAGCAGGTTCTCCTGTTTACTCAGGAGAAATTCCTGCAGTCAGTGGAAATTTTGATTTGCAATATAGACTTTTTCAAAAGCTGCTTTTGACATGCACTGAGCAGTAAAAGTCCAGATGGTATCAGAGGAAGATTTCCAGAATGCTCTTCCAGATCCAGATCCTCTGCTCCATCTGGAATACAACACACAGTTCTGAGCCTCTGATACAGGAAGGACATGGAGCTGTTGGAGCAAGTCCAGATGCCCTGAAGCTGAGGGCACTGGAGCACCTCCCCTGTGAAGACAGGCTGAGAGAGCTGGGACAGTTCAGCCTGGAGAAGAGAAGGTCGTGTGGAGGCCTCATAGCAACCTTCCAGTATCTGAAGGGGGCCATGGAGAGAGAATCTTCTTCAGGAACTGTAGTGATAGGGCAAGGGAAGTGGCTTCAAAGTAGAGGCAGGGTTAGGTTATATCTTAGGAAGAAATTATTTACTGTAATGGTGCTCAGACACTGGAACAGGTTCCCCAGAGAAGCTGTGGATGTCCCTGGAAGTGTTCAAGACCAGGCTGGATGGAGCTCTGAGCAACCTGGGCTAGTGGAAGGTGTCCCTGCCCATGGCAGGGGGTTGGAAGTGGAGGATCTGTAAGGCCTGTTCCAGCCAAACTGCTGTGATTCAGTGGTCCCACCCTGGATGGGAAGGGCAGTAGATAGTGCAGTTTGCTGAGGATGTCAGATACAGGAACTTTACCAGGGTAACCCAGCAATAAATGGGCATCACCACAACACCCTCAAATTGTGTGGAATACCCCCTAAACAGAGCACCTGGTGTTATGTGATGATCTGTTTTGGGGAGGTGCTCAGGGAACTCAGAGTCTGAAGTCATCAGCAAACACAAAAAGACCTCACAGCCCACTGGCCCAGGCTGCATGAACAACTACCATGGTTTGTTACCCTCGGGTGTATTGTTTTATTATCAAGTACCAAGGAATCACAGTATCAAATTGGAGGTGTGGAGCTCTTAAAGCCATGGGGAAGCATTATGGTCAGTGTGGCATCTTCCTTGTGGTCCTTCAGTCACCCAAAAATCCTAACAGTGTATGAAAGCCCATCATTTTACTGGGTTTTGGTAAAAGAAATGCAGACCAGTCTCTCCTTAAACTCATTAAATATTCTCAGAATGCAATTTAGCTATTTTTTACCACAGGCAATGTTTCTGTGCAGTTGATGTCATCAAAAGGTTGCTTCCTGTGACTGCTGTGAGGGTCATGCTCCCAATCTAAGCTGTCAAAACCTCGTGCAGATCACTGGAAGCCTGGTCATGCTGATGCTGGAGAGAGGAGGTAAAGGAATAGGATGTGACACCACTGACAAGCCTGATGGGCTTGGAGAGCAGCACTGAGAGACAGGAGAGAAGGACAGAATGAGAGAAGGCATCTGCCTGGTATATACACACAGCTCCAGAGCTGTTCAGTTCCTCTGAAATACCACAGCTGTAGGGCTGAAATCAGCAATTCATTTAGTGGTTCTTGGGTGAGAGGAGCTCCATGGTTTTTCAAATGAACATAAAAGCAAACAAAACAAAATTATGAAATTGCGGGGGTATTTACTGAGCACTTTTCTTACTTCTCTGCAAATCTGTCTGCTTTTTAAGTTCACCCAGAGATTTTGTCTAATGATCACAAACTTCTCAGATAATTTTTTTAGGCAATAATGATTTGATGATACTGATTGTACTTCAGAAGAGCTTAATGAAACAGTCTATTTGGTAATGTCTGGGTATGTTAACAAGTTCTTACTGTGAAAAAACCAATCATTTATTTACATTGAATGCTGAGAATAAAAACTACCTAGTGCTTCCCTCCCATCTTAAGCAATCAAATCTGCAGGATACTGTGATTTGTTTTTCCTGCTTATGCCTTCCCCTGTCCCAACCTTTCATAGTTTACATATTTAATCTTGTGTACAGTCCTCAAAAGGAATATTTTATGTCCAGAAATACATTCTAATTACAGCTGCAATGCCTACCTAAAAAAAACCAACCAACCAACCAAACAAACAAAAAGCAAACAAAACTCATTTACATGGAATTGTGTGGAAAAGCCATCTTTTTTATGAGGAATGATAAAAGAAATCTGAGGCTGTCTTCATCAGTGGTTTAGTTTAGCTCAAGGGAGCATTTTCATAGCACATCTGGTTGGCTCTCTTAGCCATGCCCTGGTTCCCACCACAGCTGCCCTGGCAGCAGACCAGACACTTGGGCCCAGAGCAGAAACACCCTCCCTTGGTGTGTGCACTGGGGACTGCACATCCTCTCCCCTGGTGCTGCTGCACTTGCTGGTGTCCTCAGCTCGTGTTTGGTGGGAAAGTGAGCCCCAAACCCACCTGAACTCAGCCAGTTCCCTTCCAGCTCTGCAGTAAGGGATTGTGCTGAGGGAGCAGAGGGAGGAAGGGGCAGAATCATAGGGAGGTTCAGGTGTCCCAAGGTGCTGGAGTGGGTTTCACAATATGCAGCCAGGTCCCCTTTTGTAACAGCTTGGTCTTTGTTCATCTGTCTCTGCTCTCCAGGCTGTTCATGAGTTTTGCATTAAGCAAACACTGGCTCAGCTAAAGGAAAAAAATGTATTGTGTGTGGATGTCAGGAGAGAAAACAAACTCCCACATGTCCTGCTCTCCAGTAGATGTTCTACTTGCTATAAAATCCCTGTTTCTTCTTCTAGGAGCCCTATTTCTTTCCAGTTTCAGCTAGGAAGATAATGCATGATTTTGGCACTGCCTTGATTCTTGATTGCTGGAGAAATGGAAAATGGAGGACCAAAAGTCCCTGTGGCTCAGAAAGGCAAAAGACCTGCATGTCTGCCCTCCTGGGTGAGTGGGCAGTGCACCAGGGAAAAAGTCAGAAAAAATAAAAATTTCCTTAAACAACAAGACAGGAGACTCAGTCCCAGGCCTGGCTGAAAAAGTGGTCACTGGGGGTCACTATGAGATGCTGTTGCTTTCTCCCAAGCTGGCACCACCCAGGTTGAATGGGCTGGCAGGGGCTCGGTGTGCTCTGCCCAGAGGTGAGTGTTCAGCTAAGGCTGACAAGATAAGGCTGCTCTGAGTAGTGCTGCAGCTCCTGATGTACCAGCTCCAGTTTTTCCATATTTGCTACTGTGTGCATGACAACTGGGTTTTGTAGAGTAGCCAAGAGCTGACCCATTTCCATTAATGCAGTAATTAGCAGATTGGCTGCCTTCCCCTGCGAGGTACTGACCTGCAGTGGCTCCTCCCTTAATTACTGCAGGTGAAATCTGTAATGTCTTCATGTACCACAAACTTTTTTTTCCATTTCTGCTGCTGTTTCTTTTTCTATTTTCCTTCGTTTTCCCTTTATTTTTTTTCACTTGACCTGCCAATTTACCAGCTTTATAAAAGAAAATCATGGGGTTTCTTTTGTTCAGCCAGAGGATAAGAAGAAAAAGAAGAAAAAAAAAGGGAGTTCAGTGAAAAAAAGAAAAGTTTCCCTAGATCTATGTTTGAATAATGAATTCCATATAATTCTGCCTGAGATGCAGGCAGGGAGTTACCCAGGGCAGCCTTAGAATCCAGTCAGACCCCAGGGGATGGCAGGGACCTCTGCTGTCTCTCCTTGCTCGGGGGCTGCTGCTCGGCAGTGACACCTCAGGAGGTGCTGGGGGAGGTGGCAGCACCGTGTCCCTGCCCTGGGGTGGGGGTATTCACCTGTGGCACTGTCAGAGACCTGCTGCCCCCTTCCCTTTTCCTGGGGCTATTTTAATAACAATTATTTCATGAAAATAACTCGGTTATTTCGACACTTCAGCAGGGACGGGGATTTAAGACTTTGGAGTCATTTATAGACCCTGTGCTCCTCTCTGTCTGACAATATGTATGTATATAGTACATATGAGAATGTGGAAAAGTCAGAGATGCTCATCAGTCTTCCCACAGTTAAAGAGGGACTCTGTAGCAGAGCCAGTAAAAGATTTGTCTGGTTTCCTATCTTGGCCATGATCTTCAAGGCTAAACTAAAAATATAAACCAAGCAATCCTGTGGGTTAAGGGATTTTCTGATTTGTTTTCACATTTCTGTGATGTGCATAAGAATGACCTGAAATATTCTCCCTCTGAAAAAAAAAATTGCCTGCTTTTTTTTGTTTTGTTAGAAATTCAGGAATATGCTTTGTCTGCTGGACAGACAGCGAGCTGGTCACATTGTGACAGATGAAAGGAGGGGAAACTATCTGTTTTGGTATTACAGGTTTTAATTTCTTTTGCAGTAGAATTCCTATTCCATTTTAAAATATGGAACAATATTTGTGAGAAAAACAATGTTTGTTAGGATTGCTAATGAATTTTCCTGACACTAAGGGTGTGAGAATCTGGGTTTCCTCCTATTTTTTCCCAATAAAATATAAGAAGGAAATGACTGACCTTTAAAAATGAAAGAGGAAAAGCTTAAGTGTTTTCTTTATTATGTCAGAAAAACAGTTCCAAACTCTAAATTCCTTTAAAAATCACCTTTCTTTTCCCATCAGTCTCCAGTCCCTGAACCAGTCACTGTTCAGTCACCACAGCCTGCTCAGAATTGGGGTGAATAAAACTTTTGCTGGATTGCTGTCAGAACACCATAAGATACACTTTTCTAGAGAAACCTTTTTTTGAACTCATAGTCAGCTTGTGGCAGCAAAAGCCACAGATCCTTGAGAGGCACAGACACTGGACAGCTGCCTGTGGGCTTTCCCCAGATGAGGCACTACACACTTTGTGGTTTCTTAAAAGAAGAGGTGCTGCCTACAGATACGGGACAGGCCCTTTTCCTGAGGCCTTGCAGAGTCCCAGAACTGGGCTGACCCCTGAACAGAGCAGAGCTGCCCCCTGAACAGAGCAGAGCTGCCCC